>CM077158.1:63907936-64400584 GCA_039583875.1 Platanthera guangdongensis
AATAACTATGTCATCTACTGATATTTTACCCTGCCCCGAACCTTGAGCTATTCTACCTCCAGCCTCTTATCCATCTATAGATCCGAGCTGGCTTCGTCAGAGATGAATAGGAGTTCCTGCCTCAGTTGTCTCAAAGGCCCTTGGTGGACCTCTTCGCAAAGTCGACATCATCCAGCTGGTATGAATTCATGAAGCGAGTAAAATGTGTAAACTCTCGGTAGTATTCTAACACTGACCTGCTTCCCAACCTCAGCTAAGGAACATGTCCTCTAGATCATCCCTCATAGTTTGTGGCACAAAATGATCAAAAATGTTGTCTTGAACTCATCCCAGAGACGTCTGCGTCCTTAATTCCTGTATAGGCAATGTCCAAAAGAGACTTCCACCATCTCTTTGCGTGAGACTCCAAGCATGAACTGCTAAGGATACAGCCATATATGACGGCATCGTATCTAACCAATATCTCGTGGAAGATGTCCAACCATTACTCTGTCCGTATAGCTGTCTCTGTCCCCAGATATTATGGAGGGGAAAGGCCTCAGAATACACTCAGCCAATTTACCCGGGATTTGGTTGAGGAGTCGGAGCCTGCTGTGACTTAAAAGCCTCCAAGATGGTCGTCAGTGTCTGTCCCATCTCCATTTGTAGGAATGGAGTAGGACTAGCGAGGGCGGAACATTATTCTGACTGCCGGTGTTCCTATTCCAAGGCTATAATTCATTATAAACTCAAAGAGGATTGCTCACTTATACAGTGGTTGACTTAAATCTAGTTAAGAATGGACAACTGCATGTGATTCCCTATATGGGCACCACCATAGATTCCGTGCTTAGTTTGTCCCCAAACTAAACTCGAGCGGGGGTGTCTTTGGTTTCGTGGACTTCTTTTCTTCTAGTTGAGGTTAGCTTTGATACCAGCTGTAAGACCCCCTTTTTTGACCGGGTCTTATGCCCAGAAATCACCGCTTTACGGTGACACCAACTCCGAGGAGGCCATCACCAAAAAAAATGTCGTTACTGCCAGCAATATCTCAACCATATTCATAGAAGAAAAGAAAGTAAAACATTCATATTCATTTATATAAGCAAAAAACATGTCCACGATCATGATGCAGTAAAAATAAATCCATTACAGGATATAAACTAATACTGAAGAAGGATAATGGGGCTCCTGCGCAGTACAAAGTCTCACTACAAAACACTCGTGGAAGTAAAATTACTTATCACTCACTGATCCCCGGGAATGATGGTGTTGCTACCACTCCTGGACTAGGCTGGTTCACCTCCTCCTGTACCGTACTCCTGTTGGGCTGGGTCCTCTAGAACTTCACCCTGTCTCCCAACTGGTGTCCATGGAGTTATGCCCAACGGGTCATTAATTTAAAACTAAGTCTTGATCCCCCCTCCTCTCCTCTACGAACGTAGACACCACGCGGGAAGGAAGGAAAGGGAAGTATGAAAATAGGAGAGTAACAAAAGCATGTGATAATGAACCCTAAACTATCATATGCTAAAAGTATCTGTCATAGAAATGTCAAATATATGAACAAAAAATAAAGGTAGCAGTGTAGTAAGAGCAACATATAAAGTATAAGTAAGCGGTTAATATCATATAGAAAATTAACCTTAGCTTATAGAATCCCATACAGACTTATACGTTAAGGAGTTATTTGCATGGCTCCTATCATATAAGCTATGTCATACTAGTTTTTATGATGAGGGGTGTCAGGTTATATGCAGGTATGTGTGTTGTGATATGCTATGCATGATTCATGAAGTGCAACAGACGCACATGACTCTATGGCACAGCCTTTAGTTCCCCCATTTGGAGTTTGCGAAACTCTCAGGTACCTTACGTAGTGGTAAACAGAGGCATTGGGTTGGGCTTCACCACTCCCAGGTCGTCATTCACACTACTAACCTAGACCTTGCATACTACTCGGTACACCCAATCAGGTGCTACAGAGTCTCTTGTATTAATGTTAGCAACCACGGTCTTTTCTTGGCTAAGCGAATACTTACACCCACCGAGTCAACGTATCGATGTCGGTGTGAAACAACCATCAAACATCAAAGACCCACACTTAATGTACATTCACACATGCTATAAGAGCTTCCGATCATCGACTCTTAAAACTTAACCATCTTATCAAACACGAGCCCCACCGCTCGTGAACCTTACACAACTGTTCTCCCGAAACGATAGGGTGAGTGTATGTGATGGTGATTATTAAGGTTACTCTTTCAGTCTGTTATTCTTATAGTTTTATGTTAATCTTGGACTTCCCAGGACTTCCCTGTGAAGGGATCTCGAGGGCACAAGGAACTACAATAGATGAAGCCCAAAGTTTCCTTTCGCAAGGCACTTACTTTTATGAGTATCTATTCATTACCGAACCTTCTCCCATATTGCTCTTTAACTAATCCTAAGTGATATAGCGTACTCAAGGGGAAAGATGACACTTCATCGACCATGAGCTCAACTCCGTCTCCATGTACCCAAACAACTAAGGACTTGGCCCTAAGGGTGACCTTATCATGACTCCACCCTTCCAGGTGCACCCTACTACATTTCCACCCGTGAATGAATTACAATTCCATTCAAAATTCCCAAATTTTACTAAATGCAGACCAAACGATCTAACCTAATCGTATGAGAGTGAAACCTCTGAATACTTGTCTACAACCCTATAATTATTACTGGGTCTTACCACAACATGTTGAGCCCAATCCAAGACTTAATATTTTTCCTAATTAATTCAGCCTTTTTAATAATTTCGCTAAGATCACGAAGCCTTTGATTCCGAACATGATGTCTATTTTCTCACATGCAATAATTGTACCAAAATTTCCAAAGCTTCCTAATAACTAAATAATAGGAACATAGGAGTTTTATAATTTTCTAGAAATGATTCCTATTATAAATTAAAATAAAAATCTTTTGATCAATATGACAATTTACAATGTGAGTACATGATTTAATCATCCAAAAATTACAATAAAATTTCCAAGGGACCATAATGGTCAGAAACATGTCAGCCCAAATTTCATGGTTTTCTAATTCTATTTAAAACATAAATAAATTATTGAACAAGACACAACCTAGGGCACTTTGTTAAAGAACCTCTATTTTAAAAACTTCCAAAAATCACAATAAAATTAACATGCCATTGTAGTGATCTAAAAGTTTACTGACCAAGTTTCATAATTTCCAGTACACAGTTTGCCTTGAAACTAATTATGTCCCTAATCATCAATTTCTAGAATTACAAAGGAGGTACAATATTACATCACCCAAAAATTGTAATAAAATTTGCAGACATAAAAACACCACCGAAAGTCCCTCACCCAAGTTTCATGACCATTCCATGCTGTTTTGACATGTGTTGTGCACCTATTAGAAAAGTTCATATAATAGCTATTAGGTGATTGGTCGGAGAAATCTACTCCTGAAATTCCAATTAAATAATTCCAGAGGGTTTCACTTCCTATTAAACCTATTTACAAAGTTTTGAGCCAAAGATTGGAGAGGTGACTATGTTTCATTCATTGTCCCCAAAAGGGCAGCACTAAGGTTTAAACTAGGGTCAAATGGTATTTCATCGCTAAATACCTCTAAATCATTGCTATGGGTTACATGAGATAACAATGTATTGACCTAAGTTTCATCATGTTTAAATGAGGGGTTGACCACTCAAACACTCTAAGTGCACTTTCTTAAAACTAGGCTTATTACATTTAAAATATCCAAATTTACTTATCAAGTTACCCCATCAATTCAGCTCCAAATGAGTTGATATTTTTTCCTTGGCCCTATAATACACCCTCTGATCATCCACCAGAGTATGGGGAGACTTGAAGGCCCTTAGACCCTATTAATGTCTCATAAATGATTTATTAAATTATTAAAAAAACAATAGAAAAATTATCCAAAAATACTGATTTTTTGGATATGTCAAGGGTAATGACCAGATCAGCATATGGTCCAAATTTCAGGTCTTTTGAGTGAGTGGGCCACTGTGGACACTCATTTTAATTTTGGTTAGCCTTTGGGACCTTTCACCAAAAAGTGTGCTGAGGGTGATCCATTGTACTAAATGAGTTGATTCAAATTTTGTATTAAACTAGACATCAAGGGCTAAGTTTTCTATGTTGGAGATATTTACAGAAAAGCATCTAACAATTTTGAATAATTAAAACAATATGGCTATTAAAGTGTGAAAAAATATTTAAAACCTATACTTTAATTATCCGGCCTGCAAATATCATTCAGCCAGATCCAACGGTTGTGCTTCATCTTCCCCAATAAGACAAGGGACGGGATTGGTTCTTCTTGAAGCTTTTCCAACTTCATTACCGACATCCCAGGCACCTCCCGGCAGGCCACCGTCGGCACCACCTCTATTGAGGTGGCGGCTATCGCATGACGGCGACACAGCCGCCAGAGGGGAATATTCCGGCGAACCCGAGAGGCTCATTTTCATGGAAAATGCAGATTTTATTCTCACCGATCGGGCTCAATTGAGCCGATTTCTCCACCTAATGATCTAAAGATCTAGCACAGGAGAGAAGGAGAAGGACTACACCTATAGGTGAGCTTGGCGGCATGTGTGGTGGTGATGTGCCATGGACAACCACTCCAAGCTTGATCCTTGCTGAAATCTCGATTATCCTCCAAAGCAATGATGTAACCATCCATTTCAACTCCTGGAAGTTTTTAAAGCGGGTGGAGGGATTGAATTGGGAGAGTGAAAGAGCCTATATGAATGGCCATTAATGGCCTTGAACCAACCTTTCAGCCACCCTACAACCTTGCAATTCCACCCCTTAGTAGCTGGAAAAACCCTCCACCTCCTCCGTAATTGATCAAGGGGAATGAATGAGGCCATTAATAGAGAGTTGAAAGCCCCGTGACCTTCCCAAGCCATGAATGCCTCTCTTTCTCTCTCCTCCTTGAATGAAACCCCCTCTTTCTATCTCCTAGTCACCACCACCACAATTTGAGTGGTATTCCTGCTGGTTTCTATTGTCTATAGCTAGTGGGCCATCCTAATTGGGCCTAGCCCATATGGGTTGAAGTTTGTTTTCGCTTTTCTTCCCCATTTGGGCTTGGTTTGACCAAGTTTGACTTGGGGGTGTTGATTTGTAAACTAAGTGGGTTGACTGGTCAACTTAGTGCCTTGGGTCCCTTTCCACCACACCAAGTCCACTTGTGGCTTGGTGTAAACCACTTAGGTCCAACTAGGGAAATTTGACCTAACTAGGGTTAGGTTTGACTTGGCTAAGTTGACCCCTTAGGTTGACCCCAAATGGGTTGTATGGCTTATAAGGGTCCATATGGTGTTGAAAGTTGTGTGGTGGGGTTAGGTATTCATGTTGGGACCTATTGGCCAAACCCTAGCTTAGGTTTCTAGAAACCACTATTTGCAGACCAAGGTGCTTTCACTTATTTACCTAGGCATCCAAGGTCCTCTTGGTCTCCTTAAAGCTTTATCATGACCTTGTTCATGCTAAAGAGAACCTCCTAGGTGTTTGGTTGTTTGTGGGATATTACACAGGCTCTCTACAAACCTTGAGAAATCTGTCATGGTACCGATAGATCATAGCTAGAAGAGTACTTTTGCATTCAAGTGTGGCGATTTAGATCCTGAATCTCCACGATCCTCTCACCAAGAGAGTGCTCTGACGAGGAATCTCTTAGCAGCTCCAGAGTTGATGTTGTACATGCTGATCCCAAACTCAATGTTCTCGGCTCTTCTGCCCCAAGGTAGCTCCCAATGGTGCTTTTGTGCCACTGTTGGTTAAGGAGAAGCGCGTGTCTACCTCCCTTGTGATGACGAACAATACAACAATTATAGAATTATTGTTTTGATTTACATGTTATTCTAGAATGAGTTTGACTTCTCTCTTTCTGTTATAGATCAAAGCCCAAGCCAATATTAAAAGTTATTTATTTACTAAAGGTTAGCTAGTCACCTAGCGGGGGAGGGGGGGGGGGGTGAATAGGTCTTGAAATTTTTAAGTCTTTTCACTAGTTTCTTACTAGGTGATCTAGAGCTTGTCCTTAGCACCTGCAATATAAGAACAAAACAAACACCACAACAAGCACACAGTTGTTTATAGTGGTTCCCAATTGGGTAGATCCACTTTCCCTCCCACCTATCCAACTATTTTGTTGGACTATGCACAAACTCCACCACTAAGCTCCTCAGAGCTTACACCTCAAGCCCTCAGCCTTACACTTAGGTTCTCTTCAGAACCCTACATCAGAACAACACATATTCCTACCTCAGAGCCCTGCAGTGCTCCTACAACTCTGTGCTCCTACAGCTCAGTGTTCCACTGACCACCTAGCTCAGCCTTATTTCTAAGGCCTACAGCTCAGGCTTCTCATCCCTACAACTTCAGGCACACAGCCTTACTCTCAGAGTACAACATCACTCCCTTAACTCAGTACCCTTCCAAGTACCTACCTAGTGCCCTTCTAGGCACCTATAGCTCAGCCTCCTCCAATGCCTATAACTCAGTGACACACTTATCACCTACAACTCAGTGACTCACCAGTCACCTACCTCAGCCTTATTTCTAAGGCTTACTACTTAGGCTGGGAGGACAGCACTACTCTCAGATCCACACTTGGATCCTACCTCAGTACCCCAGCAAGGCACCCACCTCAGTGATTAGTTAGTCACCTACAGCTCAGGCCAAAAGGCTCTACAACTCAGATTCAGGTAAACTGAATCCTACAGTAGTTTATACAAGATGAAATAAATTTAAGACAACTGACTCAGAGATAAATCTTTTAGTCTACCTTGCTGGACTGAACAGATATCATTCCAGCCCACTTGCTGTAGAAGGATTGAGTCTTCTTCTACAGCTAACTCCTTTGCTACACTGGTGAACAATTATCTGATGTTGAAGGCTAATAGCCCTTCACACAGCTAACTTCTTGCTGAATAGATGAATCAGCTATCTTGTTCTGGAGAGAACAATCCCGCTGAACATGAGAGAGCTTCGGCTTTCTTTCTTGGCCTTCTGGCTAACTCTGCTGGACTTTTTGCTTTCAAGCTTATCAGAGAAGATGAAGTTCAACCGCCTCTGTTTCCTGTTCTGTGTGTTTTTCTTTTGTTTTGTTTTTCTCTAATCATTTTATTTTTCCTTTTTATATCTGTTGATTTGACTCAACAACACAATTGAGGTGTGGGCCCAGCCAAGGATTGGTGAGCGCCACCTCCCTTAGAAAAGAACAAAATAGCTTTCGGCACTACTTTGCTTTCCCGCAATGACTTCATGTAATCTGATATTGTTGACTTCTTGGTGACATCAGTAGTGGTCATCCTGGTGCTGCTGTAGCTTTCCCGCAATGACTTGAACCACTTTGACTTATTGACTTTTGATGATGTCAGCAGCGGTCATCACATTATGTACTTAGAAAAATTCCAGATCTTCAATAAGCATTGAGTGATGTTAAGTCACTCAACGCCATCTATCTTGACTTTCAGCGCTTTTGGACTTGTGAATTTTCCCTAGCTTCGTCTCAGCGGTTCTTTCTCAGCTGTCTCAGCGATTTCATCTTAATAGCCGAGACAAGCTTCTATCTCAGCACTTTCCTCTTAGTGCTCTCAATGCTTTCTTCTTCTCAGCTGAGACTAACTCCTGTCTCAGCAGTTTTCTTCTCAGCGGTATCAGCGGTGTCTGCTTCACAGCTGAGACTCTCTTCTGTCTAAGCCCTTCCTTCTTCTTTAGAAGTGTTGAGTGAACCTGCTTCACTAAACACTTCTGGACTTAGAGAAATTCTAGCTTGCTTTGTCTCATCGGTTATGCTGAGACATACTTCTCAGTTGTCTCAATGCTTTTGACGTAGTTAATTCTTCTTACTTTATTTCAACATAAGTTGAACTACGTTCGACGATCGATTGGCTAAGCTTGATGAATTCTGGATCCCAAGCTTCTAGATTTAGGTCGACGAATGGTGAGCTCAGCTCGACGAATGTTGAACTGCATTCGACGATCGGTGGGCTGAGCTCGACCAGTTCTGAGTCCCAAGCTTCTGAATTTAGGTCGACGAACGGTGAGCTCAGTTCGACGAAAGGTGAGCTGAGCTCGACGATTTCTAAATCCCGAGTTCTGAACTCCGTTCGACTAATGGTGAGCTCAGCTCAACGAAAGCTGAGCTAAGCTCGATGAAATGTGAGCTAAGCTTGACGAATTCTGAGACTTCCAGCATACTCTTTAATTTCACCTGTCCAACCATGGGACAACCTGCATGTATGAACTCAAGCACAACAAATAAATTATGCCCTTTAGCACGAATAGTGATACCTCTTCAAATCCTGAGGAACATTTTTGGGCACAATTCCCAACAATCTCACCCTATTTGAAGAAGGCATAACATTCATCCATGCTAAGGTGCATCAACACAAAAAATATCATGATAGGCCTGATGAGACTTTATCATGACAACTAGCCATACTAGTATAAGATAACTCTCCCTAGATGACATGGCTTAACACTGTGATTGAATGACAATAAGACAGTTGAATTTTCAATCATTGACAAGGTAAACATTATGATTAAGATATTCCTAATCATTAACTTATTTTAGAGAGCTATAGTCAAACAACAGTAGGCTAAACTTATGATTATTAGATGTATATCAAAGAATAGTACATGTATTAAACATTATCACAACAATATAGTCAGGGGCCACTCAAATTAATTTCATTGATAGAGATTTGAAGTTTCTACACTGTTAGTTTACATTACAATTTTAGAGAGCTCTAGTCAAAACATAGTTCGCTGATTTTGAGTCCGCACTATGGACTCTTGGTGGCGTGAACTTGGTCTATTTTGAACAAAGTCCGATTGTGCTCAGTCCGCAAGTTCACGCGGTTAGCGCAGACTGCTTTTCTTTCCGCCGAGCTAACAACTTGTCAGCTTGGTATAGTTGCGGTCTTAGAGTGTGCATACTGGAGCTGTGTTTGCAGGATGTTGCAGACTGGTGGCAGTGTCCGCAGTGTCCGCAAGTGTGGTGGAGTTGTCTAGGCCTTGGCTTTGTTGGCATGACACGACAGACTGGCTTCATGTTTGTGTTATGTGGATATGCTTTGTGCTTGCCGCAAGATCGACGGTGTTCCTATCGACTAGGGAGGTGACCATACTCCTCTCCCTACCTATCAATAGAACCACTGTCACATCAATAGTACAACCAAATGAACAGTAAGGGAGCTCGATAGATTGCTGCAGACAGTTTTTTGTATTCACGCGGTTTGAGAAGTTGACCGAGTTTTGCTATGCAGATTGTGCTGATAGTGCTGAGAAGTCAGGGACTTGGTTCTGAATTTGATCAAGGATCAGTGCAGACTCTGCGGTTACAATTGATGGTTAGTGGCAGGTCGCGTCTTGCAACTAAGCTGTCTTCTCATCAACAACTTTTTTCCAGTTCAATAAGACTGTCCGCGTCTTGTAGTTTATTAGTTTAGCAGTAGCTGTTCGCTGATAATTGGCAGCAAGGCAACCTCACGGTTAGGCAGCTCATAGATTGTGGACAGAGTTCATTATTGAATAATAGGGTGTCCACGCGGTAAGGTTGCGGTCAAGCGACTTAGTGGCTTCAGCGGACTCCGTAGATCAGTTCGACAGAGTCGGCAGACACTTTTATATCCGTGCGGCTAGCTTTTTCCTTGTTGTTTTTTTTCTTCCATCGGGTACATAGCAAATCATGTCTCGTCATGTATGCCTTGCACTGTAAAAGTTTTTTATAGTACAGGATTTACATGCTGTCCTAGTTGTATCTTGTTTACTTAGTTTGGTATGGTGGAGTGTTCCTGCAACCTATTTTCTCGTTTTTCACATCACATAAATTTTTACATGGTATCAGAGGGAATAGGGGTTTGTGCAGTGATCAATTGTAGACTTATTTTTTTGCTTCTAAAAATTCAAGTAGACCACTGTTAGTGCAATGGATGGAGGATTCGTAAGAGTTCTTGGAATAGAACTTTTAACGCCGACCAACTTCAAGAAGTAGAGGTCGTGCATGGAAAGTTATCTTCTAGGCGAGGAATATTGGGAGGTCATCTATGGAGATGAGAGGTAAGAAGTGACTGTTGCTGCTGGCAATGCTGAAGCCGTGAGAGCTTGGAGGAAGAAAAATGACAAGGCAGAGTTTACTCTTAAGCAGACTATCACACCGGAGCTCTTCGACTACAACATAGAATGTCGGCCAGTTGCTGAGATTTGGACTTCCCTTGATGGGTTGTTCAATATGAAAATGTAGTGCGACTATAATTCCAGGAGAATGAGTTGGCGAGAGCCACTTAAGGAGATTTGTCCATCTCAACATTCTTCCTGAAGATGAAGAACTTATGTGCTGACATTTCAGCATTGGACCAGGATATGCTGATTTCAGAAGCGAAGCTTTAGATGCACATAATACATGGATTGCAGAAAGAATATGTGGCATTCGATACTTCTGTTCAAGGCTGGGCCTCTCATCCATCATTTCTGGAGCTAGAGAACCTACTTGCTTCATAGGAAAGCCTATCAAGGCAGATGGCTGGAGTTACTATCTCTGAAGGAGGTAACGAGGCATTCTTCTTAGGGAAGAAGAAGAGATGTGATAAGAAGAAGAAGCCATTTACTGGTGATTTCCCTTCTTCTTATCAGCAAGAGAGAGCAGTGATGCTCCTAAAATGGATTGGAAGAAGAAGGAAGGGTTAAGGTTCTACAGATGCAACCAGCAGGGTCACTTCAAGAAGGACTATAAAGTCAAGCTACAGTCGGGGCACATTGTAGATAAATAGGGAGCTGGTTCCAATGCTATGGATGGAGGATGGGGAAATACTTAGATGACGGGCATATGGGTCCGTGATTTTCCCACCGTCAACTGCCAAGATGAATGGATAGTAGACTCGACATGTGGTCACCACATCACGGGGATGAGTTGAAGTTCTCTTCTTTACAATCGTACTTTGGTAATGAAGCTATTATTACTACTAATGATACACAATTCATGTAGTCGAGAAGGATGAAATCATTTCTTTAGATAGTGATAAGGATCCACTCACCTTGAGGAGTGTTTATCACATTCTGAGAATGAAGAAGAACCTCTTCTCTATGACCAATACGGTGGATGCGGGTTATCACATTCTGTTCAGCCCGATAGAAGTGAAGTTTCTCCGTAACGTGTCAACGGTGAAGGCTGACTTTGCTCATGTTGGGAGAAGGATAAAGGACTTGTTTATGTTATCAACAAGTTCCTATGATGATCAGATGAGAGCCAAAGATAGTGCTACTATATGGGGTATGAGAGGCTGGGATATGTCGAGATGGGCAAGTTGAAAGCCATGGTGATAAGGAGCCTTGTGAAAGGCTTGCCTAAATTGTCATCCTTCGGCGATGGTCATGTATGTGAGGGATGTCAATATGATAAAGCTCATCATCATCCATTTGACAAATCACAGACCAAGTGTAAAGCACCATTTGAGTGAATCCATGGTGATTTAATGGGTCTGAACGTCACTCCCTATCTTGGAGGTAGTAGATATATGCTGGCGTTAATTGATGACTATTCGAGGTACATTTGGGTATACATTATGAAGGAGAAGTCAGATGCATCCTGATAAGTAAAATATGAAGATAGTTTTAAATTGAAGATTAAGTTGGATTTGGAAATTAAGCGTTTGTGTGTTTTATCTCTTTTTTACTTATATACCTCGATTAAGGCAAGTGCACCTATCGCGTAGTAGTATATTAATTTTTGAAAATATCAAGCTCGTATTTTTCCACGGATCTGTGTCAAGTACACTATTTTAAGGAAAAGAACTATTATTTTATCGAAAAAATTTAATGATTTTTTAAAAGTAAAAAAAAGTAAGACATAGGGGTTTGAAAATACATGAGGTAGAGAGCCCTCGATTTTGACTTACTTTGGGAAATACTTTTTAATAATAAAACTCTAATTCTTTATTAATTAAAATCTTTGACTGTGCAGGTTCCTTAAATATGAGTGCACCTCTATCGAGGATACAACCACCTGTGATTACGTATTTTAACTGAACTTTCGTATCTAATCAAAAATACCTTTAATGCACGCTCTATGTCGTGAACCCCGCTATTGACCTCCTACTAATATTCGAATGTTCAACCTGGGAGGCTTACTTTCATCTCTTTTGATACTATGAGGCGCAGTTTCCCTTTAGCTAAGAATGATTAATTCCTGATAAATCTTATGTGTTTAATTTAGGAAATAGGGTTTTTAAAATACAGAATTAATACTTTCCAAAAGCTCATCTCAATCGAGTGTTAAAAAGTTTTTAGCCTCTTATCGGGATGGGGGTGGTAGTAGAAAAGTAAAAGACATATAAGGGTGCAGAAATAATATCCGTCCCAAACATCTTAATCAAGCGCTAAAAATTCTTATCCTCTCATCCAGGATGGGGGTGGTAGTAAAAAGAAAGAAAAAAAAGAAAAGTACTTACGCACACACCCATTCTCAACAGAAATAAAAGCTATGTTAAAAAGAAAGAAGAGATGAAAAATTACTGAATGTTGAAATGTATTACTTAAAAAGTGTTACACACTAGGAACCCAAACTAGGGTTAGGAAAAATAAACGCAAAAGCTACTCCTAACTAATATGTATAACTATGTGAAACTCTACCCGTTCATTTCTGAACATTAGCCATGGCGCTCCTTTTATAGCCGAAAATTCTGAAGTACAGCGCCCCTTAGGGCATGTTGGGTGGGCTTGACGTTGACATGATAGATTTGGATAGAATTTCGAACGATTTCTCGATTGGGTTAAAGTACACCTGCATGACTTGAAGGTCACGGGCGTGTAATCTGGACGTGTCTGCATGGCGTGGCAGCTTGGCTTCTTTCGGGCGCGACAGCTGGAAATTTGCTTGGTCACGGTTGACGTCACGATCGTGATACCTGACATATGGGCGTATAGGTCGTACATGACTTAAGCTTGCTGGATTCAGGACTTCAGTATGATAGCTAGTGGTCTGCTTGGTCACGTGTGATGTCACGGGCATGATAGCTGGCACACGAGCGTGCAGGTCGGGTATGACTTCGCTTGGTGCCCGAAATTTGCCGAACTGCTAGATTTCTTGGTTTTAAAGTTACACGCCGTAGGTCACGGCGTGACCTAGGGGTGTGACTTTAAGGAATTTACCTGAAATACCCAAAATGTCCAGAAATACCTATAGAGCATAAAAATAAGTTAAGTTATAGCTAAAAATAAAAAAAAAACGATTAATTTACATATTTACATAATATAATTATATTTTTTATTAAATCAAAACAAAAAATAAAGTAAAAATATATATTTTTTGCTACTCATCAAATACCCTCATACTTAAGTTTGCTATTTCAGAGCAAAAGTATGAGCCGACTATATAAACAGTTATAAAATTTCTAATTCAAGTATCATTTTATTATATCAAAAGAAAATAGACATAAAAATCAGGTGTATAAAGCGTTAAGTCCTGTATTATGCACATTATTTTGCCAGGGATAGATGTTCGCAGCCAAAAGACTTCTTGGGAAAACCAAATAACAAACAACATTGCAATCATAAGTAACAAGTTAGATTGTCATCATCAAAACCGTATGTTGAAAGACATATGAAGGAAAACATACAATCTATTAAATATGCTCTCTCAAACTTTTAAGCAAAATTATCAATTTGTAGTGATTTTATGGGATATAAACTTGGCGTTTGACTATAAATCAGGCTATTATGTAGAAGGTGATGAATTTTATCCTCTCACCTTATTCAATATTATTGTTTGCATTGTTACATCTGTTTAGGAAAATATTTTCCAAAACAGAAAAACTTTGCCGAATTGCATTTTATCTTAACCCAATGTATATGTTTAGGGGCACATACTACATTTCATATAGTCTTTTAATAATTATTGGATGTCTGTATTTTTGGAATGAAACCTTATTCTCATTGACATAAGATTTTTTCTTTTCTAGGAGCACATACTCCTACATGCTTGCTTGCGTAAGAAAACATGCCAAGAAAAAAAGCAAAAATGTAGGACGTTTCAAAAAAAAAATTAAATTTGATAAAAATTTTTGAGAGCAATTTATAATAGCTTGAAAATTCCTATATTTCGATAAGAGTGAACTAAAGATAAGTACAATCTACATATATTTGGCTAACATAATACACATGCCTCTATTTATAATAAATAAGAAGTTGTGCTCAAAACAAATTCTCTTAAAAAATAAAATGCACAAGGTATTTTTTAAAACTTATTCTCAGATATTTAGATTTATCTATTTATTATAAATAAACGACTACTAAGGCTTCGTTTGGGAGGACTTATTTTCACCGGTGAAGTGGTTACGACCGCATGAACCGGACCTTAATTATGGTACTATCCATGCGATTGTAACCGCTTGACTGGAGAAAATAAGTCCCCCCCAAACAAAGCCTAAATTGAAAAACTAGATAACTATTTTTATATCAACTCAAAAAATTATTATTATTATTTATTTATTTTTTTATTTTGGAAAATAGAAAAATGAAGTAGGGATTTTAAATTTATTTTCGATTGATTGATTAAGCAATATATATACATAATAAGACTTTATTTATATATATATATTTAGAAAATATATAAATAAATACTGATAAGAAAATATTATGTATATAAAAAACTTTTTTTCTTTTTTTAAGTAAATATTCCCCCATACTTATGTTCTGCATAAGTATGAAGAAAAAACAGATATATATAAAACTGAATGTAGAATAAAATAAAGAGGCTTTCCAGATTGGAGGTCGGGGAGGTCGTAAGCAAAACCTATAAAAATAAAAGACAAGTAAAATAGATAACTATGGGGTGTCTCGCACAAATATTTTGTTTACCGTGTTTCCATGATACGGGTAAAGCTCCAGGTTAGCGCTCCGAAAACATCTTTGAAATATGTACAATTTGAGTTTCTAGATTTTTAATTGATCAGGTCAGATTCCAGATATTGAACTCATTTGTAATGGCGTATTTTATAAAGATGTCTTCTATCAGGGTAGGTCGTAGTAGTAGTGTGATTATGGTGGTGGTGGTGCAAATCCAATTGGATTTGCATTAGGCGGGCGCTGAGCATCATTGGGGTTGCTCCATGATAAATTTGGATGGTTCCTAAATCCTGAATTGTAATTATTATTATTATATATGGGTTATAGAAGAAAGATTGATATGGATTCCCCATATAATCAACGCGCTCTTCTATTATATTATTTTTAGAATTCCAAGAAGTGGTAGTAGAGGAAGTCGACATCTTCGCTACTTTTCTAGTTAGATATTTTACTTGAAGTGCTAAATTAGAAAAAGCGTCGAGCTCATAAATCCAAGCAGGTTTATTAGGCCGTGACCTAGGCACATTCCATTGGTAGGCATTCAAGCCATTTCCTCAAACAATGCTTGAGCTGCCTTGGGGGTTTTATTATTTAACATTCCCCCGACGGCAGCATCAATAATTTGTCTGGTTTGGAATTCAAACCATTATAAAATGTCTGCACTTGGAGCCAAGCCGACAGTGTGTGATGTGGACCCCTAAGTAAAAATTCTTTAAAGCATTCCATGTCTCATAGAGAGACTCAGACTTGCCCTGAACAAAGAAAGAATATCCGCATATAATTTAGCGATTTTAGGAGGCGGAAAATACTTTGTTAAAATCTTTTCGGTCATCTTAGCCCAAGTAGTGATGGATCCTATAGGTAGAGAACCTATCCACTGCTTGGCTTTTGTCCTTAATGAAAAGGGAAATAAGCGCAAACGAAAGACATCATCAGCGACGCAATTTTTTTTAAATGTGTTGCGTATTTCTAGGAAATTTGACAGATGCGTATTTGGATCTTCATTTGGCAATCCATCGAATTGAACTGAGTTTTGAATCATTTGTATTATTCTAGGTTTGATTTCAAAATTATTATTAGCAACTGTGAGACGAACGATACTTGACCCGGTGTCATCCAAGTTCGGCCTCACATAATAAGACATAGTCCTTTGCTGGGCCGTGACTGGATTTTGTTCTGTCATAGTTTCAACGTGCGTGATTCTGATAGACTCTTCCAGATTTAATGCTTGGTCTTGGTCACGAGATCGAAGGCGCATGTGATAGGTGCGGTCGATTTCAGGATCAAAATCAAGATCATTAGGAGAGTTTTGTCGTGTCTTGCACTAAAAAAACTATTACATAAAACTTTTTTTTTTTTATTTTTGTTCTATTATTATTTTTTTGATTTTTTTGATTTTTTATTTATTTTAGAACATAAAAAGAGAAATAAAAGTGTTGTTAATAAAAAAATATAGTTTTTATAAAAATAAAGAATTTGTAATCAACAGAGATTTGGTGATTTGTTTATGTTTATAAAAACAATATTTTTAATAACAACTAGGATAAAAGTAATAGTAATTGCTTTTTATTTCAAATATCAACATAAAATGATCCCCGACAACGACGCCAAAAACTTGATAAGTAAAATATGAAGATAGTTTTAAATTGAAGATTAAGTTGGATTTGGAAATTAAGCGTTTATGTGTTCTATCTCTTTTTTTACTTATATACTTCGATTAAGACAAGCACAAATATCACGTAGTAGTATATTTTTTTAATATCAAAGTCGTATTTTTCCACGGATCTGTGTCGATTACTCTATATTAAGGAAACGAACTATTATTTCATCGAAAAGATTTAATGATTTTTTAAAAGTAAAAAATAAAAGTAAGACGTAGGGGTTTTGAAAATAGATGAGGAAGAGAGCCCTCGATTTTGACTTACTTTGGGAAATACTTTTTTAATAATAAAAACTCTATTTCTTTATTAATTAAAATCTTTGACCGTGGAGGTTCCTTAAATACGAGTGCACCTATATTGAGGATACATCTACCAGTGATTATGTATTTTGACAAAACTTTCGTATCTAATCAAAATTACATTTAATGCACGCTTTATATGGTAAACCCCGCTATTGACCTTCTACTAATATTCAAAGGTTCAACTCGGGAGGCTTACGATCATCTCTTTCGAGAGTGAGGCGCATGTTGGAACCAGCTTTTCGGTCCCTCCAAAAGTTCGAAACAGGATGCAGCCCACACGTACTCTCCCTGCGCTACCCTCCTGACGAGAGGCGAAAGCCTGGAAATAGACCGAGGGGGCTCAGCTCGGAGGTCCCACCTCTTACCGGAAGAACTGAAGGTCTTCCCCTCCCTAGCCAGTGCTGAGCTAAGTGCCTGCGAGGAAGATAGTGGAAAGGTTCAACAACCATCCCAGGCACCTTATCGGTCTATTTATAGGCCTCTGAATCTGATCTGCAAATATCACTTCTGAATCAACCTGAAAAGACCAAAACACCCTGGACAGGGTCTGCGAACAGCCAAACTCCGCTGTTCTGGAGATCTATATGCAGACCTCCAGGGGTAAAGATGTAAAATCACCTAGGGCACAAAGGTAAAAACCCCCCTTGGGGGTAAAAAGGTAAAGACCATTTCTTCCCACATGAGGCGAGTGGGGAAAGAACTAAAGGGCGAGACGACCACCCTGTCCGTCCCGCCGGCCTCTTGTCTTGTGGGCCATCTCGCCTTCTAGGAGGTCTCGCCTACTAGGAGGTCTCGCCTACCTCTGGGGGTTGTCCATACCTCTCGCCTCTTGCAGGTGGGCCTCCTCCCATCTCGCCAGTCCTTCTTCCTTGCTTGCTGGGTCACCTCTCGCGAGCCCAAGGTTGTACACAATCCCCGCTCTTTTCGAGGTTGCCCTAACCTCGGAAAGATAGTCCAACCGTGGCTCGCGATGCTAGGATTCATTCATGAGAATCTTTGGTGGGCCCCCCTATGGGGCCTATAAATATGAGATCGAAGTCTTCATTCGGGACCCTTTAGCCTTCATCTCTTCTTCAGAATGTCTCACAGCCAAAGCTTCCACGAGTGCCTCGCGATGGTGCGAAGGCGAAATAAAACCAACACGGACGCCCTATTCCCGGACTTGGGGCGTACTCCTTCCTCGACCCCTCCGTCCTCTCGCCCGAAAAAGATGAAAGGCCGCCTGCCCTCCCCTCTCGGCGGGCGCGACCTCCTCTGCCCCTTCGATAACAGATAATCTTCCCGCATCTTCCGGGGAGAGACTGGTAATTTCTCATTCTTCTCTCTCTTCTTTCGTCCCGCCTACTGACCGCGCTTTTTCAGTGAAGCTTTGCTGATTCCCCGATGCCTGCCAATCCTCCTGATAATATCAACCAAGCTCATCAGCGCGCGGACTCTCCTGAGGCATCCTCCCCACCCCTCTCGCGGAAAGAGAACCTCTCGCGGATTGTGGGGAACCCTCGCATCCCTAGTAAGAGCTTTTTCATTCTCTCTTCTCATTCAATTCGCCTTCTTTTACCCAACCTATGCGAGCTCATCCTTGTTTATGATTTCTTGCTCTTTTCGCAGGCATCCAATTTGATTCTGATACTGAAGATGCTCCCGCATCTCCCCCCTCCCGCCTCTTCCTCATCCTAGCGAGATCGAGGACTACTTATGTGATCCCATGGACCCCCTGGAATTAAAGGGGAGGACAACCAGGATGTTCCATAAATACACGCACATAATCCGCGAGATGGAGCTGGAGAAGCAAGCCTCCAACCGGCGCACAGACTGGATAGAAACAGAGTATCACCGCCTTTATTCCAAGATGGAAGTGGATGGTGTACTAGACGGGACCGATCCCCAAGCCATCTTAAACGAGACGGACGAACATCTCCATCTCGCGTGCCGCGGCGTGATCGCTGCTCGCGCCTTTCATCTTCCTGGTCGTCATCCATGCGCGGGAGGTAAAGATGGCCGCTGGAAGTGGGTGCAGAAATAAGCTATCGCGGTCCCGTCTCGCCATCTCCAGGCCCTCCTAAAGTATCTGTCAATTTAGTTGTTTGATTATTGATGCGTTGTATAAAAACTTATTTGGGAGAGATGTCCCCTTCTGCGGGATGAACTATTTTATTTTATTTTATTATTCTGGTACTGTACCTGTCATATCATGTCGTCTTTTCATCATTATCATGATTAGCTATTTTTTCGATTAGTTTCCTAATGATGGCTTTTGCCCCGAAAAGATCGCAGCGGCGCCCCCGCCTTCTGAGTTCTAGAGAGAGAGAGAGAGAGAGACAAAGCGTCGGGGTGCCTCCTCATTTCTCGGCGCTTGACTTTCCCGCTTAATCCCCTCTCTCCCTTATCCCTTATAAATATCTCCAACCCAGGCCTTTCTCTGCTTTTGTTACTCTAAGCCGTTTCTCTGGTCGCGGCTCCCGTCTCTCTCCTCTTCCTTACTCATCTCGCGTCCCGCTCTCTGTGAACCGTCCTCTCCCTCTTTTATTGCCTTCTCGCCCGCCATGGGAAAGAAAAAGATGGAAGAGGGCAAGGGGCGCAGCCGTTGCGGAAAGCAGTTCGTGGACCACGACTTCCCTCTCGGCAGACTGCCAGAGGAAGACTACGCTCGTTTTGCCAGCGAGTATTTCGCCGACGGTTATCTGTCTCGCCCGCCAAAAGTTGGCGAATGTATCAACACCTTCTACCCCAATGAGCTGGCCTTCCCCGTCTCGCACTTCGAGGCGGTGCTGCGGCTTCCCCTCTTGCCGGAGGTCAAGCTAGTGCTGAAGTACTTTGGGGTCGTCCCGACCCAATTCAACCCCAACGCCATCTCCATGCTGATCGCTTTCGCCTGCTACCTGCGGCGAGAGCCCATTGAATTTAGTTTAACTTCCTTCCGCAAGATGTTTGTCTACCACGCAAAGGATGACGACGTCTCTTATTTCACAGGCCAAGGCCTGAAGGTGTGCGAGACGCCAAATAAGAACCACCACTGGCTGACTCGATTTGTCTTCATCCGCGGGGATCTGGGAGGTATTCCTCTCGCCCCCGTGTCTCCTGCCGAATACTATTATGACACCCCCAACGTGGGGGATGCCGAGAAAGATCTCTGCGATTTCTTCGCAGGGAAGAATTTCGAGGTCCAATACCTTCGGCGAGACCTCGACTCGCATCCCACCGTCTTCCCCGGCGAAGGTACTCTTCTATTTCCCGCTTTATCCTTGTAAATTTTCATTCCCCGCTGACTGTCATCTTATCTAGGAGAGAGAACCGTCCCCGTCCATCCCCCCTACCAAAGTAACCGAGCTCTTGCCTTGGCGAGTATGGCGGCAGAGGCTGTGAAGGACATGCTGACACCTGCCCCCAAGAAGAGGCCCGCGGGCGAGGGAACTTCTCGTCACAGCCCCAAGAAGAAGAAAAAGTCTGTGTCCTTCAAAAAGGAAAAATCTACCAAAGAAAGAAAAGAGCCAGCGGGGTACCTATCCCCCATCTCTCTATCGTCTCCCTCGCCTCCCCGACTACCTATCTCGCACGTCTGCGAGATGATCTCTTCAGAGCCAGCTTCCCCCAGCAATGTTCAGCGTTCTCAGCTCCCTCCTAGCGAGACTGGCTCCTCCAGCCGCCCGACTCCCGCCTCGCACCCCAATTACAATATGGGGCCTGTGACGGATGATGACGCCGGCGAGCCGGTTCTCTTATGGGATAAGGACGCCAACCGCATGTCAGTGTCTACCGTTCTCCCTTCCTGGAAAGAGCAGGACACCCCCACCAGTCATGTCTTCTTCTTAGGGTTTGGGCTGTATGGCGGCCTTGGCTCCGAGCCCGCAGATAATGAGGCATCGCGGGATCTCATTCTAAAAAGTGCCCACTCTCAGTTTCGCTCCCTGGAGCTCGCGCACCGACTCTCGCGCCGCCTCGTTTTCAACAATAGGAAGTGGAAGGAGGTGGAGGCCGGTCTCGCCGCGGAGCGGGAGAAATCCCTCGACCTGGAGAAGCGATTGGTTGTTGCCGACAACCTCCTCGCGCAGAGCCACGGTGGCGTGGTAAGTTTTCTTACCATTGCTTTGCTAGTCTTACTCTGCTTTTTATAGTCCCTTACTCGCTCTCTTCCCGCAGGATGCCGAGATGGCCAACAGAATGCGCTCGCGCATTGAGGAGTTGGAAGGGGAGAACAAGAAGTTGAAAGCCGAAAATCTCCACCTCAGGAACTGCGCGACACCCCCCCTTGGACCAATTTCTCGTTCCTTCCCGCTACTCAGTAGACGAGGTGGACGCCATCTGCCAAGACTCCAATATCAAGATGGCAGAGGTTGTTCTTAAAATGATGAAGGAGCTGGGGGTGGTGCCGAGGATGCAGAGACAGTAACCGCCCGCGACCTGGTCCCCTGCTTGTATGGAGAGACGGACGGCAGCTCTTCTTCTGACAGCGAGTAGCGTATCATCAACTGCAGTGGATTCTCTTACCTCTTTTCTTTTCTCATCTAGTACTTGTAATAATTTTTTTATACACTTCCTCGAAAAAGGAAAGCGAGGTGTTCTTGTTCCAAGGATATTTTGTTTAAACCTTTTATTAATTGTTGCTTCCACCTTCGGCCCTTGCTTAATAGCTAGTCAAAAGAGCAAGACATTTTTTAGATGCTGTTTAATTACTATTTTTCTCTTGCACCGTCCCGCATAATAGCTAGCCAAAAACACGAGACCAACTTTTCAGATGCTTTCTTCGCCTATACTACCCGCGAGATCCGCGGACCCTTAGCTCTCGTCTCGCCGCAAGGTTAACATGCGTTGAGGTTCCTGGAGACTGCCGCCTCGCTTGACAGGTTCCGCCTTCTTACGCCAGTCTTGCGCTTTGGATACGGAAGGTCTACTCGCCATGGGCGAGACCACCCATGCCGAGTGTCGGCCAGAGTCCCTCTTCACTGGCCCGATTCCTGACCCTTCTCTTTTCTAGGGATTTTCCACCAATATTCTGATGAACATGGGCCTTTCTCCATGCGAACTCATACCCTTAAACCTGCCCTCAAGTGAGCCTGCAGCCCTGCCAGCTGGGTAAGAGCCTGGTCAGCGGGTCTGCTCGGGGTCTCCTCTCCAAACCATCTCCAACCACCGAGTGAGCCTACAGCCCTGCCAGCTAGATGAGAGCCTGGTCAGCGGTCTGCTCGGGTCTCCTCTCCAAACCATCTCCAACCACCGAGTGAGCCTACAGCTCTGCCAGCTAGATGAGAGCCTGGTCAGCAGGTCTGCTCGGGGTCTCCTCTCCAAACCATCTCCAACCACCGAGTGAGCCTACAGCCCTACCAGCTAGATGAGATCCTGGTCAGCAGGTCTGCTCGGGGTCTCCTCTCCAAACCATCTCCAACCACCGAGTGAGCCTACAACCCTGCCATCTAGGTGAGAGCCTGGTCAGCGGGTCTGCTCGGGGTCTCCTCTCCAAACCATCTCCAACCACCGAGTGAGCCTACAACCCTGCCATCTAGATGAGAGCCTGGTCAGCGGGTCTGCTCGGGGTCTCCTCTCCAAACCATCTCCAACCACCGAATGAGCCTACAACCCTGCTAGCTAGGTGAGAGCCTGGTCAATGGGTCTGCTCGGGTTCTCCTATACAAACCATCTCAAACCACCGAGTGAGCGTACAGCCCTGCCAGCTAGATGAGAGCCTAGTCAGCGGGTCTGCTCGGGGTCTCCTCTCCAAACCATCTCCAACCACCGAGTGAGCCTACATCCCTGCCAGCTAGATGAGAGCCTGATCAGCAGGTCTGCTCTGGGTCTCCTCTCCAAACCATCTCCAACCACCGAGTGAGCCTATAGCCCTGCCAGCTAGATGAGAGCCTGGTCAGCGGGTCTGCTCGGGGTCTCCTCTCCAAACCTTCTCCAACCACCGAGTGAGCCTATAGCCCTGCCAGTTAGATGAGAGCCTGGTCAGTGGGGCTGCTCGGGGTCTCCTCTCCAAACCATCTCCAACCACCGAGTGAGCCTACAGCCCTGCCAGCTAGGTGAGAGCCTGGTCAGCGGGTCTGCTCGGGGTCTCCTCTCCAAACCATCTCCAACCACTGAGTGAGCCTACAGCCCTTCCAGCTAGGTGAGAGCCTGGTCAGCGGGTCTGCTCGGGGTCTCCTCTCCAAACCATCTCCAACCACCGAGTGATCCTACAGCCCTGCCAGCTAGGTGAGAGCCTGGTCAGCGGGTCTTCTCGGGGTCTCCTCTCCAAACCATCTCTAACCACCGAGTGAGCCTACAGCCCTGCCAGCTCGGTGAGAGCCTGGTCAGCAGGTCTGCTCGGGGTCTCCTCTACAAAACATCTCGCGCTTGGTGCCCTAAAAAGGTCGCCCACACTTTCATCACATCAAAAGAACACATCAAAATAGTAAGCACTGTACAATAATAAAAAGTGCAATGGACAGAAAGTGCTACGGGTAAAATCTCTTTAAATCATCACCACTTCGGGCTCGCTCGAGGGATACCCCGTCCACATCCTGGAGGTGGTACCCTCCTGACTTTAATACTTCTTTTACTACAAAAGGATCCTACCAATTGGGATTGAGCTTTCCTACTGAGGCCCCTCTACCCGCTGCATCTGCCTTTTTCAGGACCAAATCTCCTTTCTCAAACTGCCTGATCCTTATATGCTTGTCAAAGTACCTTGCCATCCGGTCTTAACCTCCTCCTGCCGGACCATCGCCAAATCCCGGAGCTCCTCCATGAGATCCAATGAGAGTCTCTATTCTTCTTCATTCTCTGCTCTCCATCCTTCGTCTCCTTCCCTTGCAACTGCTACTCTCGGTGATGTGACCTCAAAATCGATAGGTATGACAGCCTCTGAGCCATGAGAGAGCTTAAACGGGGTTTCCCCCGTGGCTGTGTTTGGTGTGGTCATCAAGGCCCACAGTACTGAAGGTAGCTGATCCACCCAGCTCCCCCTCAAATTCTCCACTTTTTTCTTCAACAAATTGACAATGACCTTATTAGCTGCTTCCACCTGTCCATTACTCCGTGGATGATGAACAGAGGCAAAGCGGAGATCTATTCCCAAACGAATGCAGAAATCCACGAATTCTCTACTTGCGAATTGTGGTCCGTTATCTGTCACAATGGCTAAGGGCAACCCATGCCGGCAGATGATCTCCCCCCATACGAAATATTGACCACCTGCGAGGTTACCTTAGCCAACGCCTTCAACTCCAGCCATTTAGAAAAGTAGTCCACCATGACTAGCAGGAATTTCCTTTGGCCACTTGCTTGGGGAAAGGGACCCAACAGATCTAGCCCCATATAGCGAAAGGCCAGGGAACTGTGATTGTCCGCAACCTCTGGGCCGGAAGGAGCTGGAGGGGGGCGAACTCCTGGCATTTCTGACACCGTTTCGCGAATTCTTCCTCATCTCTCCTGAGGGTAGGCCAGAAGTACCCCTGTCGCAGCACCCTCCCTTCTAATGTCCGGCTCCACGAGTGACTCCCACATTCGCCCGAGTGAATCTCTTGTAGAACCTTGGGAACCTCCTCCTCTGACACACATCTGGCCAGCAATCCTGACAGCGTCTTGCGATACAAAACCCCATCCTTCAGTAGGTAGTATGCCGATTTGTATCTGGTATGCCTCTTGTCGAGTTCTCTCTCGGGTAACTGTCCTGACGTTAAAAAGGTGATGAAGGGGTCCATCCAAGACCTTTGCTGGCATATCTCCATGAGTTCCCCCTCTTCTATAGACGGTCTGAAGAGCTCCGTCATTGTTCCCCCGGCTCAAGGGCCGTGCTTAGCGAGTTGGTCAGCCTGAGTGCTCTCCTCCCTCGGGATGTGTTGATTTGAAAATCTTCGGAGCTGCCCTATGATGCCCTTGACCTTTCCTAGATATAACTGGAGGGTGGGCTCCCTTGCCTCAAACTCCCCTTTGATCTGGCCAACCACCACCATGGAGTCTGTCGAGGCCTCAATGTCTTGTATGCCCAGCTCCCGGGCTAGCCTGAGTCCCGCAATGATCGCCTCATATTCCGCTTGGTTATTGGTAATCGTGAAATGAATCTTCAAAGCCTGTTCGATCCGGGTCCCTTCCGGGCTGATCAAGACCACTCCTCCTCCAAAGGAATTTCTTCCCGATGCTCCATCCACCAACATCTTCCAGGTTGCTCGAGGGGACATTTCCGTCTCCCGGACCTCAACTACGTAATCCACCAGGAAATCGGCTGCCGCTTGTGCCTTAATGGCGAGCCGTGGAACGAAGGCGAGGTCGAATTCACTGAGCTCTATTGACCATTTAGCTAGCCTCCCGGAATGTTCTACCCCCTACAAGATGCAACGGAGGGGGTGATCTGTTACCACCTGAATAGAATGAGCCTGGAAATACGGCCTGAGCTTTCGGGCCGAGATGATGAGGGCAAATGCTAACTTCTCATGAATGGGGTATCCGAGCTCTACTTTTTTCAGGACCCTGCTCACGTAATAGATTGGAAATTGCTTCTTCCCTTCTTCTCGCACAAGAACCGAGCTCACTGCCCCAGTCCCTACCCCCAAATATAAAAACAAGACCTACCCTTCCCTCGGTCCCTGGAGTAAGGGTGTCTGGGTAAGCTGTTGTTTTATAGCTTGGAAAGTCTTCTCACATTCCGAGGTCCACTCGAACCTTTTGCCTCCCCGCAGCGTCCGAAAGAAGGGAGAGCATCTCTCTCCGGCTCGAGAGAGAAACCTGCTTAGCCCCGCCAACTTGCCTGTGAGACGCTGAACTTCCTTAGCATTCCTAGGGGATCCCAACTCCAGGATTGCTCTTACTTTTATGGGGTTGGGTTCCACTCCAGACGGAGTGAGAAGATGTCCTAGGAACCTTCCCCTGCTGGCTCCAAAAATACATTTCAGGGGGTTGAGTCTCATCTTATACTTCCTTAGGGTCTCAAAGGTCTCCTCCAGATCTAGGACATGAGCTTCGAGGCTCTTGCTTTTAATCATCAAGTCATCCACGTACACTTCAAGGTTCCTCCCTCTCTGTTCTCGGAAGATCCGATCCATCATTATTTGATAGGTTGCTCCTGCATTTTTCAAACCGAAAGGCATCATATTAAAACATAAGCATCCATCCTCCGTGACGAAGGTGACGTCCTTAACGTCCGGAGGATGTATGCGTATTTGATGATATCCAGAAAATGCATCCAAGAAACTCATAAAAGGGAAACCGACGGCTGAGTCAACCAGTTGCGTCGATTCGGGGCAGCGGGTAACAATCCTTGGGGCATGCTTTATTTAAAAGAGAAAAATCCACACACATTCTCCACCTACCCTCCCCCTTTTTGACCATTACAACATTACTCACCCACCACGGATACTTATAGGCGGACACGAACCATGCCTTAAGTAATTTTTCCACTTCCTCTCTAATAGGTCCGGCCATCTTGGAGGCGATGGCCCTCTTCTTCTGCTGTATGGGGCGAGTGTTGGGGTCGAGATTGAGGTGGTGACAAGCGACGTCTGCATCGACCCCTGGCATGTCCGCGGCGCTCCACGCGAAGACGTCAATATTTTTCTGCATGCAGGACTTGATCCTCTCACGGTCTTCAGGGCTGAGCTCGCCGCTGATCTTTATCTTCTCCTTTCTGCCTTCCTTGGTATGGATCTCTACCTCAAGGACCTCCATGGTCGCTTTTAGTCTCGATGGCTCTTCCTCCCCTTCCTGCTCTGCCTGCGTGTCCTGCTCCTTGGCTTCGTCTTCCACGATGGCCATCATCATCTCTTCCCCCAGCTTTTCCATCTCCCACTTGCTTGCGTCCTCCTCTTCCTGTCGTGAGGCCCTTCTTTTTTCTGGCCGGGCCCCCTCCCCGGGCGACCCTCCCGCTTCTTCCATCTTCCACTTTTCTTTCCTCCCTTCCTCTTCTCTTGGCTCCTTTTCCTCTGCCGCTTCCGTATCTTCTCCCTCCTTTCCATCCATTTCTAGCTTCTCTGCCATGTCCCTGTTCCTCACCATTTCTCCCTCTCCTTCAGCTCCTTCCTCCTCCCTTTCTTCTACCATCCCCGTCTCCCCGAACTCCTCTCCCGCCATTTCTGGCTCCACCACAATGCCTCAAACCACTACTACTTCTCCCTCTCCTCCAGCACCTTCCTCTCCTCGCTCTTCTTCGCCTCCCCGTTCTTGTTGTAATTTCTCCATCCTCTTTCCCAACTCCTCCGCATCTCCCTGCCAGGAGATGGTGTTCACTACCGTCATGTAGCATTCCCTTGCGGCCTTTGGATCCCCCGTACCCTGATTTGGGTATCTCCTGAATTCAGCTTCAAGCACTGGTGAAACGATGATGGAACGCATCTGAAAGAGCTGATCAAGGGGCGCCCAAAGATAGCGTTGTAACTACTAGGGGCATCCACTATGACAAAGCGGTAATTTCGGGATAGCCCTCCCAGGGTCACCTGAAGTCCCACTCCCCCCTCGACTTCTTTCCTCCCTCCTGAGAACCCAAACAGTGGTCCATCCGCCGCCAGCACCCTCCGGGCCTCCACCCTCATCGCATTGAATGCTTTTTTGAAAATCACGTTCACCGAACTCCCATTGTCTACCAGGATCCGTGACACCGTGAAGTTCTCGATGGCGGTCCGTATCACCAGCGCGTCACAAAAGGGGTCTTCATGGTCCAGCATGTCTTTCCTTGAAAAGGTAATCTTTTCATCTGGGGGAGGGGATTGTGACGTCGAGGTGATGCTTCAGCGGAACATAGTGTGAAGGCTCTCCTTTCGGGCCGCCTCTATCCCTACCCCCCATGGATTACTCCAATTCCTCCGCGATCTCCCTCATCCGTTAGATCCACACATCGATCCTCTTCTCCTGTACCTATCACTTCCTCTATCCGTACCGGTCTTTGTTGTTCTCCTGCTCCTCTAGTTCTCCTCATTTCCAAGAAATCTGGGCAGGTAGCCGTTGTGTGACCTTCCTCCTCGTGGAAGTCACAATATGACAACACCACCTTGATGCTAAAGATCACGGTAGTGAACCGGTCGCACAAGTAATATAAAATGGGGGTTTTCCCAAGTATCGATCTCACAAGGAACGCAGTAAGGTGGAGTTAATTTCGAGGAGGACTTGAGATTGAAGTCCTCAGGTCGGAGCTATCTAAGGGTGGTTTTGATGGTTGCAGGAAACAGAAAATAAAACACTATCAACTACTCCTATGCAACGCCGATATGCGATGCTTCGCCAGGCGGGATGGAAAACTAGTCGGGCCGCTATGCACCGAATCACTAGGCGGATGGACGAGAAGGCTAGCGGATGAGGTGGTTAGAATGGCGGAATGAGGGTCGAAAGCACCTCTTCGCAACGCACGCCACTAGTAATTGCTAGTGCGGCAAGGGTGGATGGTGGTGGATGGATATATGGCGCACCTCAAGCAAATAACAAACACATACAAAATCTCATAGACATGATTGTATAAAATCGTTTTACAAATAAGCATACATCATCAATAAATAAGGTTTACAACAACACATAAACAACAATAAAGGAAGAACAAGTCAAGAGATCGACCGAATCCGAAGTCTTGCTGAGGATTCACGGTTGGAATCGTCGAGTTGTCATTCCGCGTCCAAGCTCGGTCCTCAACTGCGTCCGGGATAGAGAAGGGTTGTCACCACCTTCCAATGGCCCGTCTTCTTCGTCTCATGACAGCGGACGAAAGTTGAAAGCTTACCTTTGCTTGATGGCTATGGCGTTGAAACTTGAAATGAATCCAAGAGATGATGGAGGAGGCCGAGAGGAAGCTCCGGCTCGGATTTGGCGGTGAAAGCTTGCCCGGAGCACCTCCCTAGGGTGGAAGATGAAGGGGAACGACGGAGAAGACGGAAAACGGCGGAGGAAAACGAGCGATCTCCGGATCTTCGGATTATAGCGAGACCTGCACTATTTATATAAAAGCAGAAATGAACAATACGCACGATCACAGGCGCACGACCAATGGTCGTGCGCACTATGTCCTGTGCTCGTGCGCACTGGCATGGAATATCAGGAAGAAGAACTGGGATAATGCGCACGAGTAGTGGCGCACGACTAGTGGTCGTGCGCACTAAGTCCAATGATCGTGCGATTACCCAGACAGGACTCCAGAAAAGAGGAATCAATGCACATGATCAGTGGCCCACGACCGGTGGTCGTGCGCAGTATGTCCAGTGGTCGTGCGCTTACCCCAGGCTGATTCTAGAAAATGTAGAGTAGTGCGCACAATCAGGGGCACACGACCAGTGGTCGTGCGCATTAGATCCCCTGATCGTGCGCAGTATTCCTGTTTCACAACCATCCCGGAACACGCACACGACCCCTGTACCGAAAGGAAAAACCAATCACTAATCTGTGCAGACATTCCAGGCAATAACAAAAAGGAGTACAAACTAAAAGAATAACACAATACACAACCACGGGCTAAAATGTGCACTTCCTATGGAAATATAGGCAAGATGAAATAGGAATGATAAAGAACTAAAAGTGAAGTGCAAGCGACGAAAAACAAGCCCAGATGAGTCCAAAAATAGGTATATAAAGTGGACTCATCACACCCCCAGACTTAACTGTTTGCGTGTCCCGAGCAAACAAAATCTAAGCAGATAGGAAAAATACTAGTTAACAAAGAAATTGCGATACGAAGAACCATGCGAAGTCGCATGCTCGCGCACGTAAAAATATAATAGAAGAAATTTCTAAGTATACAAAATAGTTTATATTTTTCACAATGCGTATCAAAATTTTATTATTACTCAAAAATAGAATCACGGTGAATCATTCGGTCACGCGTAGGGAGAAAGTAGACTAATCACTAGGAGAGCATTGCCAAAGATCGGGGCTCCGGATAACCTCCAAAGGAATCCACCAATGTTGGTGACCATATGCTTGCCCTTTCGCATTCTCTCCACGGCACTGGTTTGGTTCACACACGAATCAGTAGGACTGTAGGTGAAGAGATGGGGCTTGGGTTTCGGTGAGGTAAAAAAAAAGATAAACAAGAAGGCTATGCACCTAACCCAAAGGAGCTAGTATGAAGGGAATCCATCAACTAACCAAAATATATGCGGGTACACCACACCCCAAACTTAACTTTTAACATATGGGTGTGTGCACCGCCTACTCCAAATATAATCACATTTCCAAAATGATTTTCAATTTTACTTTTCCTTTTCACTTTTTTTTTCTTTTTCTTTTTCGTTACAAATATTTTGCTTTTTTTTTCTTCATTTTATTTTCACAATTCAGCAAATATAACATTGGAGCACATCCACATAATCACAAGTAAAAACACCACATCACATCCCAACATGAAAATATAAAACACTAAACTCAACTTGGGTGTGCGACTAGGATAGGCTATGGGGCTTTGGTGAAATCATGATGGAGCTGAATCAAAAGGAGGGGTAGGCACAATAGGGCTAGCGAGGATAAGACGTCAGGAATGGTACAAAGCTCAACCGGGCCAAAATGATGGCCTACATCATGCTCATGCATGACTAACCTATACCCATGCTTCAAGAATAGCTTGGGGCAAGTTCTTAGCCAACGAGAAAGACTATCCCTCCCCCCGACTCGAGCAATACAAAACTAACGGCCGTATACACACATCCCTAAGCTACCGTCGGATTCACACCAGATTCACCAACTTTTGAGTAGAATAAAAAGTATTTATGAAATTAGAAAAATATAAAACTAAAAGCATACAGAAAAATTAAATCTACTCCAATTTTACACGAGACGAGAGCTGTTGACTAGGATCACAACAAGGCCAACATTTTACTCCATCTCACAATCCTATGTCAGCACCATAATTTTCCCAAATCTAACGAAGAAATGAGTTTAACTCGCGGCACACTAACAGCTAAGCTCGCGCTCATGTGGGTGCAGTGGTGTGTGATGCAACGAACTAATCAAAATAATAACAATAAAGGCTTCTAGTATACATAAGAAATGTGTGCGTGCAATAGGTAACAGATCTCTCCCCCAGACTTAAACTAAGCAAAACAGCATATAATAAGAAATTAAAATCATAAAAAGCTAAGGGAAGAGGTTACCCAATGCTCAGCTTGTGAGCATACCATAAGACGCGTGGAAACCGAAGCAGGTCCGCCATACAAAGAATCAGAACCCTGCCAATGCAATTTTCCAAGAATACCTACAGGGGTGAGCTCCGCAAAAACAAAACAAAATATACAAAAAAAATGCTAAAACTAAAAATAGACAAGAAAAATAAAATGCAGAAAATGAAAGATAAGTACTGGGGTTATTGTCATCCCAGCACGACTTATTCGGCTATGAAAAGGTTCTAGCTAATGGGTCTATGAAAAGAAAAATGCACAGGTAACTGTTCCATTATCCGTTGCGGTAACAGGTACCGATACGGTGATAAAACAGTTACCCTTCTACCTAAATAGTAATACCCGCCCAATACAGGTAGAGGAAATAGGAAGTAAGAAGAGAAGGAGCGCTGGTCCTCAATCTTCTCACCACAAAACACATCCTTGCCTAGCAAGGTTTCGTCCACCACAAGTTTGCTGGGGGCGAAGGTGATGGCAGGGGCTTCCACTGTGAAGGAGGTAGGAACCTCCTCACACAAGAGGATGCACTCGTCGACAACCTGAGCGCAAGGCTCAACGTCAACCCAACTTACCCGTGGAGATTCAACCTGCACAGGCTCAGAAAAGGAAGGTGGGTCAAGAAATAAAAGAGACGAAGAAAATAAAGAAATAATCGGGGGAGTGATCCCGGTTTCACTCCCCAAAGGCTGAGGTAGAAAAATATCGTTTGTAATATCGACAATGCTACAAGGTTCGGCTGGATCCATAGAGGCCTCCACCAAGACTTGGACTTCCTCCTTTGGTCTCAAGGGAGAATCCTCGACACCAAGAAGGTTGTCCTCCTCCATGGGAGTGGAAACAACCCATGTATCACAAGCCTCAACTTGTGTTGCATCGTCAAAAATGTCTCCAGAGGCGACTGAAGTAGAATGCACAAAAGGCGGAAGAACTTTGCTTGAATAAAAGTCAAGCGTAGGTTCCTCACAAAGAATTCGGCTCCACGCTTGGAGATGTATGCACAGGAGAGATGGGCTCAGCCATGTCGAAGCCTAGATCAGTCACACATCTGGTGGTTGTGTCCATATCATTCCCTTCAACAAATGAAGGTGACAGGGACACATAACCAGATGATGAAGGTGTGCCACCAAGGGTAGGAGTCGGGATGATCCGGATGTCCGGCTTATCATCCTCTTCCATAACACGGAGGTACTCGACACAATCCTTCAGGACTTGATCTGTTCTACGAATATACAAACACTTTCTCCCATTACGCTGCGGTCCTTGTGGGGCCGGAGAGGAATAAGAGAACGGTGTATGTGGCGAGGACGATTGACCATAAGCTCGGGGCACAGTGTTTGAAAGGCTGTATGAATACATCATCTCATGCATTGTGCGCTGAGGCTTATGCTCAATATCTCTCGTAGGGCATTCATGACTAGCGTGGGAAGGCTTCCCACACCAACGACATTGGGCATACGAATATCCCCACATGGTGTAGAAACAGCAGATTCAAAATAAATTGTGCAAATTACTAAATCCAACAATATATTACTACAATTGCCTAAAGAAACAAGAAAAAGGCAGACAAAACAGAAATAGAACAAAACAAAAGCGATTTACAAAGGAAAAGGAAAGCAATCTCACGTCTCCCTCTCCAAAAACTCACACGACTGTGTTCCCCGGCAACGGCGCCAAAAACTTGATGCTAAAGATCACGGCAGTGAACCGGTCGCACAAGTAATATAAAATGGGGGTTTTCCCAAGTATCGATCTCACAAGGAACACATCAAGGTGGAGTTAATTTCGAGGAGGACTTGAGATTGAAGTCCTCAGGTCGGAGCTATCTAAGGGGGGTTTTGATGGTTGCAGAAACAGAAAATAAAACACTATCAACTACTTCTATGCAACGCCGCTATGCGGTGCTTCGCCAGGCGGGATGGAAAACTAGTTGGGCCGCTATGCACCAAATCACTAGGAGGATGGACGAGAAGGCTAGCGGATGAGGTGGTTAGAATGGAGGAATGAGAGTCGAAAGAACCTCTTCACAACGCACACCACTAGCAATTGCTAGTGCGACAAGGGTGGATGGTGGTGGATGGATATATGACGCACCTCAAGCAAATAACGAAAACATACAAAATCTCATAGACATGATTGTATAAAATCATTTTACAAATAAGCATACATCATCTATAAATAAGGTTTACAACAACACATAAACAACAATAAAGGAAGAACAAGTCAAGAGATCGACCGAATCCGAAGTCTTGCTGAGGATTCACGGTTGGAATCGTCGAGTTATCATTCCGCATCCAAGCTCGGTCCTCAACTGCGTCCAGGATAGAGAAGGGTTGTCACCACCTTCCAATGGCCCGTCTTCTTCGTCTCACGACAACGGACGAAAGTTGAAAGATTCCCTTTGCTTGATGGCTATGGCGTTGAAACTTGAAATGAATCCAAGAGATGATGGAGGAGGCCGAGAAGAAGCTCTGACTCGGATTTGGCGGTGAACTCTTGCCCGGAGCACCTCCCTAGGGTGGAAGATGAAGGGGAACGGCGGAGAAGGCGGAAAACGGCGGAGGAAAACGAGCGATCTCCGGATCTTTGGATTAGGGCGAGACCTGCACTATTTATACAAAAGCAGAAATGAACAATGCGCACGATCACAGGCGCACGACCAGTGGTCGTGCGCACTATGTCCTGTGTTCGTGCGCACTGGCATGGAATATCAGGAAGAAGAACTGGGATAATGCGCACGAGTAGTGGCGCACGACTAGTGGTCGTGCGCACTAAGTCCAATGATCGTGCGATTACCCAGACAGGACTCCAAAAAAGAGGAATCAATGCACACGATCAGTGGCGCACGATCGGTGGTCGTGCGCAGTATGTCCAGTGGTCGTGCGCTTACCACAGGATGATTCTAGAAAACATAGAGTAGTGCGCACGATCAGGGGCGCACGACCAGTGGTCGTGCGCATTAGATCCCCTGATCGTGCGCAGTATTCCTGTTTCGCAACCATCCCTGATGGCGCGGCCCCTCCTCCACCAGTTGAAGACGATGCTGATGATGCTGTTGATGATCTGGTTGCTAAGGCCATACGACTCAAGGACATGAGGCGGCACGATGACGCTAACGGACGGCTACGCTACAACCTCCGTCCGCGCCGTGCTACCGCCACGGCAACGCCTTAGTTTTATTTATTTCCTTTTCGTGCACTTTATTTTATAATTGGAATATAAAATTATCTATGCTTATGTGATAATTTTATATTCATTGCATGTGTTGTTGTATTTTCAATTTGAACTATTTTAGTTTTGGTGTGCAATTAGCCATTCAGATGGATGAGATTAAATCTCCATCATGAAGGGCTAAGGCTTATTTGTAACTCCTATTAGCCATTCGGATGGATGAGATTAAATCTCCATCATGAAGGGCTAAGGCTTATTTGTAACTCCTATTTAAAGGAGGCTATCATGAAGAGTTAAAGCAATTGGAAAAAGAAACCTAAAAACCCCCCTTGTGGAAATTTCGGCCACCATGGAGAAGTCCATAGCCGCCCCCTCCCCTTTGGTGTGAAGCCAAGCCTTGCCTCCTCCATAAGGTGTTGCCGTGGCGGTAGCACGGCGCGGGCGGAGGTTGTAGTGTAGCCGTCCGTTAGCGTCATCGTGCCGCCTCACGTCCTTGAGTCGTATGGCCTTAGCAACCGGATCATCAACAGCATCATCAAGCATCATCTTCAACTGGTGGAGGAGGGGCCGCGCCATCAATAAACCTCCCTCTGATACCAAATTGATGTAGGGTTATCCGGAAACGGAGATCTCCGCGAAGCTAACGCTCTCCCTACGCACAACACGTTGTAGATCTACCGCACCTACACAGCACCTATCGCCCACAATATTTCCTCGTCACAAAACGCAGCACAAACAACAAAGGAGGAATGGTCGACTCGAAAACAATGATCGGAAATTTGAGTCGGATTATTCTCCAAGAAAACACAAAGGTTGCCACTCCTTTTTGAGAGCAAGACCAAGGCTATAGGCCAAGATCCGCTCAAGCAAATAGGATCCACCCGATCCGGAAATAAAAGCCTTGCAACGGCGATTTCGATTCAAAACTTGCAGCGATTAAATTAAAGATCCGGAGAAAACGATGAGCGAAATCCACCACAACTAAAGAGAAGAAATCACACAAGGGAGGGGAAAGAGATTACCCAACCGGAAAACGTTCATACGAGATAACTGTGGGAGAATCACTCCCTCCACGGATCCACCGGCGTCGCACCGAATGGTTTGCAACCTTCTTCCAAGGAGTCGCACCGAAGGAAGCCACGCCGGAGTCGCACCGAACGGGGATGGAGGAGCCAAGGCTTGGCTTCACACCAAAGGGGAGGGGGCGGCTATGGACTTCTCCATGGTGGCCGAAATTTCCACAAGGGGGGTTTTTAGGTTTTTTTTTCCAATTGCTTTAACTCTTCATGATAGCCTCCTTTAAATAGGAGTTACAAATAAGCCTTAGCCCTTCATGATGGAGATTTAATCTCATCCATCTGAATGGCTAATAGGAGTTACAAATAAGCCTTAGCCCTTCATGATGGAGATTTAATCTCATCCATCTGAATGGCTAATTGCACACCAAAACTAAAATAGTTCAAATTGAAAATACAACAACACATGTAATGAATATAAAATTATCACATAAGCATAGGATAATTTTATATTCCAATTATAAAATAAAGTGCACAAAAGGAAATAAATAAAACTAAGGCGTTGCCGTGGCGGTAGCACGGCGCGGGCGGAGGTTGTAGCGTAGCCGTCCGTTAGCATCATCGTGCGCCTCACGTCCTTGAGTCGTATGGCCTTAGCAACCGGATCATCAACAACATCATCAGCATCGTCTTCAACTGGTGGAGGAGGGGCCGCGCCATCAATCCCGGAACACGCACACGACCCCTGTACCGAAAGGAAAAACCAATCTCTAATCTGTGCAGACATTCCAGACAATAACAAAAAGGAGTACAGACTAAAAGAATAACACAATACACAACCACGGGCTAAAATGTGAACTTCCTATGGAAATATAGGCAAGATGAAATAGGAACGATAAAGAACTAAAAGTGAAGTGCAAGCGACAAAAAACAAGCCCAGATGAGTCCAAAAATAGGTATATAAAGTGGACTCATCACACCTCCCCCCCTTGCCTTCCTTCCTGAGGGTTTCTTCTTCTCCCTGCTCCTGCTCCTCTTCCTCTCTCCCGGCCTCTACCTCTGCCCCGGCCGATGGCCATAGCCTGCTGCGGAGGGGGCAGGGGTGGTCTATGACCATACCCCCACCCCTGCTGGTGAAACCTTCCCGGTCCTCATTGTTGGTTCCTCCCCCCTTGGGGAAATCCTCTACCTTGTCCTGGGGCAGGGCCTCCCTGTTGCCTCCATCCCAGCTCCTGATACGCCGGCGCCCTCGGCTCCTCTCTTCTCCTTGCCTCCTGTTGTCTCCCACCTGACTTCCTCGACTCCACCTCAGTGAGCCTTGCCAATTTCTTTACAAACGCTGGGTTCGCCGCCTCCATCGCTATTTCCTTCGCCGCCTTCTCCATCAAGCCCTCAAAAGACAGCGGCGCCTTCCGGGTGAGGCTTATCTTGAAGAACCCTTCCGTAGTCCCACAGTAAAGGCCATCTGGAGGGCAAACCCTGGCACCTCCTGTATATCCAAAATCTCTTCTTGGAACCTATCCACGTACTGAGCCAGCGACTCATCCGCCGTCTGCTTAATCAAAAAGATCGACTCCAGATTCCTCTTCCTCTTCTTAGATGTGGAGAACCGCAGCTGGAAGATCCTACTTAGGTCCTCGAAGCAGTATGTCGAGCCTGTCGGGAGCTGATGGAACCAATCCCTAGCTTTGTCCTTTAGAGTGATCGCAAAAGGCGGCACTTAAACGCGTCCGTCTTGGACCTGATCGAAACTGCGTCCTCGAACCACTGCAAGTGATGGAGGGGATCATCCTTCCCCACATAGTAGTTCATCTCGGGTTCTCGGAAGCCCTCCGGGACGGGAGCTGACAGGATTAGCTCGCAAAAAGGGGACCCTCTCCCCGCCGGTCTCGCCGCCCCTACTCGCGCGACGACCTCTCCTGGCGAGATGGTACTCGTAGGACTTGGGAACAACTGCCTTCCCGCCATGTCTCTCCCGCTCCCTTCCACCATTACCTCCTTTCCCGGCCTTCTCCCCGGGCATCTTCTCCTACTCGCGCCGAGACGAGTTCTTCCTGTGTTGCGAGAGCCGGCACATGAGGCAGTGGGGTTGAACAATCTCCCGGTCGCGAGATCACTTGCAGCAAATCCATGATCCCCTTGATTGAAGCCATGAACTCTTCTCTTCCGACAAATCCTCCCGAGTTGTCTGGCCCCTCTCCTTCTCCTTCTCCCTGACCTCCCGCCATGTGGTTGCTCAAGGTTCTTCCCTGAGGGCTGCAGTCCACGCTCACCGCACCAAAAATGTTGGAATCAGCTTTTCGATCCTCCTAAAGTTCGAAACAGGATGCAGCCCACACGTACTCTCCCTGCGATACCCTCCTGACGAGAGGCGAAAGCCTGGAAACAGACCGAGGGGGCTCAGCTCGGAGGTCCCACCTCTTACCCGGAAGAACTGAAGGTCTTCCCCTCCCTAGCCAGTGCTGAGTTAGGTGCCTGCGAGGAAGATAGTGGAAAGGTTCAACAACCATCCCAGGCACCTTATCGGTCTATTTATAGGCCTCTGAATCTGATCTGTAAATATCACTTCCGAATCAACCTGAAAAGACCAAAACACCCTGGTTAGGGTCTGTGAACAGCCAAACTCCGCTGTTCTGGAGAGGTATATGTAGACCTCCAGGGGTAAAGATGTAAAATCACCTAGGGCACAAAGGTAAAAACCCCCCTTGGGGGTAAAAAGGTAAAGAAATTTCTTCACACATGCGGCGAGTGGGGAAAGAACTAAAGGGCGAGATGACCACCCTGTCCGTCCCGCCGGCCTCTTGCCTTGTGGGCCATCTCGCCTTCTAGGAGGTCTCGCCTACTAAGAGGTCTCGCCTACCTCTAGGGGCTGTCCATACCTCTCGCCTCTTGCAGGTGGGCCTCCTCCCATCTCGCCAGTCCTTCTTCCTTGCTTGCTGGGTCACCTCTCGCGAGCCCAAGGTTGTACATCGCAGTTTCATTTTACCTGAGAAAGATCAATTCCTGATAAATCGTAAGTGTTTAATTGAGGAAATAGTGTTTTTAAAATGCAGAATTAATAGCCTTAGGTCTGAATCGAGTGGTAAAAAGTTCTTATCCTCTCATCGGGATAGAGGTGATCGTAGAAAAGTAAAAGACATATAAAGGTGCATAAATAATATCCGTCCCAACTATCTTAATCAAGCACTGAAATTTCTTAGCCTCTCATCCGGGATGGGGGTGGTAGTAAAAAAAAGGAAAAAAAATGAAATGTACTTATGCGCACACCCTTTATCAACAGAAATAAAAGCTAAGTTAAAAAGCAAGAAGAGATGAAAGATTACTGAAAGCTGAAATTTATTACTTAAAAAGTGTTACACACTAGGAAACCCAAACTAGGGTTAGTAAAATAAAACTCAAAAGCTACTCTAACTACTATGTATAATTATGTGGAACTCTACCAGTCCATTTCTAAACATCAGCCTTGGCCCTCCTTTTGTAGCAGAAAATTCTGAAGTACAAGCCCCACTTACACTCCCCCTAGGGCGTGTCACTGACGTGGCAGATTTGGATAGAATTTCGGTCGATTTCTGAATTGGGTTGAAAGTACATGGGCGTGACTTGAAGGTCACGGGTGTGTAAATTGGGCATGTCTGTATGGCGTTGCAGCTTGTCTTCTTCAGGGCACGACAGTTGGAAATCTGCATGGTCACGGCTGACGTCACGGGCGTGACACCTGACACACGGGTGTGTGCGTCGGGCGTGACATGAGCTTGCTGGATTCAGGACTCCGGCATGACAGCTGGCAGTTTGCTTGTTCACGGGTGATGTCATGAGTGTGGCAGCTGACAAACGAATGTGTAGGTCTGGCGTGAGTTTACTTGGTGCCCAAAATTTGCCGAACTACTGGATTTCTTGGTTTTAAATTTACACGCCCTAGGTCACGGGGGTGACCTAGGGGCGTGACTTTAAGAAATTTTTCTGAAATGCCCAAAATGTCCTGAAATACCTAGAGGGCATAAAAACAAGTTAAGTTAGAACTGAAAATTAAAAACGAAAAGATTAATATACATATTTACATAATATTATTATATTTTTTATTAAATAAAAAAAATAAATAAAGTAAAAATATGTATATTTTGCTACTCATCACGTTCCAATTATTTGTGAAGTTCAAGGAGCTAGTGGAGGGCTGGCTTGACCTGCAGAATAAAAAGTTGAGAACGGACAACGAAGGTGAGTTCATTCCAAATGAATTCTCTAACTTCTGCAGGAAGCACGAAATCCAGAGAGAGCTCACTTGTGTGTATACTACACAACAAAATGGAGTAGCAGAGCGAAATATCCGTCATCTAACGGAGACCTGCAAGTGTTGGATTTATACCGAAGGCATTCCTATGTATTTTTGGGTGGAAGGGATGTCCTGCGCAATTAATGTCATCAATCAGATGCCTCTGGGTCTAATCAACATGAAGTCTCGCCATGATTTGATGTTTAAGAAGAAGCCCGGTGTTGGACACCTTCAGGTGTTCGGTTTGACTTGCTATATACACGTTCCCGATGCTCTCTGTACTAAGCTAGATAGAAAGGCGAGAAAGCTTGTCTTCGTAGGCTATGATGAGAGGAAGAAGGGATGGAAGTGTATTGACCCAGTGACGAAGAAGTTTGTCATCTCCAGAGACATGGTCTTCGATGAACTGATGTTATATTGAGGTGGCTCATCTATGGAGCTGCAGGAAAGCTGGTCGGAGGACGGGTATGTGAAAGTTGCTAAGGATCTTCTGGTGGAGCTGCCTGTGTCACCAAGAGCTCCGCGTGTTTTTATCTACGGGGCAGACACTTTTAGTTTAGGAAGCATGGGGAGCGATGCTCCAAGTATGCCCAGATTTGGAGTTGATTTAGAGGAAGCAGCGGAGGTGGTGAGCCATGGTCAGGTTTTTCGTATATTGAAGAGGACCATCAAACCACAGGCTCGGTACAACGAAGGCAACATGGTGAGCTTTGTCTCTTGTTTCTTTGCAGGCCCTTTGGACGAGCGAGAGCCTTCTAGCTTTGAAGATGCCATTGGAGTCAAGGAGTGGGATGATGTCATGGATAAGGAGATGGCTTCCCTCAAAAGAACGAGACTTGGGATCTTGTGCCCATGGTCGATGTCGTTACTCCTATGATATATAAGTGGGTGTATAAGCTAAAGAAGAAAGCGGATGAATGCATCGAGTGATACAAGGCTCAGCTTGTAGCTCGAGGGTTCTCCAATAGCATCGAGAAGACTATGAGGAGACATTTAGTCCTGTTGCAAAAATGACTTCAATACGGGTGGTGATTGCCTTGATGGCTTGCCAAGGGTGGAGGATGTGGTAGCTTAATGTAAAGAATGTTTTTCTTTATGGAGAAATTGATAAAGACATCTTTATGGTTCAGCCACCGGGGTACGTATCTAAAGATCATCCAGGACACATCTGCAAGCTCAAGAAGGCCCTTTACAGCTTGAAGTAGGCACCTTCGTCATGATACGAGAAGATTGCAGAATACCTCCAGTTCTGTGGGTATTATGTTTCTGATTCTGACTCGAGCCTGTTTGTAATGATGAAGGAGGAGCTTCATGTCTTCGTGCTGCTATATGTTGATGATATGATCATCACGGGGAACTCTGAGGAGGAGGATGTTGTTGAGACCATTGCCCATAATGTTCCCTAGATTGGATTTGAAGAGGCATCTCCATCAAAACTAAGAGCATAGTTGCATTTGATGTTGTTTAAGCTCATCTTGTGTAGGATGTTCCATGAAACAAGTCTAGTGATGTGACAGGTGGTCATAAGGCAGAAAGGTGGACACCAAGAGGAGATGCTGGAACGGCAGGAATTTACCTAAGTCAAGGAGGAGTTGACATTGCAGCTAAGTCCACAGGCGTTGAGTGAAGCATGCCCACTCAACACCAGAGGTAAGAAAGAATGTTGATAGGACAGAAATATGGCTAAGTAGTTTGTCGTTGAGTAATGAAGACACATTCAATGCCATAAATCAAAAGGCTGTAAAGTTGAACTTAGTCGAACTTAGTTTAAAATTCATCGAACTAAGTTCCGTCGAGCTGAGCTCACCATTGCTTTCAAGATAATCGCACAAAGCATACACCAGATTTATAGTCGTTCCCCATATTATGGGTACGTCCATTATCCCTGCAACCTTTCTAACAGCTTGATAGACAAGAAACTTCTCAAGTCTTGGCTCCTAAGATCTTACAACATAGATCCCCTAGGATCTCTCAGTCTCCTCTAAGACCTACCTCAGTCACAAGGCCCTACAACTCAGAGTAAAGATTTACTCCCACAGGTCAGTGATCCAAATATCACCTACCTCAGACTTGTGCACAAGTCCTACATTCAGGCTAGGAGGATATCTCTACCATAGAGAGAATGACTCTCCTACAGCTCATGAACAAAGGCCCTACCATAGATCCAAAGTTGGATCCTACCTCAGACCCAAAGGTCCTACACTTAGAGAGAATAACTCTCCTATAGCTTAGGCACAAAGGCCCTACAACTTAGATCCAAACAGGATCCTACCTAAGGCGTAAAGGCCCTACAACTGTGATCCAAAACTGGATCCTACCTCAGCCTTTATAAATCAGGACCACTATTGGGTCCATTGATCCCAATGTCCCAAATTTATAAGAAGTCAAATAAGTCTATGGTATATACATAGTTGTATTTGATGTATGTTTAAGTTCATGCATGTAGGTTAGTCTATGTCATATTGATTGGACAGAAGGTCCAAGTGACATTGACAAGTGGTCTCAAAGAAGCTAACAGGAAAGACCGAAAATTGCCCAAGTGCACAGTTATTGAGTGAAGCATGCTCACTTAATGCCAGATGAACAAAAAGCCAGTGATAGTGAAGAGAAACGCCTAATTCCACATGCGTTGAGTAAAGCAAGCTCACTCAATGGCAGATGAACTAGAAGATAGTGATAGTGAAGAAAAATGACTAAGTCCATAGGCATTGAGTGAAGTCAGGACAGTCAAAGCTCAACAAGTTTCAGTGCAAAAAAATAACTAGGTCCACACGTGTTGAGTGAAGCCAGTTCACTTAATTCCATACAGCTAACAACAATGAGAGAGGGAAGGCAGTCAAAGATTTAAATTTTGGCAAGGTATAAAAGTGGCTAAGTCCACATGCGTTGAGTGAAGTCAACTCACTCAATGCCATATAGCCAAAAGCGTTGAGTCTTGCTAGTTCTATCAAAGCCAAAGCAAATCTGTCACAGAAAACTGGGTAAGTGCGAAAGCGTTGAGTGAAGCTTGATCACTCAACGTCATTCAGTCAAAGCCTTGAAGAAAGACAGAAAATTCTGTCTAAGTACAATAATATTGAGTGAAGTTAGCTCACTCAATGTCAAAGGGAGAATGCATTGAGTATAGTTAACACACTCAATGCCTTCATGCAGAGCAGAGTTTTTCTAAGTCCAGAATCTTTGAGTGAAGCCAGTTTACTCAATGCTCTCAATGCCAAGGATACAGAAAGGGCTGAAAATCAAGCTAAGGCAAAAAGCATTGAGTGATGCTTATACATTCAACGCTCTCAACGCCTGGACAAGCTGAGAAGTTGACTAAGTTAAAAAGCATTGGGTGGAGCTTACTCACTCAATGCCTAGTAGAGCTGAAAATGTTTTAAGTCCAGATTCATTGAGTAATGCTTGTTCACTCAATGCACTCAACTCCTGGGTAGTTGTCTGAATCTTTCTAAGTTCAGAATGGCTGATGTCAGCAAAGTCAGCAAAAAAGTCAACAAAGTTCAAAATGACTAAGAAAGAGCTGTAATCCATTACTAATGTCATCGTCAGTCTCATTATGTAAAACTAAGGATATAATCAGCCGATTAAGTAGCGACACGTGTCAATCATCTCGTTGGATGACAGGATTATAAATAAAGGATGAGATCTGGATCAAATTAAGTTTCTGAGAGATCAATTCATTTTGAAAAAGGGAGCGAGACTTTGTATTCTTCTTGCTCCATTGTTGCAGAGATAAAAGCTTCAATTTAACAAATCTGAAGGGTCTCTTAGTTAGCTGCTGCAATCAACATCTGCAACAACAGAATGAGAGGATTTCTCTAAGGAATAAGAATCAGTCAAGGCATGCCCTAACTAAAGTTGCTTCAAGATCCAAGCAGAGCCTAATCTGAAGGTCAATTTCAGGATCTATGAGGAAGAAATCTGTACAAGGTTTACTCAGGACAGAAGGAGAGGCATAGCAGTTCAATTTCTGCCAAAATAGGTTAGCTGATTGAAGACCTTCTTTCTTGATCTACCCTCTTCATCAGCACGATCAGAATTAGTTTCTGAGTTAATTCCAGCACAAGCATCAGATTTTGAAGATCTTTATCCTTGTTGCTGAAAAGAAAATTGGACTGAGATTCTCTCAGTTTAAGAAGTTGTAGACTCAGAGAATCAATCTCTGGAGTCTAATCATTTCAATTCAATCTTTGTAGGATCTGGTTAAGATCTGTGTTGTAAGCATAGTTTATAAAGGCTGAGAATTAGATCTGGTGAGATCTGTACTGTAAGACTATGTTATAAAGACAGAGTGGCAGGATCCAGTATTAGATCTATGCGTGGTAGGGCTGTGGTTTCAGCCTATGCTCTGGGGTATTTGTGCCTTCAAGGAAGATTGTTCTAAGAGGTGCAAAAAGAAGAATCCTTCTATCCCAAGAAGGCCAACTGAGTCTGATGATTCAAATCAAGAAACATTAGAATGCAATATGTTTGATGAGGAATTTGCTTCTTTTCAAGGCAGTTCATGAAGCTGATGAAGAAGAAGGGGTGGATGAGCAGAACTTCTTCTTCCTTACAACACAAGGAGGACTATTACAAAACCAGGAAGAAACCTTCCAATGAAGGTCGGTATGACACACAACCTAGTAAAAATGTTTCTAATAAGATTATATGTTTTTGTTGCATCAAGCTAGAGCATGTTGTGGTTTAATGTCCCATGAAGAAGAAGGAGGTTGATGAGAAATATCATCACCATAAGAAGGGCAAGAAGGAGAAAATCTTCATTGCTAAGAATGAGAAAAGTTGGACTGACTCATCCTCCTTAGAGTTAGATGATGAAGATGAAGCCTACATTGGGCTGATGGATAGATTAAATGAGGATTCTTGCCAGGATCAGCCTGGTCTATCTACGGTATATACACTCTCCATTCAGCACTTAATCTAAGTCAAGTTATAAGACTGGTCCAGGTTCAGAACCATCCTCATCTAAGGATGAAGGTGATTCTGAATATGAGAATGATATTAATCAAGTGATTGATAAGTATGGTGAACTTCTGGAAGCATTCAAAAGAAGTAAGCAACTGTCTAAAAAGCAGGCTTAAGAGATTGTATCTCTACAGCTTGTTGCTTCCCAACATTCTGAGACAGCAGTCATGTAGGAACAAAAAATAAGAGAAGTCAGTCAATTGAGGAATATTACTCTTATACAGATAAACACCATAAAGTATAAGAATGATCTTATTAGGGATCTAGAAGAAACGCTCTAAAGGGAGAAGTGAGTTGTGGCATATTTTTCTAATCCCAACTCAGTGTTGCCCATTATTGACTCCTTCACCTCTTAGAGAAACAAGAGAGGAGTTGGATTCAAGGGAAACACCAGAGATGCCTCTTTTAAAGGAAAGGGAAAAGCTCCATCTAAGCCATCCATTCCTTTTAAAAGAGTAATACTCCCTACTAACAGGTATGACCAGGACTTTATGTATGGTCATTGGAAGAATGTGAATTCGTCCTGGAAGGATACTAATGTATCTTCCAATGTAAGGAGAAGAGGAATGGGAATGAGTGCCTTCAAGGATGCTCATGAGGAAATACAAATGGCCCATCCTGGACCATTTGTCTTTGGTGTTCCAGCCCCTATTCTTAAGAAGGGGGCAATGGACAAACTTTAGACTCAATCAGCAAAGACTTAGACTGAAGGTCACTCTTATAGCAAGCCTGACTTGGGTGTTTTTGATGCTATTAGGAGCATTATTTCTGCAAAGAAAACTACACCTAATGGCACTCAGAAAAATCGAATTAAAGCTGCTAAAAGACTCTCCTTCCGTCAAATAGTTGCTGAAAGAAATCTGAAGAAGGATATTGTTGTTCCTTCTAGAAAGGTTGCTGCTATTAACACAGTCATTAGGCCCACTCAGAAAAGAAGGCATAACCTTCATGAATGTTGGTGTTATGGAAAGATAGGTCATTATGTCAATGAATGCTGACATAATCCTAGTGTGTCTAGAGTTAAAGTCAGTCTTCCAATCAGAAAAACTGTTGGTAGACATGTTTATTTTGAGACTAACATGCACCTAGGACCCAATAAATATTATGGTCCTAAGGTAAAATAAATATGTTTTGCAGGTTAGTCCAAGTTTCCATACCCCTATATGGTACTTGGATAGTGGTTGTTCCAGGCACATGACTGGAACAAAGAGCAATTTGAGGGAGTTCATTCCAATGAAGGATGGATCAAAGGTGATCTTTGGTGGATCAGAAAAAGGGATTACCAGGTTATTGTAACATCTCAAATGATTTAGTCGCTTTCACAAAAGTTTCTTATTTGGAAGGGTTGCAACACAACCTTGTAAGTATAATCCAACTTTGTTATCTTGGCTATGACATTTTATTCCACAAGAATGAGTTCCACATAAAGAAGTCAAGTGACCAAAAGGTCATCTTGACAGGCACTAGGAGTGAGAATGTGTATTGTTTAAATTTTCTTTGTATTAATTCAGTCTCTCCCATATGCCTAGTTGAAAATGAGAAATCCTCACAATGTGTCAAATAGTACAATAGGCTAGCTCATTTAAACTATAAGACCATAGGCAAGCTCTTCAAAAAAGAGCTAGTTAGGAATGGTCCTAACATAAAATGCACTAAGGAGAGCATTTGCTCTGCATGTCAAAAAGGCAAGCAGAACAATGCTTCTTTCAAAAGCATTGGAACCAAAGACTTTATGAGTTGTTTATACCTCATGCATATGGACTTGTTTGGTCCTATATCAGTTCATAGTCTAGGTAGGAAAGTCTACACCTTTGTGTTTGTTGATGACTATTCCAGATTTACTTAGGTTTTCTTTTTAAGGAAAAGTCTGAAACTCCTGATATCTTCAATACATTTGACAAACAAATACAGAATGAATTAAATAATTCTATGGTCAGAATCAGAAGTGATCATGGAAATGAGTTTCAATCTGAATGCATGATGAAGTTTTGTGAAGAACTTGGGATTCAACAAGAGTTTTCCTCTCCAAGAACACCCTAGCAAAATGGGATTACTGATATGACGAACATGACTCTCATAGAAGCTGCAAGGACATTACTACATGACACATCTCTCCCAGAATATTTCTAGGTTGAGGCAGTAAATACTGTTTGTCATTTCCTCAATAGGGGTTCTATCACCAAAAGCCATAAAAAGACTCCTTATGAGATATTGAAAGGTAGAAAACAAACCTTGTATATCTCAAAATTTTTGGGAGCAAATGCTATGTGCTTAACAATGGGAAATCCTATATAACTAAGTTTGTTGTCAAGTACCATGAAGGCATCTTTGTTGAGTACAACAATCATAGTAAGGCTTATATGATCTATAACTTGACAATTCAAGTTGTAGAGGAGTCAGCTAATGTAGTGTTTGATGAATCAAACATGATTAACAATGAGCTGTCAAGCTCCTTTTCTAGTCCTGCAAGCACAGAAGTGAGCATGGATAAAATGACTATTAAGGAAGCTGATCCTATAGTCTAAGACAAAGACAAAGATTAAAGTGTATGGATTCCATAGGAAGCACAAGGCTCAAAGGAAGTGGATGATGTTCAACATGATTGAGACTTTGAAGCACAGAATGCTGAAGGAAGATTGCCTCCAACAGCCAGACATTTGAAGGATCATCCAGGACACCAAATTATTGGTGATGCAAGTCTAGGTGTAGTGACAAGTAACAGATGTCTCAACACAATAATGTACTCCGGTTTCTTATCACAAGTAGAGTCCAAAATGTTTGAAGAGGCAAACATGGATGAGTTCTGTATTGTAGTTATGCAAGAAGAACTAAACCAGTTTAAGAGATGTAAGGTCTGGAAGTTGGTTCCCAGACCACAAGGACATAATGTCATTGGAACCAAGTGGATCTATAGGAATAAACTTGATGAAAATGGCATTATAACCAAGAATAAAGCTAGACATGTAGCTCAAGGGTATATACAAAAGATGGTATTGACTTTGATCAAACCTATCTCCTTATAGAAGACTAGAAGCCATCAGACTGTTCCTTGCATTTACTGCATACCAAGGATTCAGAGTTTACCAGATGGATGTAAAGTCAGCTTTCCTGAATGGAGACTTGAAGGAAGAAGTCTATATTGAACATCCTCTGGGTTTTGTTGTTCCTAACCATTCAAATTTTATTTCTAGAATTAGGAAAGCTTTATTTGGGTTGAAACAAGCTCCTAGAGCATGGTATGAAACCATATCTAGCTTCCTCATTGAAAATAAATTCTCAAGGTGGAAGATAGATAAGACCCTATTTCTCAGGGAATCCAAAGGCAAGATCATCCTAGTCCAGATATATGTTGTTGACATTATCTTTGGATCTACTGATGATAACCTTTGTAAAAAGTTTGCCAAGTTTATGCAAAGGAATTTTGAGATTAGCAGTATGAGTGATCTTAAGTTCTTCTTGGGTCCCCAAGTAAGACTGACTGATAATGGATTATCCATATCTCAGTCTAGGTTTAGCAGGAAATTGATTAAGAAATTTGGGATGGAGAATTCATCCACCATGAAAACTCCCATGGGGTCAAACATGTCTTTAGACAAGGATGAGGTGGGTAAACCTATTGATTAAACTTTGTATATAGGATAATTGGCTCTCTTCTATATCTGACTGCTAGTAGGCCAAACATTATTTATGCTACATTTGTATATGCTAGAAATCAGGAATACCCTAAAGAATCTCATTACTCTGCTGCTAAGAGGATTTTGAGATATTTAAAAGGCACACCAGATCTTGGCCTTTGGTACCCTAAGAATAGGGATTTTGAACTAATAGGCTTTTTAGATGCAGGCTTTGCAAGCTATAATGAAGACAAGAAAAGCACATCAGGCTCCTGTCAAATTCTAGGGAAAAAGACTAGAGTCATGGAGCAGCAATAAGCAAATAAGTGTTTCTATTTCTAATATAGAATCAGAATATATAGCTGCAGGGATCTGCTGTGCACAGTTGCTTTGGATACAACATCAACTTCAGGATTATAACATTCAGTTAAGTAGAAGTTCTTTATTCTGTGACTCTACTAGTGCAATCTCTATATCTAGGAATCATGTCTCACATAGCAGGACTATGCACATAAAGATTAGATATCACTTTATTACAGAGCATGCAGAATGTGAGAATATTAGTCTTAAGTTTGTACTAACAAACAAGCATGTGGCAGATATCTTCACCAAGCCACTAGATGAACCAAAGTTCAACACCTTTAAGTTTGAGTTAGGTATGTTCAACTTGGTTTAGCTTCAGTTGCTCTTCATGTTGTTTTGTTGCAGGAACTACATCATCTTGTAGGTTGTGTAGATCATAAAATGGTATTAAGGTTGGAATGTACAAAGTCTTAGTAGAAGAAGCTCTTATTGATGGGGAGCAAGTAAAGCACCAGTTGATTATCTATAATAAGACAAAGGAGAAGATAATCATAGATGGCCAGCTTCTCCCTCTGTCTGAAGAAGTCAAAAAGGGGGTAAAATAAAACTTGTTGTAAATAAAATTACCTTTGAGGGATTGAGTCTATACTCAACCAAGATGCTCCAAAAAAGTCGTCCGGCCAATTAGCGGCTTGAGTTCTGAGCGTAGAAATAATATCCGCGCCTCTACAGGAAATCCACACGATCGGGAGAACATGCAGATATTTGTCGAAAAATCACCAGGTCAGGAGAGGACACTAAGCCTCTCCACAGATTGCTAGATCTGTTAGAGGAGAGACGGCGGCGACACTCGCAAGGATTGGGATCTGCGACAATGGAGGGATTTGCGGAACGCTTCCGTCGGCTTTCTAGAGCTTCTGTCTTTTAGTACAGTTATGCCTCATGTGCTTGACATAAAATTGCATCTAATCGTTTATATTAAACCACATAACATCATATTTATACCCAAGGAATAATTAGAACAACCTCGTCGCTTTTGGCAGACCCAGACTTAGAATACAGAAATTCGACCAGATAATATTTTCCTCGACGAATTTTCGAGTATCTATAGAATACATGACTAATCGTAGAGTATCAACTCATACTCGACGAATCATTGAGTATCCATAGTATATAAAACAAACTCAATGTGATCCTTAGCTGAGTCAATGCTTGACTCTGCAAAGGCACTGAGTGGACTCAACGCTCTCAACACTTTCTCCGCCATACTCGACGAATCGTCGAATGAAGTTGAGTGCACTCCACGCACTCAACGCCAAAAGCCAGATTCATCGAATGGCGTTGAGTGCACTCAACACACTCATCGCCTAAGTGATAGATTCGTCAAGTAACCCTTACTCGACGAAGGCATTGAGTGATCTTAACTGACTCAATGCCCGAGACTTAGACTCATCGAAACAGCTATTTGACTCGACAAATCGTCGAGTATACTCAATGCACTCAATGCTTAAGTGCCATACTTGTCAAATCAACACTTTTACTTGACGAATTGTTGAATATACTCAACTCACTCAACGCCTCCATTCGCCGAGTCAACGCTTAACTCAACGAAGCTATTGAGTAGTCTCAACGCACTCGACGCTTTTAGCCTGATTGAGCCAAGTCTTTTTCAACTCATCATATGAGCTATATCATACAAATCCAATCTCCTAATTTTTCGACAATCTTATGTGCGACCCCGATAGGATCATATTAAGTTGGCAGTGAGGCCACATGCTTGATCACTTCCAGATCATAATGGTTATACCAAATGTCTCCCAGTTGATCTTGAATGTATCAAAAAAAGGCTTCACAAATAATGAGCGACATTTAGCAATACATCATTTCTCCCCCAAAAGTAAGAGTTTATTAAACTCAAAAGCCATTGTGACCAATGTTACAATGTTTTCATGTCCCTTCGTCCCAATATCCGGATACAACTAGAGGTATAAACCCTGTCACCGTCATAATCGTTCAATCTCAGTTTCTTGATCTAGAATGGAATTCCAGAAATTGGTGAGCTCAATATCATATATTGACTCAACCAAGTATGGCCATGCATTTCTCAGTCTCATTCCATCAAGGGGCCCATGGATGCAACTCCTGTCATAAAGGAGGACAAATCTCATTTCTGCTCACACGCAAATACCCAAATGATTCGTAACGTACCCAATAACCACCTTTATCATCCAACTTTCTCAAGACAGGACTTTTGATGGCATCCAAGCACACTCTTCCTCACTCGATAAATGTTGTGACTACAGGTCAAAGGACCATAGACACCATTGCCACTTGAGTCATACTTGTGACACATTTATATAAAAATCCGCAAAGTATTCTCATGGTGGGTCTGTCTAGTACAACTTGTTCACAACAAGTATCCATGTGATTACTTGATATCACAATATCATGACCTGTGAGGACGGGTCATCAGTCAACACACATACTAGTCTTAAAGGAATCATCATCACCCTTAGCTTTTATGATGATACAACGACCAGGGACCTTTAAGAATGAAGCTTCTAGGATCATAGGTTCTCACATTCAAGTCACTACTTTACCTATGGAAGCAAACACTCTAAGGGCATTTATTTAGTTAACTACTCTATTACAATAGAAATAATAATACAATAAAAGAACTTGCCAAAATATATAAATGAAATGCATACAATACTTTATTCATCAAATGAAATATTACAGCCAACAAACATACAATCCACAAGACTCCTACTAGAGTTGATCATTCGGGTATCGTATACCCATAGATCTTACATGATCATCATGCTTTCTCTGTACGAGAGGCTTTGTCAGTGGATCTGCAATGTTCTCCTCAGTAGGCACTCAACTAATGCTCACATCTCCTCGATCGATAATCTCTCGAATAAGATAGAACTGCTGAAGTATGTGCTTGGAGGGCTGATGAGATCTAGGTTCCGAAGCTAGTGTAATTGCACCATTATTATCACAATAGAGATCTATGGGAAGAACAATGCTAGGAACTACATCTAACTCGCTGATGAATTTCCTAATCCATACAACCTCCTTCACTGTATTTGCAACGATGATATTCTCGACCTCAGTTGTAGAATAGACAACTGTCTCCTGTTTGGAACTTTTCCAGCTAACATCACCTCCATTAAGGCAACATGTGAAACCTGACTGAGACTTTGAGTCATCCCTATCAGTTTTGAAGCTAGCATCCGTGTAACCCCTTACAATGAGCTCTACCTCTCCACCATATACCAAGAACATATTCTTAGTCCTTTGTAAGTACTTCAGGTTATTCTTAACGACAATCCAGTGACTTTCACTTGTATCAGACTCATACCTGCTAGTCATGCTTATAGTATAAGAGACATCAGGTCTAGTACATATCATTGCATACATGATTGACCCAATTGCCGAAGCATATGGGATCAACTTCATACGGTCCTTATCTTCACAAGACTTAGGATGTAACACCCCCTATCCGTCGCATAGCATATAACAGTAGGTCCGGTCGGGGCCCGACGCCGTATGCGACAGACAGACCGGGTGGTTACTCATGGAAACCATCCAACCAATCATAACGTCCTACACATAGCATTCTAGCGGAAGCAGTTTATAAAAGTTGCAATAAAGAACCCAGCACTAAAGCATGAATGTCCACTAATACCCAAAACAGGAATGTTATACATATACCAGTACAAGCCTTAAGGCCCTACAAAATGGTTCACTTGATATTACATGATTTACAAACCACGACACGCAAGCTGGTCATACATGAATAAAACAGTAAACACTCCAAATAGGCCTTCAAGGGCCGGCTTCGCAAGATTGGGCTTTAACCCGCTATTGACCGCTTGGTCTATCATCACCTGCAATCAACAAACCACCGCATGGTGGAAAAACAAGGCAACGGTCAGCAATGCTGACCAAATTATAACGATCCCGCCCCCAACTCGGGGCGGCGATGCTCCTTCCCTGCATTTCATTAGCATAAGCGAGCAATATAATATTTTCATTTCATCACATACGTTGGCTCGCACGGCCATACGCCCCGTGCTCTCAGGGCACATTCTCGGTGAACCGGTCGATGTCACGTCAATTAAAGCCATAGACATTCCGGACTCACCACCGCCTCTTGACGGTCAAACCTATGAGCATTTTGTCTTCTTGGCCTGGGTCACGACAATTTAAGCCATTTACCGCCGAAGACCCTAATCTATGCCATCGACAAGTGCCACGTACCCTTAGGTCTCTTTAACCGAATGACATAGAGCGGGTACGGTTCCATCTAACCCGTGCACACATCGCAACGACAATTTAAGCCATTTGCGCGGGTCAAACTTCTACCGAGTCTCATTTCCATCATAATTCACATAACCCGGTTATGTTCAAGTTGGCTCTCAGGCCACCAAGTTGGCAAGATCACGCATCCGCCCAATTTTCCGGGTGCACCTTTGGGTTAATCCCCAAGGCTCCTTGTTGCAATCTACCGTGTAGAAAACCTGAAAAACAACCAATAGCACGGAGTCTTCTCCGACATTATGCAATGCAACATCACCGATCCAGACCAACATGTCCGGATAGGCTTCACACATCATGCCTATGTCCGTTCTCGCTTACGGACTCTAAACAACGGGGACTTCACATATCTACCCGAAGGAACGCCTCCAACTCACCGCAAACTCGCGAGAGCGGCCTTCCTATGCAAAGAAGGAGAGCTACACATGCTCAAGAAGAGAATCGTTACCCTTGCGTTCTTCTTTGGCGCCATGGAAAAGTAAGCAGATGAAAAGCACCGCACTAGCTTTGCCTCCGTGGATCCGGATTCGGCTCGCGATTTTGAGCTTCGAAGCTCCCCCAATGGCCGGATCTAGCTCCTTCTTCCTTCCTTGGCTCTCCTCTCTCTCTAAGCTTTAGAAAGATAACCACTCATGAAAAGTGAGGGTTTCTAAGGCCCAATCCCGGGTATATCCCTTCAGGAACAATCCCCAGCCGTTGGATCATCAATTAAAGAAACGAACGGCTTTGATTCGGGACTGAAATGCCCAATCTGGACCGTACACGGCCTGGCACACGCCCGTGTACAGGGTCGTGTGCCTCATTCGCCATCAAAATCGACTCGCCTGGAACAACACACGAGCATCGAACATGCCCGTGTTCGACCTGACACGCCCGTGTTCCACCTGACATGGCCGTGTGGCCGGCCGTGTACCCCCATCGATTTCTCCCGAAAACAACCCGAGCAATGCACGGGTTTTAGGACACGCCCATGTCCTTACCCGTGTCTACCTCAACACGCCTGGGCTCTAGGCCGTGTACACGGTCTCGACACTCGACACTTCGTCGAGCGAAGATCATCGACCTCACGACACGGCCTTAGACACGCCCGTGTCCTAGGCCGTGTGCCTTGTCTCAACACATCGTCGAGCAAAGTTCGTCGACTCCCGGGACGAGTGTCAACACGGGTCGACATGCCCTGGGACACGCCCGTGTCCCAGGCCGTGTGCCATGTCTCGACACTTCGTCGAGCGTAGAGTGTCGACTTCGCGGGCTGAGTGTCGACATGGGTCGACACGGCCTGTGACACACCCGTGTCCCAGGCCGTGTGCCTCCTGTCAGAACCCAAAACTGACCCAAAAGGTCCCCCGTCACTCCTTTGAGTTTCGGGGCGTTATAACTCTCCCCCTCTTAAAAGAATTTCGTCCACGAAATTATATAAAGGAAAGACATGTACAAAACCAAAATTTGTACCTGAGCGGAACAACTCCGGATATTCGTCAAGCATAGTCTGCTCTCGCTCCCAAGAGAGCTCCTCACGACCGCAATTGTCCCACCGGACCTTGACCATCCTGATCTCTTTATTGCGTAGCCGCTTGACCTCCGAGTCCTCAATCCGCACGGTCTTGACCTTTGTTGTCAGCCCACTAATCACCGGCACTTGATCAACCGCGATCACTTGCGTAGGCTCTTGCACCGCCTTCCGAAGCACCGAAATATGGAATACATCATGTAATACACCAAGCTCCACTGAAAGCTTCAACCGATAGGCCGCTTCACCAACTCGCTCCAGAACCTCAAACGACGCAAGGTACCTCGAGCTTAGCTTTTTCAATCGCCGCACCCGCGAGACACCCTTGAACGGCTTGATCTTTAAGTGCACATAGTCGCCCACAGCGAACTCCACGTTCCTGTGCTTGGCATTATAGTACTTCGCTTGCCGGTCCTGAGCGATAAGCAACCTCTCCCGAATGGTTCTCACCAAAGAAGTAGCATCCTCCACTTCCAATCGCTTATACAACTTTGACTCACCCGTTTCTAACCAAGACAACGGCGTGCGACATTTTCTACCATATAGGGCCTCGAAAGGCGCCATCTGAATACTCGCTTGGTAGCTATTGTTGTATGCGAACTCCACCAAATAAAGGTGGTCTTCCCATTGCTTTCCAAAATCCAAGACACACATGCGGAGCATGTCTTCCATGGTTCTATTGACCCTCTCGGTCTGCCCATCCGTTTGCGGATGGAAGGTTGTGCTGAATTTCAACTTTGTCCCCAACATTTGTTGCACTAGTCTCCAATCATTGGACATGAACCGCCCATCTCGGTCACTCACGATGCTGCGGGGCACACCATGAAGCCGTACTATGTTATACACATAAAGTTTTGCCAACTTCTCCACCGGATCATCCTTCCTATGCGGAATGAAATGTGACACCTTCGTTAACCGATCCACGACCACCCAAATTGCGTCGTTCCCCTTTTGCGATCTTGGCAAACCATGCACAAAGTCCATAGAGATGTCGTCGAATTTCCACTCCGGAATAGGCAAGGACTTAAGAAATCCTCCCGGCTTTTGGCACTCCGCCTAAACCAAGGCGCACGTTTGGCACTTCGCTACGTAGAGCGCCACATCCTTCTTCAAACCCGGCCACCAAAACAGTTTCTTCACATCACGGTACATCTTCGTGCTCCCCGGGTGAATCGAGTACTTGGTATGGTGTGCCTCGTACAACAACTCCACCCGCAAATTACCCACACTTGGGACGCACAGACGACCGTCTTTCCAAAGTAATCCGTCCTCCACGACGAATTGGGAATTTGACCCATCCAGAGCCTCTACCATGAACTGCTTCATACGAGCATCCATATCCAAAGCCTGCTGAATACGATCAGCCAGGTCATATTGGACTTCAGTCCAATTCAAGAACTGCTTCAGCACTTGACTGCCTATCCACACAAACAATCTCCAACGCCTCCCAACTCCCGCACCAACCGCTCATCATGCACCGATAGCCAATTGGCTTGAGCTGGGGCCCGACGACTCAACGCGTCCGCAACCGCATTTCCCTTACCAGGCACGTAGTGGATCTTGAATGTATAGTCCCCTAGGAACTCCATCCATCTACGCTGCCGCATATTCAGATCCTTCTGATCAATAAGATACTTCAGGCTCTTATGATCGGTGTTGATATCAATCTTCACACCGTACAAATAGTGTCTCCACAGCTTCAAGGCAAAAATCACGGCCGCTAACTCCAAGTCATGAACCGGAAAATTCCTCTCGTGCACCTTCAGCTGTGTCGAGCCATAAGCTATTACACTTTCGTGTTGCAGTAGCATGCAACCCAAACCGCTCCCCGAAGCATCACTGTAAATCTCATAGCCTTCGGTCCCACATGGCGAACTCAGCACAGGCGCCGTGGTCAACCGACACTTCAACTCCTCCGAAGCTCGAGCGCACTCCGGCGTCCAAACGAACTTATGCTCCTTCCTGTCAAAGTAGTGAGAGGTAACGCTATCCGCGAGAAGTTCTCTACGAAGCGCCTATAATAGCCGGCAAGCCCCAGAAAGCTCCGGACTTCCGCTACCGTAGCAAGCTCAGGCCACTCCCGTATCGCAACAATCTTTGTCAGATCCAAAACAATACCCTCTCCACTCACTATATGACCGAGGAACGCCACTGAGGACAACCAAAACTCGCACTTCGAGAACTTGGCATACAGTTGATTTCTCCTTAGCGTCTCCAAAACCAAATGAAGATGCTTGAAGTGATCTTCCTCACTTTGCGAGTACACCAAAATATCGTCGATGAAGACGATCACGAAATGGTCCAAGTACTCCCTGAAAGTCCTGTTCATCAAATCCATGAACACTGACGGCGCATTAGTCAGCCCAAACGGCATGACCGTAAACTCATAATGCCCGTATCTTGTACTAAATGCTATCTTCGGGATATCACTCTCCCTTATTCGCATCTGATAGTACCTAGCCTTGAGATCTAACTTCGAGTACACCGTCGACCCGACCAACTGATCAAATAGATCATCGATCCGGGGGATCAGGTACTTGTTCTTCTCCGTCAACTTGTTGAGCTCCCGATAGTCAATACATAGCCTCAAGCTTCCGTCCTTCCTCTTAACAAAGAGGACCGGTGCGCTCCAAGGCGAAGAACTCGGGCGCACATACCATTGCTACAACAACTCTTGCAGTTGAACTTTCAGCTCCGCCATTTCCTTAGGCGCTAGCCGATAAGGAGATCTTGACACAGACTTTGCACCTGGCACTAGCTCAATCGTAAAATCTATCTCCCGCTGAGGCGGGGCTCCAGGAAGATCTGCGGGGAACACATCAGGGTATTCCGATACTACTGAAATACAATCCAACGCGGGCTTCGACACTTCAACCTCCACTAGCGTAAAGAACAGTTCTGTACCGGCACGAACCGCCTTCACCACTTGAAGAGCAGACATCAACGTCTTGCTCCCAGCTTGACTTCCTTGCAACCGCAATCGATATAGGCGTGCTGCTCCGAGAGCCAGTCCATGCCAAATATAACGTCGAACTCCACCAACGGAAGTAACGACGCCTGCAGATCGAGCTCCTGATTCCCAATACGAATCTTAACATCGCAGATCCTATGCGCGCGCATCGAACACCCATTGGGCAACAACACATCCAACTTATCCTTCGCCATCGAAGAACGAACTCCGATGCGTGATATAAATCCTTCGGACAATAAGGAGTGTGAAGCTCCCGTATCGAAGAGTGCTCTTGCCGGCTTTTCACAAATCAAAACAAATCCTAAACAAGCAGTGGTAAGGTAACATGTGCATAACAAGTATTTAAAGAAATTGACTTGCTATAAATTAAACTGTACCTATCACCACATCGGCCTGTTTGATGGCCTCCTGTTGGCCAAGATTATACACCCTTGGTTGGGCCAGAGCATAGTGGGACGCGGTCGACTCCACCTCCTTGCCCTTCTCTTCATAAGTCGCTCCCGACCTTCTCTCGGACTTAGGACGTCCGCTCCAACAGTTCACGGGCAAAATGCCCCGTCTTTCCACAAGTAAAACACGCGCCCGGGGTCCGACTCGTAGTCACCCCAGAAGCACCAGAAGGAGCTGGACCCGAAGTCCTATGCTTCTTCAAAGACCTCCGATAGCCGGTCTTTGAAGTAGTCAACACTTTGAATTCAGATTTCCTATCACCCAAGCTTTTCTTTGCTTGTACGTTCTTCATGTCCTTCTCCAAGGACCGGGCAGTGTTGACCAAGGTTAAGAAACCCTGCTTCATCGTCCCCGAGAGTAGTAACCTCAACTCATCTCTCAACCCTTCATAGAAGCGATTAGTCTTGCGCTCCTCATCCACAATAGTGGAGCTAGCATATCGACTCAAATGAGTAAACTCGTGGAGATATTCATCCACGCTCCTCTCACCCTGAAACAACTTCAGAAACTCATTCTCCAACGCTATCTTCTGCGTTGAAGGGAGGTATCTAGCCAAGAACAATCTCGAGAACTCTTCCATCGAGACATCAACAAGTTGCCTACCTCTCAATAGGTGCAGCTCCAATCCTTCCCACCACATTCTCGCTTCACCCGTCCAGAAGGAACGTAGCGATGGTGGTCATTTTCCACTCCTCCGTCTCCGTTGTTGTCATGACTCTCTTCACCCTGGAGAGCCAGTCTTCAGCTTGAGATGGGGTTCCCAACCCCGAGAATACCGGAGGGTTAAAGCTCATTACATGATTAAGCTGCCGCTCGGTTGCCCTCCTTGGCACCAACGGTTCCACTACCACTTGCTCCACTCTCCTCGGCTCAGCCTCTTGAAGAGGTTCCTGCTCCATCGCAGGAGCGGGCTGCTGCGTTTGCCTTGCAGGCTGCGAATTTATCATGGCCAACACTGCTTCGGCCACCAATCGTATGTTCTCAGCCGATAGAGGTGTTGCAGGAGCAACGTCTGGTGCACTACTAGCCTCAGAAACTCGACGTTCCGACGACCCAACACCACTTCTGGTCACCTATAGTGGTACAAAACACCGTTAATCGACCAAATAGAATTCCAAACAACAATTATAGGAAACACGCAGGTTCCTCAAACACGTGTATTTTCATTCCTAAGTGGACATTCATGGGTTCTTTTACTGTTATAACGATGACGCACACAATGTGCTCACCACCCCTTAAAAAGAATTCGCCCACGAATTCATTTTAAGCCCGACCAAAACCAGTAGTCTGATACCAAATTGTAACACCCCTTATCCGTCGCATTGCATATAGCAGTAGGTCCGGCCGGGGCCCTACGTCGTATGCCACAGACAGACCGGGTGGTTACTCATGGAAACCATCCAACCAATCGTAACATCCTACACAGAGCATTCTAGCGGAAGCAGTTTATAAAAGTTGCAATAAAGAACCCAGCACTAAAGCATGAATGTCCACTAATACCCAAAACAGGAATGTTATACATACACCAGTACAAGCCTTAAGGCCTTACAAAATGGTTCACTTGATATTACATGATTTACAAACCACGGCACGCAGGCCGGTCATACATGAATAAAACAGTAAACACTCCAAATAGGCCTTTAAGGGCCGGCTTCGCAAGATTGGGCTTTAACCCGCTATTGACCGCTTGGTCCAGCAGCACCTGCAAGCAACAAACCACCGCACGGTGGCAAAACAAGGCAACGGTCAGCAATGCTGACCAAATTATAACGATCCCGCCCCAACCGGGGCGGCGATGCTCCTTCCCTGCATTTCAATAGCATAAGCGGGCAATATATATTTTTCATTTCATCACAGATGTTGGCTCGCACGACCACACGCCCCATGCTCTCAGGGCACATTCTCGGTGAACCGGTCGATGTCACGTCAATTAAAGCCATAGACATTCCGGACTCACCACCGCCTCTTGACGGCCAAACCTATGAGCATTTTGTCTTCTTGGCCTGGGTCACGACAATTTAAGCCATTGACCGCCGAAGACCCTAATCTATGCCAACGGCAAGTGCCATGTACCCTTAGGTCTCTTTAACCGAACGACATAGAGCGGGTACGGTTCCATCTAACCCGTGCTCACATCGCAAAGACAATTTAAGCCATTTGCGCGGGTCAAACTTCTACCGAGTCCCATTTCCATCACAATTCAGATAACCCAGTTATGTTCAAGTTGGCTCTCAAGCCACCAAGTTGGCAAGATCACGCATCCGTCCATTTTTCCGGGTGCACCTTTGGGTTAATCCCTAAGGCTCCCTGTTGCAATCTACCGGGTAGAAAACCCGAAAAACAAACCAATAGCACGGAGTCTTCTCCGGCATTATGCAATGCAACATCACCGATCCAGACCAACATGTCCGGATAGGCTTCACACATCATGCCTATGTCTGTTCTCACTTACGGACTCTAAACAACGGGGACTTCACATATCTACCCGAAGGAACGCCTCCAACTCACCGCAAACTCGCGAGAGCGGGCCTTCCTATGCAAAGAAGGAGAGCTACACATGCTCAAGAAGAGAATCGTTACCCTTGCATTCTTCTTTGGCGCCATGGAAAAGTAAGCGGATGAAAAGCACCGCACTAGCTTTGCCTCTGTGGGTCCGGAGTCGGCTCGCGATTTGGAGCTTCGAAGCTCCTCCAATGGCCGGATCTAGCTCCTTCTTCCTTCCTTAGCTCTCCTCTCTCTCTCTAAGCTTTAGAAAGATAACCACTCATGAAAAGTGAGGGTTTCTAAGGCCCAATCCCGGGTATATCCCTTCAGGAACAACCCCCAGCCATTGGATCATCAATTAAAGAAACGAACGGCTTTGATTCGGGACTGAAATGCCCAATCTGGACCGCACACGGCCTGGCACACGCCCGTGTCCAGGGCCGTGTGCCTCATTCTCCATCAAAATCAACTCTCCTGGAACAACACACGGGCATCGAACACGCCCGTGTTCGACCTGACACGTCCGTGTTCCACCTGACACGGCCGTGTGGCCGGCCGTGTTCCCCCATTGATTTCTCTCGAAAACAACCCGAGCACTGCACGGGTTTTAGGACACGCCCGTGTCCTTGCCCGTGTCTACCTCAACACCCCTGGGCTCCAGGCCGTGTACACGGTCTCGACACTCGACACTTCATCGAGCGAAGATCGTCGACCTCACGACACGGCCTTAGACACGCCCGTGTCCTAGGCCGTGTGCCTTGTCTCAACACATCGTCCAGCAAAGTTCGTCGACTCCCGGGACGAGTGTCGACACGGGTCGACACGCCCTGGGACACGCCCGTGTCCTAGGCAGTATGCCATGTCTCGACACTTCGTCGAGCGCAGAGTGTCGACTTCGCGGGCTGAGTGTCGACACGGGTCGACACGCCCTGGGACACGCCCGTGTCCCAGGCCGTGTGCCTCCTGCCAGAACCCAAAACTGGCCCAAAACGTCCCCGTCGCTCCTTTGAGTTTCTGGGGCGTTACATAGGACACTGGCCCTTAGAGAGACTCACACTATGAGACATAGGTAAGAATCCTTTCTTGGACTCAAGCATGTTGAACCGCTTCAACACCTTATCAATGTATGTACTTTGGGTCAAACCCAGTAACTTCTTCGATCGATCTCTATAGATCCTTCATAGAAAAGCAATCCCCTAAGTTGTTCTTAACAACGTGCAGGGTCGTTTTGTCATTCCCGATAAGTAGTATGTCATCTACATACAATATCAGAAAGATAACTATGCTCCCACTAATCCTCTTATCAACACACGGTTCATCCTCGTTCTTGATAAAAACAATCTCTTCGATCTTTTATCGAAACAAAGATTCCAACTTCAAGAAGCCTGTTTTAATCCATAAATGAATCTCTGCAGCTTGCATATTTTAGAGGCTTCACCTAGAGATACAAAACCTTCGGGTTATATCATGTACACTTCCTCAAGGAGGTTTCCATTTAGGAAAGCCATTTTGACAACCATCTGCCAGATCTCGTAGGCATAATACACAACAATAACAAATAGAATTTTGATTGACTTAACCATGAAAACAGGGGAAAAGGTCTCATCGTAGTCAATACCATGAATTTGCTTGAAACCTTTAGCCACTAGTCGCGCTTTGAATGTCTGTACATTCCCATCCATATCGGTCTTTTTCTTGAAGACCCAATTGGACCCTATGGGTCGTATGCCTTCAGGTGGTTCCACCAAGGTCCAATCTTGGTTTTCATACATGGAGTCCATTTCAGATTTCGTAGCCTCAAGCCACTTATCATAGTCCGGTCCACTCATAGCCTCTTGGTAGGTTGTAGGTTCATCACTATGTTCAATAAGAAATGTATTATCTATTTAAGACACGAGAAATCCATATCTCTTAGGATCAAACCTTGGTCTACCAAATCTATGTGGAGCCATGACTCAGGTTCCGATTCCGATTCATTCATATTTTGTGGTTCTTGAACTTATTCAAGTTCTACCCCGGCAGTCTTTCTACTTAAGAACTCTTTCTCAAGAAAGGTGCCAATTCTCGCGACAAATACTTTGCCCTCAGACGGTAGGTATAAATAGTACCATTTAGTTTCCATAGGATATCCCAGAAGATAACACTTATCTGATTTGGGTTCTAGCTTGTCAGGCATTTGACGTCGCACGTATGCTTCATAGCCCCAAACCTTAATGAACGACATACTAGGATGCTTCCTAGTCCATATCTGATGGAGACGTTGCTGATGTGGCAGTCATTGATCCACGACTGAGAGAGTTCGTGGATTGGGATGATCATTGCCGCCGCAAGCTCGAGGATGGAATTTCGACCACGACGCCCTCCGCCATCGCCGCTAGATATTTTGCACGACGTCCACCGCTGCCATTAAATAAAATATATAATTATAAATTAAATAATTATATATTTTATATTCTATCAATTAATATTTTAGCAATTATTATTTTAAGTTTTTATTTCATTTCATGTATGATGGGTGTCTATAACCATCAAGAGTGTTTAATTTCATGCATTTATTTTTTGAATTATTTTTATTTCATGATGGGTGCATATAACCATCATAGTTTCATTTTGAATTTTGAACGGAGGAGATGGAGTGGTGTAGGCTATATATAGCCATGTAATGAAGGATTTTAGTAGAGAATAAAATAATAAGAATTTTAAAACCCTAAAATCCTCCTTGAGATTTCTCCATCTCCTCCTCAAAATTTCGGCCAATGCCTTTCTTCTCTTCTCCAAGCCGCCAACCTCCTCCTCTCCCATTTTCCTCTCTCTCACGACCAAGCCTCCTACCCCACCCTAGCCGCCAACATCTCCTCCTCCTTCCTCTCTTTTCTCGGCCAAGTATTCTAGCCCCTCCTTCTCCACCCTAAGACCTACTCCCATTCAAAACACGACCACCAATTCCGCCCAAAAATCCGACCACCCTCTTTAAGAGGAAAACCGACCACCCCTCTACATTGGTGGCTCGGCCAAGGTGTTTTTTCAACAAGGCTTTCGTGGACTCCATATTGGCGTGAAGCCAGGAAGGCAGACATGTTTCTCTCCATCCGGCTTAACTCTGGCGGAGCCGTTGAAGTGCAATCCAAGATAATGAAATCGGAATCATCCATTCTGATTGGGTAACGAGAACTTCTACCTTCGTGTGTTATTCTTTTTCCTAGATTATTCTTATGGTGGTAAATTATAGCGTTGATTCTTGATAGCCTTAAAATAATCGTGATTTCTTCGATCGATTTGTTGTCTATCTTGATTGATTTAATTTTCAAGAGCATTGACGAACCTCGTTCACTTTTTGTTGGTAGAGATCTACCGATTCCGAATAGTACTTTTTGGTAGATCTCATTTGGTACAACCATCGCTCGATCGGACAGGGTGGTTCCTTTTAGCTGGATAGAATATTGGCCTATAACCTTTATTCGATCCTAATTGGTTTGGATACCCGTACGTTAGCATCTAATTGATATAATTGTAGAACGTGTGTGCCACATTGTAGTTTTGTGCGAGTGTAGAATTTGATCGTGGAGAGGCAATCATGTTTAGTCCGTAGATTTTACGGTGTCGACGTGAGAGTCTGCATCAATTTGGTATCAGAGGGAGGTTCACGTCAATTTCCTAATTGACACCCTCCCTATTTTATTATTTTGCCGACATGGACTTGTCTTGCACGTTTATTTATAAAAATTACAAAAACAAATTTTCTGGTCTGCCAATAAAGGTCTATATTTTTATTTTTCTACGAAACAATAATAAAAAATTATTTAATAATCTCCATATTGTTTCATCCAGAAAATCAAAAATAAAATTTTATTACCCAAGTTGCTAAGCGGGAACAAATCCGTCTTTCCTAGAGTTTAGGGAGTCAGGATCATTTCTCATTGCATGTGCACAAGAATAGGATCGAGTTTTCTCTCCGGTTCTCACTATTATGGCCTATGACGTTCACATTTCCCTTTTAGACTATTGGTATGATAAAGCCATGCTAAGCACACCCAGCCATGCCTTCATACCATAGGAAGTGTAACCGTTCCCACACTTATCCTCCCACTATAATTGAGACACCTACTTATGATGGTTTAGGGTGTCCCAAGTTTTCCTAGATTGGGTTAAGGAAATAGAGTGCTACTTTGAGTGGTACAAATCGACTGACGTAGATAAGGTGCGAGTGGCGAAAATAAAGTTGTTTGGTAGATCTAAGATATTCTGGTTCAATGAGGAACGACATCGGAGAGCCGAGAATGATGAATTACTTATTGGTTGGGCAGAGATGAAGGCCACAACTGACAGTGTTAAAATTTTCTCAGCGTGGTCAGCAAGGTAGCCCAAACGCCAAATTAATATCTTCGGCACTACCCAGTTCTCACGTTGAACCAGCGGAAAACCAAGGAACAAAGCTAATCCCAACAAACAATGGAAGCACAAGCAGATCTTTTATACATTCATTTCTTTACAACATGAGACATACATAGCGAGACATGATTTCGCTAGTATAAAACAGCTGTAAACAGAAAGCACCAAACACCAAGCCAGGCGGACAGCACCGGAGTCCGCCGAGACCGCCGAGGTCGCTGAGGTCGCCGAGTCCGCTGAGATCGCCCGACCTTAAGCTGCAATCCGCCGAATAGCCACGGAGTCCGCCGAAGCCGCGAGGCCGCGCGGACACCGTTATTCGTCTCCTGCTGAAGCTGAACTGAGGAACACACCCTACCCGCCTGAAGCCGGCGGACAGGTTATTGAAGCTGGCAAAGTTGAAACATAGTTGACAAGCCGCAGAGCGACCTCCTGCTGAATCTGCAGAGACCGCACAACTTCTAAGTACTTGACCGAAGTCAAAGCCAAACTCCTGGCTCCTTGAAGCTACCCGCGCGACATGCACACAGCAAACCGTCAGCCCTGAATCAATCCGCGCAGACAGAAAAAATGAGACTGCAGCTCCTTGCCCAACCCAACTTACTGTTCACTCAAGTTTTTGTAGATGTGCCAGGGGGGTCCTATTTATAGGCGAGGTGAGGAGTGCGGTCACCGCCCTAGAGATAGCGACACCGCCCTGGCCCGCGCGAAAGCAAAACACCACCCGCCGAGTCCGCAAGGACTTAGCCGGATTCCAAGGAAAACCGCCAGGAGCAAGGCAACATTGGCGAACCCACTTCAGTTCGCCTAGGCTATGCGGACAAGGCATCAGCCCGCAAAGCCTCCAACCACTGCAGGACAACAATCCCCTTCAATGGCAGTCCGCACAACCCGAGGCAGTCCGCAAGACTCAAACCTCAATCCGCCAAAAGTCCACGACCAAAGGCAGAAAACAAGTCCTCCCAGGTCAACATCGAACTTTGGCGGATACGGCGGACACCATGGTCTTGGCACAGAGTGTGACCAAGTCCAAAAGCCATCAAAGGCCAATGCGAGCATGGCGGACACAAACTCCGTCCGCCAAACATCCAAGCACATAGACCGCCAGCAGTCCGCAAGCTACTCGCACACCTGCCCCATCGCAGCAGCCTCCTCCTGGACTCCAAACATCAGTCCGCCAAAGACCTCCACAGCAAAAACACCTGTTGTAACACCAGAGCTCGACAAGGCCTCAGCCAAGCTCTAAGCCTAGTCCGCAACAGCCCAAACCGCGGACACACTAGTCCGCAAGCTTCCCGCGGACATGAGCCAAACTGCCAAACAGCACAGGCTTGCAATGCGGCCACTGAGGAAAACACCAGTCCGCAAGACTTTATCCTCTCAGGACGCTCCTTGGCAAAACCAAACAGCCAACGCCTTATCCGCAGATACCAGACCGCATAGTCCGTGGACTTCACCCGTGCAATCCGCTCAGAAGAACAGTCGGCTTCCACTAGACTTTCCACCAGGCTGCACACAACAGTCTGCCCAGTCCGCCTAGTCCGCCAAAGCTGTCCGCCCAGGCCGCCAGGCCTGTCCCGTCAACCACTTCCACTACACAAATTTCAACACTCCCCCTTGAAGTGGGAAGTGGTGACCAAGTCCAGCAAGCTGCGCAAGCGCTCAAAGGGCCCCTTCGACAGTGGCTTCGTGAAGATGTCAGCAAGATTATCTTCACTCCGAATATGCCCGACCAGCAGAGACCCCTCCAACACCTTCTCCCTGATGAAGTGGTGATCAATCTCTATATTCTTGGTCCTGGCTTGACACACTGGATTGTTAACCATTTTGAGAGCACTCTCATTGTCATCCGGCGTAAAGTTGGCCCTTGCACTTCTTCATGAACGTCCTCTATAAGCCTCCTCAACTAGATGGCTTCCCGAGCAGCCAAGGCCGAAGCCTTATACTGTGCCTCTGTAGTTGAGACTGACACCGAGTCCTGCTTCTTGCTACACCACGAGATGCTAGCTGAACCGCAAGTGAACACATAACCTAAAGTAGACTTTCGATCATCTGAATCACCGCCATAGTCATCATCCGTGTACCTAAGCAACGCAAACTCCGAGTCCCTTCCATAGAGGAGTCCCCAGTCAGAAGTCACCTTGACATACTTCAGAATACCCTTTGCCGCCACTAGATGAGATTGCCTTGGTTCAACCATATACCGACTTACTCGGCCAACAGCATAAGCAATGTCCGGCCTTGTAATCGTTAGGTAAATCAAGCTCCCAACAAGAGCCCTGAATACCAAGGGATCATGAAGAACCCTTCCCTCATCTCGTCGAAGCTTCAGCCCAGGTTCCAGTGGAGTAAAGCACTTCTTCCCTTCGCCCATGCCGAACCGCTTCACAATGCGATCAGCATACCCTTTCTGGCAAATGAGAACCCCGCACTCCTTCCTCTCCACCTCAAGACCGAGAAAGTGATGCAACTCTCCCAAGTCTTTCATCTCGAAGCGTATAGCAAGCTCAGCCCTGATCCTTACTACTACTTCCCCCTCCGAATTCCCTGTGATGATCATGTCATCCACATACAACAGGACCAAGAGTTGTAGCTCCCCCTTCTTCTTGACGAACAAGCTTGAATCCAAGTTGGAAGCAAGGTATCCACAGAATTGCAAGTACTCTACAATCTTCCCATACCACGCTCTAGAAGCTTGCTTCAACCCATAGAGAGCCTTCCTGAGTTTGCAGACATAGTCCGGATGCTTTTCAGAGACAAAACTAAGCAGCTGATCCATGAAGATGTCCTTATCAATCTCTCCGTAAAGAAAAGCATTCTTCACATCGAGTTGCCACAACCTCCATCCCTTGTTAGCAGCCAAGGCGATCACCACTCTTACTGAAGTCATCTTCGCAACTGGACTGAATGTCTCCTTATAGTCTTCTCCATACTGCTGTGAGAATCCTCTAGCGACTAGGCGAGCTTTGAACCTATCAATGCTCCCATCAGCCTTCTTCTTCAACTTATACACCCACTTTTATGTAACCGGTGTAATGCCATCAACCTTGGGCACAAGGTCCCAGGTTTCATTCTTCTTCAAAGCATCAATTTCTTCCTTCATGGCATCTTCCCACTCCTTAACTCTAGTGGCCTCGTTGAAGCTTATAGGCTCTCGCTCATCCAGAGGACCCGCAAAAAAATAGGAGACAAAGCTCACTGCATTCCCATCACAGTACCGAGCCGGTGGCTTCACAACCCTCTTAGATCTCTGAAGGGTCGGCTCCTTGCTCACTGCTTCCGTTGCCTTCTTCGGCTCAACTCCTACATGGGGCAAGCATTGAGCAATGCTCCCCTGCTTCCTGAGCCAGAAGGGTCAGCCTCAGAGTTAGAAGCAACAGGAGCTGCTGGTGAAACAACAAGCTCCTCTTCCAAGCCTTCAGCAACCACCACTGGTGCTTCATCAACCTTGCTACTTCCGGTTAGCTCAACCGAGCCACCTCCATATGACGTCAGCTCGTCAAAGACAACGTCTCTTGACACCATGAACTTTTTCGTCACAGGGTCCATGCATTTCTATCCCTTCTTCCGCTCATCGTAGCCAACAAAGACAAGCTTCCTTGCCTTCGCATCCAGCTTAGTCCGTGAAGCATCCGGGACATGCACGTAGCAAGTTGAACCGAACACGCGAAGGTGTCCAACACTCGGCTTCTCCTTCAGTAACAGCTCAATAAGAGTCTTCATGTTGATAGGGCTGAGTGGCATCCGGTTGATGACATAAGCAGCACAAGACATCTCCTCCGCCCAAAAGGACCTTGGGATATCTTTCGCATGAAGCCAGCATTTGCAGGTCTCCGTCAGATGATGGATCTTCCGCTCCGCTACCCCATTTTGTTGTGGAGTGTGAGTACAAGTAAGATCCCGTTGGATCCCGTGCTTCCTGCAGAAGTTAGAAAACTGGGAGGAGACAAACTCACCCCCGTTATCAGTTCTAAGATTCTTAATCCGCAAGCCAAGCCGGCCTTCTACCAACTCCTTAAACTCCACAAACAAACGGAAGGCTTCCGACTTCTCCTTTAAGAAGTACACACAAGTATACCTTGAGTAGTCATCAACCAAGACAAGCATGTATCTGCTTCCACCAAGGCTGGAAGTAATCCGTCGGTCCCATCAGGTCGCCATGAATGCACTCCAATGGTTTCTTGCTCCTTGTTTGTGATTTATCAAACGGAAGGCGATGTGCCTTACCGTATTGACAGCCCGCAACAAACATGCCCGTCACCAAAGGAAGACAACTTAGGCAACCCCTTCACCAAACTTCTACTAGCCATCGCCTTCGGCTTGTCCATGCCAACATGCCCCAGCCTCTCATGCCAGATAGCAGCGCTATCATTGGCCCTTATACGATCAACATAAGAATTGGTGGCAATAACAAACAAGTTCTTCACCCTCCTCCCTACATGAGCAACATCAGCCTTCACCGCTGATACATTGCGAAGGAACCTCACGTCTGTTGGCCCAAACAGAACGTGATAACCAGCGTCCACCGTATTGGTCACCGAGAAGAGGTTTTTCTTCATGCCCGACATGTGATACACACTCCTTAACGTGAGTGGACCCTGATCACTACCCAAAGACAAGACCCCCTCTTTCTCTACTGCATAAACAGTATTATCAGCAGTGACAATACCTTCATTACCTGAGTAAGCATGCATGGAGGTGAACTTCGATTTGTCTCCAGGTAGGTGATGACCACACCCGGAGTTCCACGATCCACTCGCCGTTGAAGTCCTCAGCAGACAAGGCCCGGACACAAGTGCCCGTCATAAAAGCTCTGCCCAATTCTACTTCTTCACTTCTTGAGCAAGCTTCCTCCTTTCCCGCAGCATGCCCGGGCTACAGTTTGACCTTGCAGTCCCGCTTGAAGTGCCCTCGCTGATGACACCGGTAGCACTTCAAATTCTTCTTCCAGTCCTTAGGAGCATTGCTCCTCTCCGACTGATATGAAGTTGAAGTCTCCTTCTCACCAACGACCTGCACCTTCTTCTTCTTCTTCCCTTCCCATCCTTTCTTCTTGCCTGAGAAGAGAGCTTCGCTGCCTTCCTGATTAAGGTTCACTCCAGCCATCTGCCTTGCCAAGCTCTCCTGCGATGCAAGCAGATTCTCCAGCTCTAGCAAAGATGGCTGAGTAGCCCATCCTTGAACAGATGTCACAAAGGCCACATACTCCTTCCGCAAGCCGCGGATAATGTGCCTTTTCATCTTAGCCTCAGAGATAGGCTCATCAGGATCCAGTGCCGACAGCTCAGCACACAAGCTCTTCATCTTTAAGAAGTACTTCGAGATGGAAAGGTCTCCCTGAGTTGCCCTGGCCAACTCATTCTCCAGGAACTGAAGCCGCGCCACATTCTTCCTATTGAACAACTCATCAATGGTTGTCCAAATATCAGCAGCTGACTCACATCCAACGATGTGATCAAATAGTTCCGGAGACACAACCCTCTTCAAAATGAACTCCGCCTTAGCATTTGTTCTTATCCAGAGTCTAACCTGCTCAGCAGTACCGAACGCAGCCGTGACTTCCTGCCTGTCGTCACCACCGATGACTTCCCATAGCTCCTCGCCAAGAAGATAACTCTTCATGCACGACTTCCACATATTGAAGTTAGTCGGCGTTAAGATTTCAATGCCAAGACCCCTTGCAAAACTCCCTTCCATTGCAACACCTGTTGGCGGCCTTTCAGAAGCTCTGAGCAACAACACAGGTTGAACACCACTCAATCACTGAGTAACAACACTGGTTGACTTCCGCTCACGCCACTGAACCTCGCTTTGATACCATGTTAAAATTTTCTCAGCGTGGTTAGCAAGGTAGCCCAAATGCCAAATTAATATCTTCGGCACTATGCAGTTCTCACGTTGAACCAGCGGAAAACCAAGGAACAAGGCTAATCCCAACAAACAATGGAAGCACAAGCAGATCTTTTATACATTCACTTATTTACAACACGAGGCATACATAGCGAGACATGATTTCGCTAGTATAAACAGCTGTAAACAGAAAGCACCAAACACCAAGCCAGGCGAACAGCACCGGAGTCTGCCGAGACCGCCGAGGTCGCCGAGTCCGCTGAGATCGCCCGACCTTAAGCTGCAATCCGCCGAATAGCCACGGAGTCCGCCGAAATCGTGAGGCCGCGTAGACACCTTTATTCATCTCCTGCTGAAGCTGAACTGAGGAACACCCCCTACCCTCCTGAAGCCGGCGGATAGGTTATTGATGATGGCAAAGTTGAAATAGAGTTGACGAGCCGCAGAGCGACCTCCTGCTGAATCCGCAGAGACCGCACAACTTCCAAGTACTTGACCAAAGTCAAAGCCAAACTCCTGGCTCCTTGAAGCTACCCGCGCGACCTGCACACAGCAAACCGTCAGCCCTGAATCAATTCGCGCGGACAGAAAAACTGAGACTGTAGCTCCTTGCCCAACCCAACTTACTGTTCACTCAAGTTTTTTGTAGATGTGCCAGGGGGTCCTATTTATAGGCGAGGTGAGGAGTGTGGTCACCGCCCTAGAGATAGCGACACCGCCCTGGCCCGCGCGAAAGCAAAACACCGTCCTCCGAGTCCGCAAGAACTTAGCCGGATACCTAGGAAAACCGCCAAGAGCAAGGCAACATTGGAGAACCCACTTCAGTCCGCCTAGGATATGCGGACAAGGCATCAGCCCGCAAAGCTTCCAACCACTACAGGACATGTAACAGCCCAAAGTTCTGAAACAGGAAAATTTGGGTGACACGGCCTGGGACACGGGCGTGTCCCATGGCGTGTCAGGTGACACGGCCTGCGACACGGGCGTGTCGCAGGGCGTGTCGAGGTTGTGTCGACGATTGGGCTTTGTCTCGATGATTTTTGCTCTCGATGATTCGTCGAGAGGAGGCACACGGCCCAGGATACGGGCATGTCCAAGGCCGTGTCGCATGCTCGACGATTTTTGCTCGACGATCGTCGAGTGTCGAGAAGTGTGTGTCGAGTGTTGAACACGGCCTGTGACACAGGCGTGTCACAGGGCGTGTCAAATCAGGCGACGAACTCAGCCCGCCGAAGGAATTCGACAGGGCGTGTCTTTGTGCCGTGTCTGGGCGCACGGCCTGGGACACGGGCGTGTCACAGGCCGTGTGAAGTCTCGGGATGATTTGGGATTTTTTCACCCAGGTACACGGCCACAGACACGGGCGTGTCTGAAGGCGTGTTGGTGACACGGCCCATGACACGGGCGTGTCCCGTGGGCGTGTCACTGGTTTGGATAAGTTGGTTGACCACCGCTTGAGGTACACGGCCAGGCACACGGCCGTGTTCGAGGCCGTGTCTGGTCAAAATTTGTGTTTTTGGCAGAATCGTGGCCGTCCATTCCTTCAGTCTGAATCCAAGGGCTGAAGCCTCTTCTCCTTTTTCCTTAAGGGCCGAAATCAGAGAAGTGTTGCTCACTTGAATTTGGCCTTCATCTTTCTTCAAGAGAGAGAAAGAGAGAGAGAAAGGAGGAGGAAGAGTAAAGGTGGGCTGCTGCTGGTGGTGCTGCGGTTTACCGACGAGAGATCCGAAGCCAGCGTTGCGGAGGAAACGCTCTTGCGAGTCTTGCAAGCTAGCTTGGAGGCCATGGCACCGAAGCGATCGTCAAGGGTAACGACTTTTCTTCCTAGACATGTGAAGGCTTCCTTTTTGGCATATCTTATGATTTCCCCCACCAAGAGGTGGCTGATTTTGGGAATCTTTGGGTGGATGCTTGAAATCCCCTTTGTATTGCATATAGATCCGGAAATGGAGTACGGAATAGGCATGCTGTGTGAAGCCCATCTAGACAGGTTGGTCTGGATTGGTGATGTTGCATACGAACCAGAGAAGACTCCGTGATAAACGTGTAGTGTACGGAGTCTACGGGTTATACCTGCGAAAAGGAGTAGCAGGAAGTACTGGGGTGGTAGCCCAGGAAAATAGCCTTGTGATGGTTTTGGGTCCAACCTGTGAATGAGGCACAGGAAGTACTGGTGGGACCAGGAAAGGCCCTTTTTGTGATGCTTGATTTCATAGGGTGTCCACCTGTGGAGGGAGTCACAGGAAGTACTGGTATGCCCAGGAAAGACCCCTGACATTTGTAATTTGCGGTGTCCACCTGTGACGGGAATTACAGGAAGTACTGGTGCGCCCAGGAAAGACCCGCTGTTGCTGTGAGGAAATGGGTATAGTGAATTACCCAGGCTTGAACGCCAGGAACAGGATTGGTGAGACCGACCCGCGCCTTTGTTATAGCCATGAGTACGCTGCACGCGGAAAGGGCAAGGCGATTTGAGCAATGGGGGGGTGGAGGATCCGACCTGCGCTATGTCCGTCCGACGTGAGACCAAAAAGTGCAGTCTGTTGGAGCGCATAGCAAGAGTCTTCGGCCTGTGCGCCATGACACAAAGGGGGGCTACGGGCCATCCCGGTGTCCGAGGACTAACTCCGGCTGCACGCCATGGAGGAAATGCTCAAGAGAGTTACCGTTGGGTGATAACCCTGATATGGTGGTGGGCAAGAGGTTGCCAGAACACCAAGAATGTGCCCTGAGTGCACGGACCGTTGGGCCGGGTGGCGAACGGTTGTGATGGCTTGTGTGTGTGAAAGCACTTTTTGATGATAAGCTTGCCATACTTGTGATATGATATGCCTGCAGGGATAAATACCGCTGCCCCGAGAGAAGGGGTAGGGTCGTTATAATTTGGTCAGCTGAACGCTGACCGTTGCTTTTGTTTGCCACCGGTGGGTGGATTGTCCCTTGCACAGGTACTGGAGAGCCGAGCGGGACGCATAGAGGTTGATGCTCCTGCTGGTGTTGCTGCTGCTGTTAGCTGCTAGCCCTCGAAGGCTATTGTGTTCTTTTGAATGTTTTCTTTTAGTGTGGCCGGCCTGCGCGCCAACCTGTTTTAGGCCACTGATTGAAAGCCCTGTAAGGCTATAAGGCCAACGCTTTTTATACATATTGTAAGACATTCCTATATATATATATAAAATGTGGAGTTTTATGTTTGGACATTCATGAGGAGTTCAAGTAGTTTAGGCTTCCGCTAGAATGCTTGTGATAGGTGTGATGCGCTACTCCGGTATCATCCTGTACCTTCACCGACTGTTTTGTGGTATATCCTGTGGGGCCCCGACCGGACCTTCTAGAATATATCATATGAACGGATGGGGTTGTTACATTTTTGGTATCGGTTGTCTTGGTCTTTCCTCTCGAAGTCGTGGCCGACTTCTTTTGTGGGGTGGCGAGCACGTGTTTGTGCACACCAAAGTCTACGATTGAACTCCTGAATGTCCATGAGAGGAATGCATTTTGTATGGTTGAGGAACCTGCGTGTTCCTAGTTTGTGTTGTTTGCTTGGATACGACCACTAATGTGTGTGTCTTGTCCACCTTTAGGTGACACGAAGTGGAGCTGGGCCGTCTGAACCCCAGCGTTCTGATGAAAGTACGGCACCAGCTGCGGTGCCTACACCTCCACCATCTGCAGAGCATGTCCGTTTAGTTGCGGAGGCCTTGTTTACCATGATCCAAGGTCAGCCACTCAGGCAGGAACAAGAGGCTGTGAGGCCAGATCAGGCGGTGGCAAGACCTGAACCTGTTATGGATGTGGTTCCTCGAGCGGCTGAGAAGCAGCTAACACGGTTTATGAGTTTCCATCCGCCTACATTTTCGGGAGCGGGAACCCCGACGCAGGCTGAGGATTGGTTGTCGCGCGTCAAGCGAGTGATGACGGCGATAGGCACGGCGGAACATCAGAAAGTTACCTTAGCCACCTTCTTGCTTGAAGGAGAAGCGCGTTTATGGTGGGATGAGATGGAGTTGCATCATTTGGCGGGTCGTCCGTTAACCCAAGTGTCGATGGAAGAATTCTCCCGGCTCTTCCTTGCGAAGCACCTTCCTGTGGCTCAACGGATAGCCATGGAAAATGAATTCCAACGGTTGACTCAAGGTGATGGCAGTGTTGACGCGTACCTGCATGAATTTACTCGCTTGGGGCGGTATGCGGGTTCGATCTTTGCGGATGAGCAGAGGAAGACTAATCGGTTCTATGAAGGGCTGAGGGACGAGCTGAGATTCCTTGTGTCCAGTTCTGTGAACCAAGGTTTCCAAGCGTTGGTTGACACTGCGACCGCGTTGGAAAAAGACATGAAGAGGGTGCAAGGGAAGAGAGCGTTGGTGATGACGCAACCAGAGTGGAAGGCGCCCCGATCGGGAAAATCGTTTTATAAGAAGAGATGGGGTAAGAAGTCCAAGCTTAGTGGACAAGCTCCTTCATCAGTTGCAACGGGAGCAACATCAGGGGCAACCTCCAAGCCAGAAACTCGTACCTGCTTCAATTGTGGTCGGATGGGGCATATTGCGCGAGATTGTCGGATGCCGCCAAAGAGTGAAAAGAAGGCGGGAGCATCTTATGCGGAAAAAGGAAAGGCGGTGGTGGATTCCTCTGCCTCGCAGGCGCAACCCCGGGTCTACAATCTTGGCCTGCAGGAGGCCATCAAGCAGAGTGACGTTGTCACAGGTATGAGTTAGTTTTGCCTATGTGATTGTTTGTATGCTTAGCTTAGTACCCCTATGTTTGTGGTTTGTGTGTGTGACATAGGCTTCGTGATGATTCGGGACACGCTGGCGCGAGCACTGTTTGATACAGGGGCATCGCATTCTTTTCTGTCGAGTGAGTTTCTTACGCGGCTTGGGATACCCAGTCGTGCAAAGACAGAGAGCGTCAGAGTGGTGTTGCCGAATGGTTGTTGGATGCTTGTGGATCAAGCTTGCGATGTGGCGGTTCAGTTAGGAAGTCGGGATTTTTGTTTAACCGCATTTGTTTTGCCAATATCGGAATTCGATGTGATTTTTGGGATGGATTGGCTTGCGGAGCAGCATGCTATGATTGATTGCCAGTCCAAAGAAATCACGTTGGGCCAGAATACCGAACAGGAAACTAAGTTCGCGGGTATGCGAGGAGTAGGCGGGACGTTGATGTCTGCACTCCAGGTAGTCAAAGCTGTTCGAAAGGGTGCGGAGTGTTACTTTGCACTAATTCAGGCTGTTGAGCCTAAGGCCACTTTGTGCGAGGTTCCGATTGTGGCAGAATTTACTGATGTGTTTCCCGCGGATCTCCCTGGGCTACCACCCCAGCGGGAGATTGACTTCACAATTGAGTTGGTGCCAGGTGCGAAACCCATGGCCCGCTCGCCATGTCGCGTTGCGCCTAAAGAGATGGCTGAGTTGAAAGTTCAACTACAAGAAATGCTAGAGCAAGGTTATATCCGCCCAAGTATGTCACCTTGGAGCGCGCCTGTGCTTTTTGTAAAGAAGAAAGATGGTGGGTTACGGTTGTGTATCGATTACCGTGAATTGAATAAGCTGACCGAGAAGAATAAGTATCTGATACCTCAGATTGATGAATTATTTGATCAGCTGGTGGGATCTACCGTCTATTCGAAGTTGGACCTGAAGTCTGGTTATTACCAGTTAAGAATTCGGGAAGGTGACATTCCCAAAACCGCATTTGGAACGCGCTATGGGCACTATGAGTTCACAGTCATGCCCTTTGGATTGTGTAATGCGCCTTGGTGTTTATGGATCTGATGCACCGTATTTTCCGTGAGTATCTGGATCTATTTGTGATCGTGTTCATTGATGATATCCTGGTGTACTCGAAGTCCAAAGCTGAGCATGAGATTCATTTGCGGTTGGTGCTGAACACGTTGAGGCAAAATCAGCTATATGCCAAGTTCTCAAAGTGTGAGTTTTGGCTATCGTCAGTGGCATTTTTGGGCCATGTGGTGAGTGGAGCGGGCATCGCAGTGGATCCAGCGAAGATAAAAGCCATACAAGAATGGCCAATATTGTCTTCCGTGGCCGAGGTCAGAAGTTTCCTTGGACTTGCGGGCTACTATAGAAGATTTGTGGAGAACTTCTCGCGGATCGCTTTGCCGCTAACCACACTGACGCGAAAGGATCAGAAGTTTGTTTGGACGCCAGAGTGCGCACGAGCGTTTTGACGAGCTGAAGGTTCGGTTGACCACGGCGCCGGTGTTGTCTTCGCCATGTGGAACCGATGGGTTTGTGATTTATAGTGATGCCTCAAGAGGCGGTTTAGGCTGCGTTCTTCTGCAGAGCGGAAAGGTGATTGCTTATGGCTCACGCCAGCTGAAGGTGCACGAGCGAAACTATCCCGTCCATGATTTGGAACTAGTGGCGGTGATTTTTGCACTTAAGCTGTGGCGACACTACCTTTATGGAGTGAAGGTGGAGATCTATACCGATCATAAGAGCCTAAAGTATCTTTTAGAGCAGAAAGAGTTGAACATGCGACAACGAAGGTGGTTAGAGTTCCTTGGGGACTACACTTTCGAGATTCATTATACACCCGGGAAGGGGAATGTTATCGCAGATGCCTTGAGTCGGCGAGTTCCGGCTAGAGCAAATTGGTTACAAAGGCATGATGAACGTCTTATCCAGGAATTGGAGGCATTGGAGATCTATTGTGTTGATAAGAGTTCCACTGCCACTGCATGTTTGAACTGGACCGAGGTGCAATGTGACCTTACGGACCGAGTTCGACGGGCAACGGAGTTGGATGAAGATCTCTTGCGCTATGTGAATGAAGGGCCAGAAGGCAAATTCACCTGGAATGACGGTCTTTTGCGAAAAGAGGGCCGGTTGTGCGTCCCAAATGTGGGGAAACTGAGGGAAGAACTGATGTACGAAGCACATTATACGAAGTATTCCATTCACCCCGGGAGCACAAAGATGTTCAACGATATGAAGAAGCTTTTCTGGTGGCCAGGACTTAAGAAAGATGTTGCCCTATATGTCGCCAAATGTCAAACATGTGCGATGGTGAAGGCGGAATGCCAAAAGCCGGGCGGTTATTTGAAGTCACTGCCGATCCCAGTGTGGAAATTTGATGCTATTTCCATGGATTTTGTGCATGGATTGCCAAGATCGCAGCGAGGAAATGATTCCATTTGGGTGATAGTTGACCGGCTAACAAAAGTAGCACATTTTCTCCCGAACAGGCGGGATGATTCGGTTGAAAGTTTGGCAAAATTATATGTTGACCAGATTGTGCGTCTTCACGGTGTTCCTCGAAGCATCGTAAGTGATCGAGATGGGCGATTCACGTCAAATGATTGGAGGCTAGTTCACCGACTGTTGGACACGAAATTGACTTTCAGTACAGCCTTTCATCCCAAACGGATGGCCAGACTGAACGTACCAACAGAACAATGGAGTACATGCTCCGAATGTGTGCCCTTGAATTCGGAAAGAAATGGGAAGATCATCTCTATATGGTCGAGTTTGCATATAATAACAGCTACCAAGCAAGCATTGGGATGGCACCATATGAAGCCCTATATGGAAGGAAGTGTCGTACTCCCTTGGCTTGGGTAGAAGCGGGTGAAGCCCGGGTTGTTAAACCAAATGAGGTGGATGAAGCAAACTCAACCATTCGGACTATCCGAGAGAGATTGCTGATTGCTCAAGATCGACAAGCGAAGTACTACAACGCCAAGCACCGGAACGTTGAATTTGCGATTGGCGATTGGGTCTACTTGAAGATCAAGCCATTCAAAGGTGTCTCCAGGATTCGACGATTGAAAAAGTTGAGTCCAAGATATTTGGGTCCTTTCGAAGTGGTTGAGCGAATTGGCGAAGCGGCTTATCGACTAGCTCTGTCGGCAGACTTGGGTGGGTTACATGATGTCTTTCACATCTCGGTGCTTCGGAAGGCCGTGAAAGATCCAGCTCAAGTGATCGCGGATGATCGTGTGCCGGTAGAGTATGGGCTAACGACGAGAGTTAGACCCATTCGGATCGAAGATCGAGCCGAGAAACAGTTGCGGAACAAGACAGTCGGTATGGTGAAAGTCCGGTGGGACAACTGCGGCCGTGAAGAACTGACATGGGAGCGCGAGCAAACCATGCGAGCAGAGTTCCCTGAATTGTTTCTGTAATTTGGAGCGAGAAGATTGTAACATAAACGTTTATATATATAGATATATGTTGTTACATTTTCTTGCTAGTTTCTGTTACTTTCCTGTCTTTAAATTTCGAGGACGAAATTTCTTGTAGGAGGGGAGGATTGTAAAAGCCCAAAGTTCTGAAACAGGAAAATTTGGGTGACACGGCCTGCGATACGGGCGTGTCGAGGTTGTGTCGACGATTGGGCTTGGTCTCGACGATTTTTGCTCTCGACGATTCGTCGAGAGGAGGCACACGGCCCAGGACATGGGCGTGTCCAAGGCCGTGTCGCATGCTCGATGATTTTTGCTCGATGATCGTCGAGTGTCGAGAAGTGTGTGTCGAGTGTTGAACACGGCCTGTGATACGGGCGTGTCACAGGGCGTGTCAAATCAGGCGACGAACTCAGCCCGCCGAAGGAATTCGACAGGGCGTGTCTTTGTGCCGTGTCTGGGCACACGGCCTGGGACACGGGCGTGTCACAGGCCGTGTGAAGTCTCGGGATGATTTGGGATTTTTTCACCCAGGTACACGGCCACAGACACGGGCGTGTCTGAAGGCGTGTTGGTGACACGGCCCATGACACGGGCGTGTCCCGTGGGCGTGTCACTGGTTTGGATAAGTTGGTTGACCACCGCTTGAGGCACACGGCCAGGCACACGGCCGTGTTCGAGGCCGTGTCTGGTCAAAATTTGTGTTTTTGGCAGAATCGTGGCCGTCCATTCCTTCAGTCTGAATCCAAGGGCTGAAGCCTCTTCTCCTTTTTCCTTAAGGGCCGAAATCAGAGAAGTGCTGCTCACTTGAATTTGGCCTTCATCTTTCTTCAAGAGAGAGAAAGAGAGAGAGAAAGGAGGAGGAAGAGGAAAGGGGGGCTGCTGCTGGTGGTGCTGCGGTTTACCGACTAGAGATCTGAAGCCAGCGTTGCGGAGGAAACGCTCTTGCGAGTCTTGCAAGCTAGCTTGGAGGCCATGGCACCGAAGCGATCGTCAAGGGTAACGACTTTTCTTCCTAGACATGTGAAGGCTTCCTTTTTGGCATATCTTATGATTTCCCCCACCAAGAGGTGGCTGATTTTGGGAATCTTTGGGTGGATGCTTGAAATCCACTTTGTATTGCATATAGATCCGGAAATGGAGTACGGAATAGGCATGCTGTGTGAAGCACATCTGGACAGGTTGGTCTGGATTGGTGATGTTGCATACGAACCGGAGAAGACTCCGTGATAAACGTGTAGTGTACGGAGTCTACGGGTTATACCTGCGAAAAGGAGTAGCAGGAAATACTGGGGTGGTAGCCCAGGAAAATAGCCTTGTGATGGTTTTGGGTCCAACCTGTGAATGAGGCAGAGGAAGTACTGGTGGGACCAGGAAAGGCCCTTTTTGTGATGCTTGATGTCATAGGGTGTCCACCTGTGGAGGGAGTCACAGGAAGTACTGGTGTGCCCAGGAAAGACCCCTGACATTTGTAATTTGCGGTGTCCACCTGTGACGGGAATTATAGGAAGTACTGGTGCGCCCAGGAAAGACCCGCTGTTGCTGTGAGGAAATGGGTATAGTGAATTACCCAGGCTTGAACGCCAGGAACAGGATTGGTGAGACCGACCCGCGCCTTTGTTATAGCCATGCGTACGCTGCACGCGGAAAGGGCAAGGCAATTTGAGCAACGGGGGGGGGGGGGGGGGGGGTGGAGCATCCGACCTGCGCTATGTCCGTCCGACGTGAGACCAAAAAGTGCGGTCTGTTGGAGCGCATAGCAAGAGTCTTTGGCCTGCGCGCCATGACACAAAGGGGGGCTACGGGCCATCCCGGTGTCCGAGGACTAACTCCGGCTGCACGCCATGGAGTAAATGCTCAAGAGAGTTACCGTTGGGTGATAACCCTAAAACGGTGGTGGGCAAGAGGTTGCCAGAACACCAAGAATGTGCCCTGAGTGCACGGACCGTTGGGCCGGGTGGCGAACGGTTGTGATGGCTTGTGTGCGTGAAAGCACTTTTTGATGATAAGCTTGCCATACTTGTGATATGATATGCCTGCAGGGATAAATACCGCTGCCCCGAGAGAAGGGGTACGGTCGTTATAATTTGGTCAGCTGAATGCTGACCGTTGCTTTTGTTTGCCACCGGTGGGTGGATTGTCCCTTGCACAGGTACTGGAGAGCCGAGCGGGACGCATAGAGGTTGATGCTCCTGCTGGTGTTGCTGCTGCTGTTAGCTGCTAGCCCTCGAAGGCTATTGTGTTCTTTTGAATGTTTTCTTTTAGTGTGGCCGGCCTGCGCGCCAACCTGTTTTAGGCCACTGATTGAAAGCCCTGTAAGGCCATAAGGCCAACGCTTCTTATACATATTGTAAGACATTCCTATATATATATATATATATATATATATAATGTGGAGTTTTATGTTTGGACATTCATGAGGAGTTCAAGTAGTTTAGGCTTCCGCTAGAATGCTTGTGATAGGTGCGATGCGCTACTCTGGTATCATCCTGTACCTTCACCGACTGTTTTGTGGTATATCCTGTGGGGCCCCGGCCGGACCTTCTAGAATATATCATATGAACGGATGGGGTTATTACTTACATGCTAGTTTTTTGCCAAATGAGATCGTGCACAGATATAAAGCACCAGTGTCATTTGACTTGATTTAGTTACCGCCATATTATAGGTCAAGTCAATTCGCACAAGTTTTTGCCTCTCATGTTCAAATTTATATAAGAACATTAGTGAAGCACTAACCACACAATATACATCTTATCAATTTCATGCTAACTTACATAAAAGAGCGTCTTTCTTTAAGGTTGGCGATTTAGTTTTGGTGCATCTCCTCCCTGAATGGATGCCTTCAGGCCCTTTAAAAAAGTTGGCGAATTGGAGCGCTAGAACTTTTCGGTTATTAAATAAATTAGGAGACAACACATATCTTTTGAAGTTACCTACTGATTGGGATATTTCTCCTATTTTTAATGTTTCTGATTTAACGCCATAGTTTCTCCACCACTTGAATTATCTGTCTGTCAGTTTAGTTATACTGCTTTTTTAATGGGTTGGGGGGTGAGCGTGTTTCTTTATTGCTCTCTTCATCGGTCTTCACTGGAGGTACGTTGGTTGTTGATGTAGAAACTTTTTCTCCTTTATTGCCTAATGCTTTTCCAAGGTTCCCCAAGACCACCTTTTTGCATGACAGGATACTCCAAGATGAAGTGCACTCCTCTACACATGGTGTTGTTTGCCGCCACTTGATTCGATGGTGTGATCATCCGGCCTTCGATGGATCTTGGTTCCTTGAATCGGAGATGGCTCTTTTGGAGGATCCTCTCCTGCGCTGGTACTTTCAGACCAACTCATCGGTGATGTGTACTTTTGAACGGGGGACGATTGATGTAGACGTTGCTAATGCGGCCTCCATTGATCCCCAACTGAGAGAGTACATGGATTGGGACGATCGTTGCCGCAATCTCGAGGATGGGATTTCTACCACGATGTCCTCCGCCATCGCCGCTACATGTTTTGCATGACGTCCGCCGCCGCCATTAAATAAAATATATAATTATAAATTAAATAATTATATATTTTATATTCTATCAATTAATATTTTGGAAATTATTATTTTAGGTTTTTATTTCATTTCATGTATGATGGGTGCCTATAACCATCAAGACTGTTTAATTTCATGCATTTAATTTTTGTATTGTTTTTATTTCATGATGGGTGCATATAGCCATCATAGTTTCATTTTGAATTTTGAATGGAGGAGATGCAGTGGTGTAGGCTATATATAGCCATCTTATGAAGGATTTTAGTAGAGAATAAAATAATAAGAATTTGGAAACCCTAAAATCCTCCTTGAAATTTCTCCCTCTCCTCCTCAAAATTTTGGCCAAGGTCCTTCTTCTCTTCTCCTAGCTGCCAACCTCCTCCTCTCCCCTTTTCCTCTCTCTCTCGGCCAAGGATCCTTCCCCACCCTAGCCGCCAACATCCCCTCCTCCTTCCTCTCTTTTCTCGGCCAAGTCTTCTAGACCCTCCTTCTCCACCCTCAAGCCTACACCCATTTAAAACTTGACCACCCATTCCACCCAAAAATCTGACCAGCCCACTTTAAGAGGAAAACCGACCACCCCTCTCCATTGGTGGCGCGGCTAAGGTGTTTTTTCAACAAGGCTTTCGTGGACTCCATATTGGCTTGAAGTGAGGAAGGTGGACGAGTTTCTCTCCATCCGGCATAACTCCGGCAGAGCCATTGAAGAGAAATCCAAGATAGTGAAATCAGAATCATCCATTCCGATTGGGTAACGAGAACCTCTACTTTCGTGTGTTTTTCCTTTTCCTAGATTATTCTTGTGGTGGTAAATTATAGCGTTAATTCTTGATAGCCTTAAAATAATCGTGGTTTTCTTCGATCGATTTGGTGTCTATCTTGATTGATTTAATTTTCGAGAGCATTGGTGAACCTCGTTTACTTTTTGTTGGGAGAGATCTACCGTTTCCGAATCGTAATTTTTGGTAGATCTCTTTTGGTACAACCATCACTCGATCGGACCGGGTGGGTCCTATTAGCCGGAAAGAATATTGGCCTATAGCCTTTATTCGATCCTAATCGGTTTGGCTACCCATACGTTAGCATCTAATTGATATAATTGTTGTACGTGTGTGCCGCATTGTAGTTTTGTGCCAGTGTAGAATTTGATCGTGGAGAGGCAATCATATTTATTCCGTAGATTTTATGTTATTGACGTGAGGGTCTGCATCAATATCTCATATGGTGTCTTAAGATCTGCTTTCATTGGAGCACGATTCAGTGTAAAAGCAGCAGTTTCTAGAGCAAAACTCCAAAAGAAAACAGGCAGATCTGCAGGCTATCTCTTCCAAAACATAGAGCTTACACTCTTGCCTGAGAGCAATTCTTAAGCACCTATACTAGTCCAAATAATTCGTCCCGCTCAGCTTTTCCTTCTCAAGTATCGCTTAGAGGGATAGGGTGGAATGTGAACAACTTATCATGGAAATTCTACAATGATCAAGTAAAGCAAATTAGTACTACATTTCAAAATATAATTTATCTTTCAATTAGGACTTTAATCAAAATAACTCTCACTAGTTTTATTAAACTGACAACCCCTGATATCAATTTGAAGAGTTTAGCGAGTAACCCTCCTAGTGGACAAGATCCATATTTCACTAACACTATGAGTCAGCTTTTCCTTTTCTCTCACAATACAGTTATTTAGGTAGGCAACGCTTGCCAATTGCATCACAATGCAATTCCTATATGACTGGTGAATAACTCTTTATTAGCATCCATCATATGGTACGTGCCAACCCTATGCCTCTAGGCACTCAACCTTTGAGGTCACCTAGTTAAGTTTGACCCGATATCGACAGTGGGATACCAAAATTATCCGCTCGCACCCTTACCAAGATACATTAATCCATCTTGCTTTGGCAAGCCCACACATCATCGATCAAGGTAGGAAGTGTAACACCCCCTATCCGTCGCATAGCATATAGCAGTAGGTCCGGCCGGGGCCCGATGCCATATACCACAGACAGACCGGGTGGTTACTCATGGAAACCATCCAACCAATCATCACGTCCTACACAGAGCATTCTAGCGAAAGCAGATTAATAAGTTGCAATAAAGAACCCAACACAAAAGCATGAATGTCCACCAATACCAAATAGGAATGTTGTACATACACAAGTACATGCCTTAAGGCCTTACAAAATTGTTCACTTTATATTACATGTTTTACAAACCACGGCACGCAGGCCGGTCATACAAGAATAAAAGCAGTAAACACTCCAATTAGGCCTTCGAGGGCCGGCTTCGCAAATTGGGCTTTAGCCCGCTATTGACCGCTTGGTCCAGCAGCACATGCAAGCAACAAACCACCGCATAGTGGGAAAACAAGGCAACGGTCAGCAATGCTGACCAAATTATAACGATCCCGCCCCCAGCTAAGGGCGGCGATGCTCCTTCCCTGCATTTCATTAGCATAAGCGAGCAATATATCAATATTCATTTCATCACAGACGTTGGCTCGCACGGCCACACGCCCCGTGCTCTCAGGGCACATTCTCGGGGAACCGGTCGATGTCACGTCAATTAAAGCCATAGACATTCCAGACTCACCACCGCCACTTTGACGGCCAAACCTATGAGCATTTTGTCTTCTCGGCCTGGGTCACGACAATTTAGGCCATAGACCGCCGAAGACCCTAATCTATGCCAATGGCAAGTGCCACGTACCCTTAGGTCTCTTTAACCGAATGACATAGAACGGGTACGGTTCCATCTAACCCGTGCTCATATTGCAACGACAGTTTAAGACATATGCGCGGGTCAAACTTCTCCCGAGTCCCATTTCCGTCACATTTCACATAACTCGGTTATGTTCAAGTTGGCTCTCAGGCCACCAAGTTGGCAAGATCACGCATCCGCCCAGTTTTTCGGGTGCACCTTTGGGTTAATCCCCAAGGCTCCCTGTTGCAGTCTACCACGTAGAAAACCCGAAAAACAACCAATCGCACGGAGTCTTCTCCGGCATTTATGCAATGCAACATCCCAGATCCAGACCAACATGTCTGGATAGGCTTCACACATCATGCCTATGTCCGTTCTCGCTTACGGACTCTACACAACGGGGACTTTACATATCTACCGAAGGAATGCCTCCAACTCACCGCAAACTCGCGAGAGCGGGCTTCCTATGCAAAGAAGGAGAGCTTCACATGCTAAGAAGAGAATCGTTACCCTATTGTTCTTCTTTGGCGCAATGGAAAAGTAAGCGGATGAAAAGCACCGCACTCTCTTTGCCTCCATGGATCCGGAGTTGGCTCGCGATTTGGAGCTTCGAAGCCCCTCCAATGGCCGGATCTAGCGTCTTCTTCCTTCCTTGGCTCTCCTCTCTCTCTATACTTTAGAAAGATAACCACTCAAGTAAAAGTGAGGGTTTCAAAGGTCCAATCCTGGGTATATCCCATCAGGAATAACCCCCAGCCATTGGATCAACAATTAAAGAAACGAACGGCTTTGATTCGGGCACGAAATGTACAATCTGGACCGAACATGGCCTGGCACACGACCGTGTCCAGGGCCGTGTGCCTCATTCGCCGTCAAAATCGACGCGCCTGGAACATCACACAGGCATCGAACACGCCCGTGTTCGACCTGATAGGCCCGTGTTCCACCTGACACGGCTGTGTACCCCCATCGATTTATCCCAAAAACAACCCGAGAACTACACGGGTTCTAGGACACGCCCGTGTCCTAACCTGTGTCCACTCGAACACGCCTGGGCTCCAGGCCGTGTACACGGTCTCGACACTCCACACTTCGTCGAGCTAAGTTCGTCGACCTCACGACACGGCCTTGGACACGCCCGTGTCCTAGGCCATGTGCCTTGTCTCGACACATCTTCGAGCAAAATTCGTCGACTCCTCGGGACGATTGTCGACACTGGTCGATACGCCCTGCGACACGCCTGTGTCGCAGGCCGTGTGCCAAGTCTCGACACTTCGTCGAGCGCAAAACATGCCGACTTCACGGGCTGAGTGTCGACACTGGTCGACACGCCCTGCGACACGCCCGTGTCGCAGGCTGTGTGCCCTGTCTCGACAAAACGTCGACTGAAATTATTCGACCTCTCGACCAACTCGACGACACAAGCCTGACACGCCCTGGGACAAGCCTGTGTCCTAGGCCGTGTGCCTCCTGCCAGAACCCAAAACTGGCACAAAACGTCACCCGTCGCTCTTTTGAGTTTCGGGGCGTTATAACTCTCCCCCACTTAAAAGAATTTCGTCCACGAAATTATATAAAGGAAAGACATGTAGAAAACCAAAATTTGTACCTGAGCGGAACAACTCCGGATACTCGTCAAGCATATTCTGCTCTCATTCCCAAGAGAGCTCCTCATGACCGCAATTGTCCCACCGAACCTTGACCTTCCTGATCTCTTTATTGCGTAGCCACTTGACCTCCTAGTCCTCAATCCACACGGGCTTGACTTTTGTTGTCAACCCACTATCCACCGGCACTTGATCAACCGCGATCACTTGCGAAGGCTCTTGCACCGCCTTCCGAAGCACCGAAATATGGAATACATCATGTAATCCACCAAGCTCCACTGAAAGCTTCAACCGATAGGCTGCTTCACCAACTCGCTCCAGAGCCTCAAACGGCCCAAGGTACCTCCGGCTTAGCTTTTCAATCGCCGCACCCGTGAGACACCCTTGAACGGCTTGATCTTTAAGTACACCCAATCGCCCACAGCGAACTCCACGTTCCTGTGCTTGGCATTATAATACTTCGCTTGCCGGTCCTGAGCGATAAGCAACCTCTCCCGAATGGTTCTCACCAAAGAAGTAGCATCCTCCACTTCCAATCGATTATACAACTTTGACTCACCCGTTTCTAACCAAGACAACGGCGTGCGACATTTTCTACCATATAGGGCCTCGAAAGGCGCCATCTGAATACTCGCTTGGTAGCTATTGTTGTATGCAAACTCCACCAAATAAAGGTGGTCTTCCCATTGCTTTCCAAAATCCAAGACACACATGCGGAGCATGTCTTCCATGGTTCCTCTCGGTCTACCCATCCGTTTGCGGATGGAAGGTTGTGCTGAATTTCAACTTTATCCCCAACATTTGTTGCACTAGCCTCCAATCATTGGACGTGAACCGCCCATCTCGGTCACTCACGATGCTGCGGCGCACACCATGAAGCCGTACTATGTTATCCACATAAAGTTTTGCCAACTTCTCCACCGGATCATCCTTCCTATGCAGGATGAAATGCGACACCTTCGTTAACCGATCCACGACCACCCAAATGACGTTGTTGCCCTTTTGCGACCTTGGCATTATAGTACTTCGCTTGCCGGTCCTGAGCGATAAGCAACCTCTCCCGAATGGTTCTCACCAAAGAAGTAGCATCCTCCACTTCTAATCGCTTATAAAACTTTGACTCACCCATTTCTAGCCAAGACAACGGCGTGCGACATTTTCTACCATATAGGGCCTCGAAGGGCGCCATTTGAATACTCGCTTGGTAGCTATTGTTGTATGTGAACTCCACCAAATAAAGGTGGTCTTCCCATTGTTTCCAAAAATCCAAGACACATATGCGAAGCATGTCTTCCATAGTTCTATTGACCCTCTCGGTCTGCCCATCTGTTTGCAGATGGAAGGCTGTGCCGAATTTCAGCTTTATTCCCAACATTTGCTGCACAAGCCTCCAATCATTGGACGTGAACCGCCCATCTCGGTAACTCACGATGCTGCGGGGCACACCATGAAGCCGTGCAATGTTATCCACATACAGTTTTGCCACTTCTCTACCGGATCATCCTTCCTATGCGGGATGAAATGCGACAACTTCGTTAACAGATCCACGACCACCCAAATGGCGTCGTTGCCCTTTTGCGACCTTGGCAAACCATGCACAAAGTCCATCGAGATGTCGTCGAATTTCCATTCCGGAATAGGCAAGGACTTCAGAATCCTCTCGGCTTTTGGCACTCCGCCTTCACCAAGGCGCAAGTTTGGCACTTCGCTACGTAGAGTGCCACATCCTTCTTCAAACCTGGCAACCAAAACAGTTTCTTGACATTACGGTACATCTTCGTGCTCCCCGGGTGAATTGAGTACTTAGTATGGTGTGCCTCATACAACAATTCCACCCGCAAATCGCCCACACTTGGGACGCAGAGACGACCATCTTTCCAAAGCAATTCGTCCTCCACAACGAATTGGGAAATTGACCCATCTAGAGCCTCTACCATGAACTGCTTCATATGGGCATCCATATCCAAAGCCTGCCGAATCCGATCAGCCAGGTCATATTGGACTTCAGTCCAATTCAGTACTGCTTCAGCACTTGATTGCTTATCCACACAAACAATCTCCAACGCCTCCAACTCCCGCACCAACCGCTCATCATGCACTGATAGCCAATTGGCTTGAGCTGGGGCCCGGCAACTCAACGCGTCCATAACTGCATTACCCTTACCAGGCACGTAGTGCATCTTGAATGTATAGTCCTCCAGGAACTCCATCCATCTACACTGCCGCATATTCAGATCCTTCTGATCAATCAGATACTTCAGGCTCTTGTGATCGGTGTAGAAATCAATCTTCACACCGTACAAATAGTGTCTCCACAGCTTCAAGGCAAAAATCACGGCCGCTAACTCCAAGTCATGGACCGGATAGTTCCTTTCATGCACTTTTAGCTGTCTCGAGCCATAAGCTATTACACTTCCGTGTTGCAGTAGCACGCAACCGAAACCGCTGGACGAAGCATCACTGTAAATCTCATAGCCTTCGGTCCCACATGACGAACTCAGCACAGACGCCGTGGTCAACCGACACTTCAACTCCTCAAAAGCTCGCGCGCACTCCGGCGTCCAAACAAACGTCTGCTCCTTCCTCGTCAAAGTAGTGAGAGGTAACGCTATCCGCGAGAAGTTCTCTACGAAGCGCCTATAATAGCCGGCAAGCCCCAGAAAGCTCCGGACTTCCGCTACCGTAGCAAGCACAGGCCACTCCCGTATCGCAACAATCTTCGCTGTATCCACAGCAATACCCTCTCCACTCACTATATGGCCGAGGAACGCCACTGAGGATAACCAAAACTCGCACTTCGAGAACTTGGCATACACTTGATTCCTCCTTAGCGTCTCCAAAACCAAATGAAGATGCTTGAAGTGATCTTCATCACTTTGCGAGTACACCAAAATATCGTCGACGAATATGATCACAAAATGGTCCAAGTACTCCCTGAAAGTCCTGTTCATCAAATCCATGAACACTGACGGCGCATTAGTCAGCCCAAATGGCATGACCGTAAACTCATATGCCCGTATCTCGTACTAAACGCTGTCTTTGGGATATCACTCTCCCTTTTTCGCAGCTGATAGTACCCAGCCTTGAGATCCAACTTCGAGTACACTGTCGACCCGACTAACTGATCAAAAAGATCATCAATCCGGGGAATCGGGTACTTGTTCTTCTCAATCAACTTGTTGAGCTCCCGATAATCAATACATAGCCTCAAGCTTTCGTCCTTCTTCTTAACAAAGAGGACCGACGCGCTCCAAGGCGAAGAACGCGGGGGCACATACCCTTGCTCCAATAACTCTTGCAGTTGAACTTTCAGCTCCGCCATTTCCTTAGGCGCTAGCCGATATGGAGATCGTGACACAGGCTTTGCACCTGACACTAGCTCAATGGTGAAATCTATCTCCCGTTGAGGCCGGGCTCCAGGAAGATCTTCGGGGAACACATCAGGGTATTCCGATACCACTGAAATACTATCAAACGCGGGCTTCGGCTTTGCAACTTCCACTAGTGTAAAGAACAGTTCTACACCGGCACGAACCGCCTTCACCACCTGAAGAGCAGACATCAACATCTTGCTCGACCCCTTTAAGCCCGTAAAAGTCATCTCACGACTTGCTCACAGCTTGACTTCCTTGCGACTGCAATCGATATAGGCTTGCTGCTCCGAGAGCCAGTCCATGCCAAAAATAATGTCGAACTCCACCAACAGAATTGACGACGCTTGCAGATTGAACTCCTGATTCCGAATACGAATCTTAACATCGTAGATCCTATCCGCGTGCATCGAACACCCATTGGGCAACAACACATCCAACTTATCCTTCGCCATCAAAGAAGGGACTCCGATGCGTGATATAAATCCTTCGGACAAGAAGGAGTGTGAAGCTCCCGTATCGAAGAGTGATCGTGCTGGATTTTCACAAATCAAAACAAATCCTAAAAAGCAGTGGTAAGGTAACATGTGCATAACAAGTGTTTAAAGAAATTGACTTGTTATAAATTAAACCGTACCTGTCACCACATCCGCCTGTTTGATGGCCTCCTGTTGGCCAAGATTGTACACCCTTGGTTGGGACGGAGCATAGTGGGACGCGGTTGACTCCACCGCCTTGCCCTACTCTTCATAAGTCGCTCCCAGCCTTCTCTCGGACTTGGGACGTCCGCTCCAACAATCGCTGGCAAAGTGTCCCAACTTTCCGCAAGTAAAACATGCGCCCGGGTTCCGACTCGTAGTCGCCCCAAAAGCACCAGAAGGAGCTGGACCCGAAGTCCTATGCTTCTTGAAGGACCTTCGATAGCCGAACTTTGAAGTAGTCGACGCCTTGAATTCAGACTTCTTGTCACCCATGCTTTTCTTTGCTTGTACATTCTTCATGTCCTTCTCCAAGGACCGGGCCGTGTTGACCAAGGTCAAGAAACCCTGCGTCATCGGACCCGAGAGTAGTAACCTCAACTCATCTCTCAAGCCTTTGTAGAATCAATTCGTCTTGCGCTCCTCATCCGCGATGGTGGAGCTAGCATATCGACTCAATCGAGTAAACTCGTGGAGATATTCATCCACGCTCCTCTCACCCTGAACCAACTTCAGAAACTCGTTCTCCAACGCTATCTTCTGCGCCGAAGGGAGGTATCTAGCCAAGAACAATCTTGAGAACTCCTCCATCGAGACATCAACAAGTTGGCTACCTCTCAATAGGTGCAGCTCCAATCCTTCCCACCACATTCTCGCTTCAGCGTCCAGAAGGAACATAGCGATGGTGGTCATTTGCCACTCCTCCGTCTCCATTGCTATCATGACTCTCTTCACCCTGGAGAGCCAGTCTTCAGCATGAGATGGGGTTCCCAACCCCGAGAATACCGGAGGGTTAAAGCTCAATACATGCTTAAGCTGCCTCTCGGTTTCCCTCCTTGGCACCAACGGTTCCACTACCACTTGTTCCACTCTCCTCGGCTCAGCCTCTTGCAGCGGTACCTGCTCCATCGCAGGAGCGGGCTGCTGCGTTTGTCTTGTAGGCTGCGCATTAATCATGGCCAACACTGCTTCGGCCACCAATCGTATGGTCTCAGCCGATAGAGGTGTTGTAGGAGCTTCATTAGGTGCACTGCTAGCCTCAGAAACTCGGCGTTCCGACGGGCCAGCACCACTTCTCGTCACATATAGTGGTACAAAACACTGTTAAGCGACCAAATAAAATTGCAAACAGTAATTACAGGAACACGCAGGTTCCTTAAACACGTGTATTTTCATTCCTAAGTGGACATTCATGGGTTCTTTTACTATTATAACGATGACGCACACACATGTGCTCACCACCCCTTAAAAAGAATTCGGCCACGAATTCATATTAAGCCCGACCAAAATCAGTAGTCTGATACCAAATTGTAACACCCCCTATCCGTCGCATAGCATATAGCAGTAGGTCCGGCCGGGGCCCGACGCGATATACCACAGACAGACCGGGTGGTTACACATGGAAATCATCCAACCAATTATCACGTCCTACACAGAGTGTAACGCCCCGAAACTCAAAGGAGCAAAGGGGGACATTTTGGGCCAGTTTGGGTTCTGGAAGCAGGCACACGGCCTGGGACACGGGCGTGTCCCAGGGCGTGTCGAGCCTGTGTCGACACTGAGACGGGAAGTCGACACTTTGGTCTCGACATTGTGTCGAGACTGGGCACACAGCCTGCGACACGGGCGTGTCGCAGGGCGTGTCGACCCGTGTTGACACTTAGCCGTGAAGTCGACACTCTGCGGTCGACGAAGTGTCGAGACATGGCACACGGCCTGCGACACGGGCGTGTCGCATGGCATGTCAACCCGTGTCGACACTCGTCCCGTGGAGTCGACACTTTGGTCTCGACATTATGTCGAGACAAGGCACACGGCCTAGGACACGGGCGTGTCCAATGCCGTGTCATCAGGTCGACTATCTTCGCTCGATGAAGTGTCCAGTGTCGAGACCGTGTACACGGCCTGGGGTCCAGGCATGTTGAGGTGACACGGGTAAGGACACGGGTGTGTCCTAGAACCCGTGCAGTGCTCGGGTTGATTTTGGGGAAAAATGATGGGTACACGGCCGGCCACACGGCCGTGTCAGGTGGAACACGGGCGTGTCAGCTCGAACACGGGCGTGTTCGATACCCGTGTGAGGTCCAGGCGAGCCGATTTTGACGGTGAATGAGGCACACGGCCCTGGACACGGGCGTGTGCCAGGCCGTGTTCGGTCCAGATTGGGCATTTTAGTCCCGAATCAAAGCCGTTTGTTTCCTTAATTTTGAGATCCAACGGCTGGGGGTTGTTCCTGAAGGGATATACCCGGGATTGGACTTAGTAAACCCTCACGTTTCTTAAGTGTTATCTTTCTAAAACCTTAGAGAGAGAGAGGAGAGCCAAGGGAGGAAGAAGGAGCTAGATCTCGCCATTGGAGGAGCTTTGAAGCTCCGAATCGCAAGCCTACTCCGGATCCACGGAGGCAAAGCTAGTGCGGTGCTTTTCATCCGATTACTTTTCAATGGCGCCAAAGAGGAATGCTAGGGTAACGATCCTCATCTTGAGCATGAGTAGCTCTCTTTATTTGCATAGGAAGCCCGCTCTCGCGAGTTTGCGGAGAGTTGGAGGCGTTCCTTCGGGTAGATATGTGAAGTCCCCGTTGTTTAGAGTCCGTAAGCGAGAACGGACATAGGCATGTTGTGTGAAGCCTACCCGGACATGTTGGTCTGGATCGGTGATGTTGCATTGCATAGATGTCGGAGAAGACTCCGTGCAATTGATTGTTTTTCGAGTTTTCTACACGGTAGATTGCAACAGGGAGCCTTGGGGACTAACCCTAAGGTGCACCCGGAAAACTGGCAGGTGCGTGAACTTGCCAACGTGGAGGCCTGAGAGCCAACTTGAATATAACCTAGTTATGTGAAATTCTGTGACGAAAATGGGACTCGGGAGAAGTTTGACATGCGCAAATGGCTTAAATTGTCGTTGCGACGTGAGCACGGGTTAGATGGAACCGTACCCATATCTATGTCGTTCGGGTTAAAGAGACATACGGTTACGTGGCACTTGCCGTTGGCATAGATGAGAGTCTTCAGCGGTCCATGGCTTAAATTGACGTGACCCATGCCGGGAAGACAAATTGCTCATATGTTTGGCCGTCAAAGTGGCGGTGGTGCGTCCGGAATGTCCATGGCTTTAATTGACGTGACATCGACCGGTTCACCGAGAATGTGCCCTAAGTGCACGGGGTGTGTGGCCGTGTGAGCCTACTCCTGTGATGAAATGAATATTATTATATTGCTCGCTTGTGCTAATAAAACTGCAGGGAAGGAGCATTGCTGCCCCGAGTTGGGGGCGGGATCGTTATAATTTGGTCAGCATTGCTGACCGTTGCCTTTTTGTTTGCCACCGTGCGGTGGTTATGTTGCTTACAGGTGCTGCTGGACCATGCGGTCAATAGCGGGCTAAAGCCCAAATGCGAAGCCGGCCCTTGAAGGCCTAATTGGAAGTGTTTACTGCTTTATTCATGTGTGACCGGCCTGCGTGCCGTGGTTTGTAAAACATGTAATGTGAAGTGAAACATTTTGTAAGGCCTTAAGCCTTATTTTGGGTATTTTGTATAACATTCCTAATTTGTATTAGTGGACATTCATGCTCTAATGCTGGGTTCTTTATTGCAACTTTTATAAACTGCTTCCGCTAGAATGCTCTGTGTAGGACGTTGAGATTGGTTGGATGGTTTCCATAAGTAACCACCCGGTCTGTCTGTGGCATACGGCGTCGGGCCCCGACCGGACCTACTGCTATATGCTATGTGACGGATAGGGGGTGTTACAATTTGGTATCAGACTACTGGTTTTGGTCGGGCTTCAACTGAATTCGTGGGCGAATTCTTTTTTTGAGGGGTGGTGAGCACATTGTGTGCGCCATCGTTATAACAGTAAAAGAACCCATGAATGTCCACTTAGGAATGAAAATACTCGTGTTTGAGGAACCTGCGTGTTCCTATAATTGCTGTTTGCAATTTATTTGGTCGCTTAACGGTGTTTTGTACCACTATAGCTGACCAGAAGTGGTGTTGGGCCGTCAGAACGCCGAGTTTCTGAGGCTAGTAGTGCACCGGATGTTGCTCCTGCAACACCTCTGTCGGCTGAGAATATTCGATTGGTGGCTGAAGCGGTGTTGGCCGTGATAAATGTGCAGCCTGCAAGGCAAACGCAGCAGCCCGCTCCTGTGATGGAGCAGGAACCTCTTCAAGAGGCTGAGCCGAGGAGAGTGGAGCAAGTGGTTGTGGAACCGGTGGTGCCAAGGAGGGCAACTGAGAGGCAGCTTAAGCATGTAATGAGCTTTAACCCTCCGATATTCTCGGGGTTGGGAACCCCATCTCAGGCTGAAGACTGGCTCTCCAGGGTGAAGAGAGTCATGACAGCAACGGAGATGGAGGAGTGGCAAATGGCCACCATCGCTACGTTCCTTTGGACGGTGAAGCGAGGATGTGGTGGGAAGGATTGGAGCTGCACTTACTGAGAGGTAGGCAACTTGGTGATGTCTCGATGGAGGAGTTCTCGAGATTTTTTTTGGCTAGATACCTCCCTTTGACGCAGAAGATAGCGTTGGAGAATGAGTTCCTGAAGTTGGTACAGGGTGAGAGGATCGTGGATGAATATCTCCACGAGTTTACTCGTCTGAGTCGTTATGCTAGCTCCACCATCATGGATGAGGAGCGCAAGACTAATCGCTTCTATGAAGGGTTGAGAGATGAGTTGAGACTACTACTCTCGGGGCCGATGACGCAGGGTTTCTTAACCTTGGTCAATACTGCCCGGTCCTTGGAGAAGGACATGAAGAATGTGCAAGCGAAGAAAGGCTTGGGTGATAGAAAATCTGAATTTAAAGTGCCGACTACTTCAAAGTCTGGCTATCGGAGGGCTTTCAAGAAGCATAGGAATTCGGGTCCAGCTCCTTCTGGTGCTTCTGGGGCGACTACGCGTCGGACCCCGGGCGCGTGTTTTACATGTAGAAAGACGGGGCAACTTTGCCCGTGACTGTTGGAGCGGACGTCCTAAGTCCGAGAGGAAGCCGGGAGCTACTTATGAAGAGAAGGGAAAGGCGGTGGAGTCGACCGCATCCCATTATGCTCCGGCCCAACCAAGAGTCTACAATCTTGGCCAACAGGAGGCCATCAAACAGGCTGATGTGGTGACAGGTACGGTTTAATTTATAGCAAGTCAATTTCTTTAAATACTTGTTATGCACATGTTACCTTACCACTGCTTGTTTAGGATTTGTATTGATTTGTGAAAATCCGGCACGAGCACTCTTCGATACGGAAGCTTCACACTCCTTCTTGTCCGAAGGATTTATATCACGCATCGGAGTCCCTTCTTCGATGGCGAAGGATAAGCTGGATTTGTTGTTGCCCAATGGGTGTTCGATGCGAGCGGATAGGATCTGCGATGTTAAGATTCGTATTGGGGAGCAGGAGTTCGACTTGCGGGCGTCTTTACTTCCGTTGGTGGAGTTCGACGTCATATTTGGCATGGACTGGCTCTCGGAGTAGCAGGCCCATATAGATTGTGGTAGCAAGGAAGTCAAGCTGGGAGCAAGTCGTGAGACGACTTTTACGGGCTTAAAGGGGTCGAGCAAGACGTTGATGTCTACTCTTCCGGTGGTGAAGGCGGTTCGTGCCGGTGCAGAAATGTTCTTTACACTAGTGGAGGTTGCAAAGCCGAAGCCCGCGTTGGATTGTATTTCAGTGGTATCGGAATACCCTGATGTGTTCCCCGCAGATCTTCCTGGAGCCCCGCCTCAGCGGGAGATAGATTTTACGATCGAGCTAGTGCCAGGTGCAAAGCCTGTGTCACGATCTCCTTATCGGCTAGCGCCTAAGGAAATGGCGGAGCTGAAAGTTCAACTGCAAGAGTTGTTGGAGCAAGGGTATGTGAGCCTGAGTTCTTCGCTTTGGAGCGCACCGGTCCTCTTTGTTAAGAAGAAGGACGAAAGCTTGAGGCTATGTATTGATTATAGGGAGCTCAATAAGTTGACGGAGAAGAACAAGTACCCGATCCCCCGGATTGATGATCTTTTTGATCAGTTAGTCGGGTCGACGGTGTACTCGAAGTTAGATCTCAAGGCTGGGTACTATCAGCTGCGAATAAGGGAGAGTGATATCCCGAAGACAACGTTTAGTACGAGATACAGGCATTATGAGTTTACGGTCATGCCGTTTGGGCTGACAAATGCACCGTCGGTGTTCATGGATTTGATGAACAGGACTTTCAGGGAGTACTTGGACCATTTCGTGATCGTCTTCATCGACGATATTTTGGTGTACTCGCAAAGTGAGGAAGATCACTTCAAGCATCTTCATTTGGTGTTGGAGACGCTAAGAAGAAACCAGTTGTATGCCAAGTTCTCGAAGTGCGAGTTTTGGCTATCCTCAGTGGCGTTCCTCGGGCATATAGTAAGTGGAGAGGGTATTGCTGTGGATCCGGTGAAGATTGTTGCGATACGGGAGTGTCCTGAGCTTGCTACTGTAGCGAAAGTCCGGAGTTTTTCTGGGGCTTGCCTGCTATTATAGGCGCTTCGTAGAGAACTTCTCGCGGGTAGCGTTACCTCTCACTACATTGACGAGGAAGGAGCATAAGTTCGTTTGGACGCTGGAGTGCGCACGAGCTTTTGAGGAGTTGAAGTGTCGGTTGACCATGGCGCCTGTGCTGAGTTCGCCATGTGGAACCGAAGGCTATGAGATTTATAGCGATGCTTTGGGCAGCGGTTTGGGTACGTGCTACTGCAACACGGAAGTGTAATAGCTTATGGCTCAAGACAGCTAAAAGTTCATGAGAGGAACTATCCGGTCCATGACTTGGAGTTAGCGGCCGTGATTTTTGCCTTGAAGCTGTGGAGACACTACTTGTATGGTGTGAAGATTGATATCTACACCGATCACAAGAGCCTGAAGTATCTTAATGATCAGAAGGATCTGAATATGCGACAGCGTAGATGGATGGAGTTCCTGGGGGACTATACATTCAAGATCCACTACGTGCCTGACAAAGGGAATGCGGTTGCGGACGCGTTGAGTCGCCGAGCCCCAGCTCAAGCCAATTGGCTATCGGTGCATGATGAGCGGTTGGTGCGGGAGTTGGAGGCATTGGAGATTGTTTGCGTGGATAGACAATCAAGTGCTGAAGCAGTTCTGAATTGGACTGAAGTCCAATATGACCTGGCTGATCGTATTCGACAGGCTTTGGATATGGATGCTCGTATGAAGCAGTTCATGGTAGAGGCTTTGCATGGGTCAAATCTCCAATTCGTCGTGGAGGACGGATTACTTTGGAAAGACGGTCGTCTGTGCGTCCCAAGTGTGGGAAATTTGCGGGTGGAGTTGTTGTACGAGGCACACCATACCAAGTACTCGATTCACCCGGGGAGCACGAATATGTACCGTGATGTGAAGAAACTGTTTTTGGTGGCCGGGTTTGAAAAAGGATGTGGCGCTCTACGTAGCGAAGTGCCAAACTTGCGCCTTGGTAAAGGCGGAGTGCCACAAGCCGGGAGGATTTCTTAAGTCCTTGCCTATTCCGGAGTGGAAATTCGACGACATCTTTATGGACTTTGTGCACGGTTTGCCAAGGTCGCAAAAGGGGAACGACGTCATTTGGGTGGTGTTGATCGATTAACAAAGGTGTCACATTTTATTCCGCATAGGAAGGATGATCCGATGGAGAAGTTGGCAAAGCTTTATGTGGATAACATAGTACGGCTTCATGGTGTGCCCCGCAGCATCGTGAGTGACCGGATGGGCGGTTCACGTCCAATGATTGGAGGCTTGTGCAGCAAATGTTGGGAACAAAGCTGAAATTAGCACAGCCTTCCATCCGCAAACGGATGGGCAGACCGAGAGGGTCAATAGAACTATGGAAGACATGCTCCGCATGTGTGTCTTGGATTTCGGAAAGCAATGGGAAGACCACCTTTATTTGGTGGAGTTCGCATACAACAAAAGCTACCAAGCGAGTATTCAGATGGCGCCATTCGAGGCCCTATATGGTAGAAAATGTCGCACGCCGTTGTCTTGGTTAGAAACGGGTGAGTCAAAGTTGTATAAGCGATCAGAAGTGGAGGGTGCTACTTCTTTGGTACGAACCATTCGGGAGAGGTTGCTTATCGCTCAGGACAGGCAAGCGAAATACTATAATGCCAAGCACAGGAACGTGGAGTTCGCTGTGGGCGATTATGTGTACCTAAAGATCAAGCCGTTCAAGGGTGTCTCGCGGGTGCGGCGATTGAAAAAGCTAAGCCCGAGGTACCTTGGACCGTTTGAGGTTCTGGAGCGAGTTGGTGAAGCGGCCTATCGGTTGAAGCTTTCAGTGGAGCTTAGTGGTTTACATGATGTATTCCACATTTCGGTGCTTCGGAAGGCGGTGCAAGAGCCTACGCAAGTGATCGCGGTCGATCAAGTGCCGGTGGATAGTGGGCTAACGACAAAGGTCAAGCCCGTGCGGATTGAGGAATCAGAGGTCAAGCGGCTACGCAATAAAGAGATCAGGATGGTCAAGGTCCGGTGGGACAATTACGGTCGTGAGGAGCTCTCTTGGGAGAGAGAGCAGACTATGCTTGACGAGTATCCGGAGTTGTTCCGCTCAGGTACAAATTTTGGTTTTGTACATGTCTTTCCTTTATGTAATTTCGTGGACGAAATTCTTTTAAGAGGGGGAGAGTTGTAACGCCCGAAACTCAAAGGTGCAAAGGGGGACGTTTTGGGCCAGTTTGGGTTCTGGCAGCAGGCACACGACCTGGGACACGGGCGTGTCCCAGGGCGTGTCGAGCCTGTGTCGACACTGAGACGGGAAGTCGACACTTTGGTCACGACATTATGTCGAGACTGGGCACACGGCCTGCGACACGGGCGTGTCGCAGGGCGTGTCGACCCGTGTCGACACTTAGCCGCGAAGTCGACACTCTGCGGTCGACGAAGTGTCGAGACATGGCACACGGCCCGCGACACGGGCGTGTCGCAGGGCGTGTCAACCCGTGTCGACACTCGTCCTGGGGAGTCGACACTTTGGTCTCGACATTGTGTCGAGACAAGGCACACGGCCTAGGACACGGGCGTGTCCAAGGCCGTGTCATCAGGTCGACGATCTTCGCTCGACGAAGTGTCGAGTGTCGAGACCGTGTACACGGCCTGGGGTCCAGGCGTGTTGAGGTGACACGGGTAAGGACACGGGCGTGTCCTAGAACCCGTGCAGTGCTCGGGTTGATTTTGGGGAAAAATGATGGGGTACACGGCCGGCCACACGGTCGTGTCAGGTGGAACACGGGCGTGTCAGCTCGAACACGGGCGTGTTCGATACCCGTGTGAGGTTCCAGGCGAGCCGATTTTGACGGCGAATGAGGCACACGGCCCTGGACACGGGCGTGTGCCAGGCCGTGTTCGGTCCAGATTGGGCATTTCAGTCCCGAATCAAAGCCGTTCGTTTCCTTATTTTGAGATCCAACGGTTGGGGGTTGTTCCTGAAGGGATATACCCGGGATTGGACTTAGTAAACCCTCACTTTTCTTAAGTGTTATCTTTCTAAAACCTTAGAGAGAGAGGAGAGCCAAGGGAGGAAGAAGGAGCTAGATCTCGCCATTGGAGGAGCTTCGAAGCTCCGAATCGCAAGCCGACTCCGGATCCACAGAGGCAAAGCTAGTGCGGTGCTTTTCATCCGATTACTTTTCAATGGCGCCAAAGAGGAACGCTAGGGTAACGATCCTCATCTTGAGCATGAGTAGCTCTCTTTCTTTGCATAGGAAGCCCGCTCTCGCGAGTTTGCGGAGAGTTGGAGGCGTTCCTTCGGGTAGATATGTGAAGTCCCCGTTGTTTAGAGTCCGAAAGCGAGAACGGACATAGGCATGTTGTGTGAAGCCTACCCGGACATGTTGGTCTGGATCGGTGATGTTGCATTGCATAGATGCCGGAGAAGACTCCGTGCAATTGATTGTTTTTTCGGGTTTTCTACACGGTAGATTGCAACAGGGAGCCTTGGGGACTAACCCTAATGTGCACCCGGAAAACTGGGCAGGTGCGTGAACTTGCCAACAAGGAGGCCTGAGAGCCAACTTGAACATAACCGAGTTATGTGAAATTCTGTGACGAAAATGGGACTCGGGAGAAGTTTGACCTGCGCAAATGGCTTAAATTGTCGTTGCGACGTGAGCACGGGTTAGATGGAACCGTACCCATATCTATGTCGTTCGGGTTAAAGAGACCTAAGGTTACGTGGCACTTGCCGTTGGCATAGATGAGAGTCTTCGGCGGTCCATGGCTTAAATTGACGTGACCCATGCCGGGAAAACAAATTGCTCATATGTTTGGCCGTCAAAGTGGCGGTGGTGCGTCCGGAATGTCCATGGCTTTAACTGACGTGACATCGACCGGTTCACCGAGAATGTGCCCTGAGTGCACGGGGTGTGTGGCCGTGTGAGCCTACGCCTGTGATGAAATGAATACTATTATATTGCTCGCTTGTGCTAATAAAAACTGCAGGGAAGGAGCATTGCCGCCCCGAGTTGGGGGCGGGATCGTTATAATTTGGTCAGCATTGCTGACCGTTGCCTTTTTGTTTTCCACCGTGCGGTGGTTATGTTGCTTGCAGGTGCTGCTGGACCATGCGGTCAATAGCGGGCTAAAGCCCAAATGCGAAGCCGGCCCTTGAAGGCCTAATTGGAAGTGTTTACTGCTTTATTCATATGTGACCGGCCTGCGTGCCGTGGTTTATAAAACATGTAATGTGAAGTGAAACATTTTGTAAGGCCTTAAGGCTTATTTTGGGTATTTTGTATAACATTCCTAATTTGTATTAGTGGACATTCATGCTCTAATGCTGGGTTCTTTATTGCAACTTTTATAAACTGCTTCCGCTAGAATGCTCTGTATAGGACAATTGAGATTGGTTGGATGGTTTCCATAAGTAACCACCCGGTCTGTCTGTGGCATACGGCGTCGGGCCCCGGCCGGACCTACTGCTATATGCTATGTGACGGATAGGGGGTGTTACACAAAGCATTCTAGCGGAAGCAGATTAATAAGTTGCAATAAAGAACCCAGCACAAAAGCATGAATGTCCACTAATACCAAATAGGAATGTTGTACATACACAAGTACATGCCTTAAGGCCTTACAAAATTGTTCACTTCATATTACATGTTTTACAAAGCACGGCACGCAGGCCGGTCATACATGAATAAAAGCAGTAAACACTCCAATTAGGCCTTCGAGGTCCGGCTTCGCAAATTGGGCTTTAGCCCGCTATTGACTGCTTGGTCCAGCAACACCTGCAAGCAACAAACCACCGCACGGTGGCAAAACAATGCAACGGTCAGCAATGCTGACCAAATTATAACGATCCCGCCCCCAGCTCAGGGCGGCGATGCTCCTTCCCTGCATTTCATTAGCATAAGCGAGCAATATTTCAATATTCATTTTATCACAGACGTTTGCTCGCACGGCCACACGCCCCGTGCTCCCAGGGCACATTCTCGGTGAACCGGTCGATGTCACGTCAATTAAAGCCATAGATATTCCGGACTCACCACCGCCACTTTGACGGCCAAACCTATGAGCATTTTGTCTTCTCGGCCTGGGTCACGACAATTTAAGCCATAGGCCGCCGAAGACCCTAATCTATGCCAACGGCAAGTGCCACGTACCCTTAGGTCTCTTTAACCGAACTACATAGAACGGGTACGGTACCATCTAACCCGTGCTGACATCGCAACGACAGTTTAAGCCATATGCGCGGGTCAAACTTCTCCCGAGTCCCATTTCCGTCACATTTCACATAACTTGGTTATGTTCAAGTTGTCTCTCAGACCACCAAGTTGGCAAGATCACGCATCCGCCCAGTTTTCTTGGTGCACCTTTGGGTTAATCCCCAAGGCTCCCTGTTGCAATCTACCATGTAGAAAACCCGAAAAACAACCAATCACACGGAGTCTTCTCCGGCATTTATGCAATGCAACATCACCGATCCAGACCAACATGTCCGGATATGCTTCACACATCATGCATATGTCCGTTCTCGCTTACGGACTCTACACAGTGGGTACTTTACATATCTACCCGAAGGAATGCCTCCAACTCACCGCAAACTCACGAGAGCGGGCTTCCTATGCAAAGAAGGAGAGCTTCACATGCTCAAGTAAGAGAATCGTTACCCTAGTGTTCTTCCTTGGCGCCATGGAAAAGTAAGCGGATGAAAAGCACCGCACTCTCTTTGCCTCCATGGATCCGGAGTCGGCTCGCGATTTGGAGCTTTGAAGCCCCTCCAATGGCCGGATCTAGCTTCTTCTTCCTTCCTTGGCTCTCCTCTCTCTCTATACTTTAGAAAGATAACCACTTAAGTAAAACTGAGGGTTTCAAAGGTCCAATCCCGGGTATATCCCATCAGGAACAACCCCCAGCCGTTGGATCACCAATTAAAGAAACGAACGACTTTGATTCGGGCCTGAAATGTACAATCTGGACCAAACCCGGCCTGGCACACGCCCGTGTCTAGGGCCGTGTGCCTCATTCGCCGTCAAAATCGACGCGCCTGGAACAACACACGGGCATCGAATATACCCGTGTTCGACCTGACATGCCCGTGTTCCACCTGACACGGCCGTGTGGCCGGCCGTGTACCCCCATCGATTTATCCCAAAAACAACCCGAGAACTACACGGGTTCTAGGACACGCCCGTATCCTAACCCATGTCCACTCGAACATGCCTGGGCTCTAGGCCGTGTGCACTGTCTCGACACTCGACACTTCGTCGAGCGAAGTTCGTCGACCTCACGACATGGCCTTGGACATGCCTGTATCCTAGGCCGTGTGCCTTGTCTCGACACATTGTCGAGCAAAACTCGTCGACTCCCCGGGACGAGTGTCGACACTGGTCGACATGCCCTGCGACACGCCCGTGTCGCAGGCCGTGTGCCAAGTCTCGACACTTCGTCGAGCGCAAAACATGTCGACTTCGCGGGCTGAGTGTCGACACGGGTCGACACGCCCTGCGACACGCCCATGTCGCAGGCCGTGTGCCCTGACTCGACACAACGTCGACTGAAATTCGTCGACCTCTCGACCAACTCGACGACACAAGCCTGACACGCCTTGGGACACGCCCGTGTCCCAGGCCGTGTGCCTCCTGCCACAACCCAAAACTGGCACAAAACGTCACCCGTCACTCTTTTGAGTTTCATGGCGTTACAGGAAGAGTTTCATCCATCGGAAGGCATCCGAATACTTAATATTGCTTAAAGGATTTTGATACTTAATTAACTCTTTAATCAAGGTTAACACTTAACCAATGTGTACATCCACAAACAAACAAAACAACATACATAATCTGAAGATGTGCACAAGAAGTTCATCATCAACATTTGATGAGCTTGGCTAAATCTAGAACACTTATAAATCTTTAGATCTACATGTACTGGACATGATAAACATGAACTCCACTTACACAATAGACAAGCTCGTCACTCAATGTGTGAGATTCAAAATCTACCACATAACTTGTTTCACAAACCGATAAGAGTTATGGTTACTATTAAGGATTATCAACAAAGAAATCACATACATTCTTTGTGGAGTTCCAAGAATAGATTTAAGCATTTTAGAACACTTCTAAAATCTCCAAATCTACATGCCATTTATTTAGAAACTTCTGAAACGATGAATATTGTCGGCAACCTCCCTCTGATACCACTATTGGGTTTCACTAGACGACACAAAATTTGTGCACGCAGCGGAAAAAGAGAACAAGAAAAATCCAAAAGGTTCGGATCTGACAATATTCATGAATCAAGAAGTAAAGCTTGCTATGAATAAAATTAGCTTCGAGGGATTTAGTCTATACTCTACCAAGATGCTCTAGAAAAGTCATCTGGCCACTTAGCAGCTTGCGTTTTGAGCGTAGAAATAATATCTTCACGTCTACAGGAAATCCACACGATCAGGAGAACCCGCAACTACTTGTCGAACAAGAACCAGGTCGAGCGAGGACACTCAACATCTCCACAGATTGCTAGATCAGTTAGAGGAGAGGCGGCGACAACACTGGCCGAGATAGGTATCAGGCGACAGCGGCGGGATCGTTGAAAGGCTTTTGTAGGCTTTCTAGGGCTTCCATCTTATTGCACAGTCCGGCTCGTGTGCTTGACAGAAAATCGCATCTAATTGTGCAGAGGAAACACTAAAACATCCTATTTAAACCAAGGAAAAAACAAAACAGCCTCGTCGCTATTGGAATACCCAGACTTAGAATCTAGAAATTCGACCAGACAACACTTGTCTCGACGAATCGTCGCATATCTATAGAATACACGACGAATCATCAAGTAACAACTCATACTCAATGAATTGTCGATGTTGAAACCGAAATTTTGTCTTTGTAGAGTTCGGGGTCCCAAACTAGGGGTGACCGTGAACGTACTACACTAAAGTGAATGATCTAGGCACAAGATTAGGAACTCCAAGGACAGACCCAAGGTCTAATCGCGGAGGTCCCATCGCATACCCGAAAGACTAATAAATTCTTCCCCTCCCATGCCAAAGACTGAGCTAAGGCACCTTCGGAGGGCTCTCTTGGCCGACCGAAATATCTAAGGAGAAACTCAAGACCAACTCTCTCCTATCCAGAGGTGCCTCCTTGGGACTATGTAAAACGCTCTTCATGTGCCCTACCAATGGCGTAACCTTGCGGAACAGTTCTACTTTATGCAGCCCCAATTGGACCGCCAATAATGTAACTCCGCTGTTCTGAAAGGCTATTAACAAACTCTCAAGGGCTTCCCAGCAACTTTACCTTGAGGTCCCCATGGGGCGAGCGGTTCATGAGAATACCGCTTGCCTAAGACGAAAAAGAAATTAACATACATAAGGCATCACATGTGTTTTAATTTACAGGACTATAAATTCCATACTTCGGCACGCAGACCGGCAACATAAGCAAATTAGGCCTTCTAGGGCCGGCACAAACTTGGGCTTAAGCCTGCTACTTCCCGCTTGATACTGCAACACCTGTATGCCAATGTCTCGACAAGCGGCTGCTAGCTAAACATCAGTCGACTAAAAGCGAACCAATTATATTGCACCTACCCCTTTTTCGGGGTGATGATGCTTATTCCCTGCAAATAGATAATATACAACTTCCTCAGAGTCTCCTCTGGGAAGCCCAAAACATCACCAATCTAGCTTACACGTCAGGATGGGCTTCACACCGCATGCCTAAATCCATACTCACGCTTCCGAATACTAAATGCAATTAACTGTGGGGATGTACATATCAACCCGTAAGATATCACCCTTCACCCACCCACTGGTGGAGAGGGACTTCCATGCAAATATGTTAATTGGGGGCTTCAACTGCCCAAGAAGAAACTCTGTTACCCTTGACGCGTGTTTTGATGGAGCCGCAACCGTATATCTTGCATGAGGCTCGATGCTCAGTGACTGTAGCGACTGTCCATGCTTGGATCCAGTCTCCACCTTGGGGTTGGAGGCTCCAGGATATTGTTTCCCATGGCCAAGCGTCTCCCTAGCTAATCATGTTCTGGACGACGCCGAGAATGAGACTCCCGACTATTCTTGCTGAAGGCGGTGCCGAAAGAGGAGCTCCTGGACGACCTAGCTCTAGGTGGAGACGGGAGGGTAAATCCCAACCTGTCTTGCTGTGGGCAGCGACGGGGAAGATCCCGGCTAGCCTTGCTCCAGGCGTCTGCGACGGGGGAGAGCCAGGGCTCGGCTTCTACAGGAAGTGATAGGAGAACAACTCCTCGGTTTCTCTCACTCCATGCGGCGATGGCGAGAGTAGGGGGTCGGCTGCTGCTTGATCCAGGCGGCTGCGACCAGATATGACTGGGGATCGCAATCGGGAGCCGGTTCGTGCGCCGCCTCTACTGAAGAACCCCAATCAGGTTTTTAGGGTTGCCCCGTCCTCTGTCCTGGACCCAATCCTCCTCCCTCTTCTTCTCCTACTTATATATATATAATAAATATATATTATAATATTAAACATATAATTATATATAATAAATATATATTTATAATATTAAACATATAATTATATATAATAAATATATATTTATATATATATAGACCTAATCAACTTAAAGCCTTTACATATAAAATCTCCACAAGCATGTACGAGTGCTCACACGTCCTAGAACGGGGCTGTACCAAATCATCGCCCATAGCATACCCCTACCATGTTGTCTGGGGAGGGTCCCACTTGGCCGGGTACGGGGTTGTACATAATCCCCGCTCTTTTCGAGCGAGTTCCACACTCGGAAAGAAATGTCCAACCCCAAGTATCCGGCGAGTGGGAGCCGACCCAAAAAGAATTGAGAGAATTCCTCACTTGGAGATAAGGGGGGGGGGGGGCTACACCAGGGGCTTACTTTTAATAGTCCTATTAGATATTTCAACATGAGTATCACTAGCCTGTGTTTTTCCTCCAAGGCTCATCATCAACAACATACGTAATATTTAATACACTGCAACATAACTAATAATCAATTCTTTTTATAGACGGGGAAAAGGCACACCTGTTCCTAAAATTAAAGACCCCCGAAATATCCACACATAAAAAACAACTACAATCCTAAAATTCACTAACAAAATTACAATTTGTCCACGTCTTTATGAGTGGCCCTTATCAGTATCATTGAAACACTTAGTATTTACTTCTCCAAGATTTGAAATTTCCTCTATAGATTTAAAGAAATAAAAATAGCTTCTTCCTGATACTAGTCACATGCCACCTTCACACAAAATCTGGTTGTGAACATAATTGAGCTAAGGGTCAGCCTATCTAACTTTCAGGAATGATGATATGCTTAAGGTGAGGATGATCTCATAAGAAATTTCCAACATATCATAAGATTTATGTTCTTGAAAAATCAGTACCACTCCAAATCTTCAAAACTGACAAGTTTTTTTATTAAAACAAAGTTGTTTTCTTCTTAAGAAAAAATAAAACAAGTACTCTTGGTCAGGACAAAACCACATGACTCTCAACGCAAAGGAAACATGGCCAACTCTTTCAAGAAGAAATAGTCCACCATTCATGTGACATGTTCTTAACTCCCCATTATTTTTATCACAATTACTTAATTGTTCAAAACTAGAATATGTATGAGATACATGGTCAGTATAAAACAAATATTTGAGAGCAAGGCTCTTCCAAAGGAAAAATACGAGAGCAGAAGTAAATTATTAAATTTTTTTGTGCAATGAACATGGGAATCGAAGGGCGATGGAATATACAGCTCGAAGTAACTTTAAACTCCAAACAACCCCCCAACCACCGTGTGAGCCTACAACACTGCCAGCTAAGTGAGAGCCTGGTCAGTGGGTCTGCTTGGGGTCTCCTTTCCAAACAATCTCCAACCACCGAGTGAGCCTACAGCCCTGCCAAATAGTTGAGATACAGGCCAGAGGGTCTTCTCGGGGTTTCCTCTCCAAACAACCTCCAACCACTGTGTAACGCCCCGAAACTCGAAAGAGCGACGAGAGGCATTTTGGGCCAAATCTGGTATTTGGCAGGGGGCACACGGCCTGAGACACGGGCGTGTCCCAGGGCATGTCAGTCTCGAGTCGATGATTTGGCTGCGATGTCGACATTTTGCGCTGGACGATGTGTCGAGACGGGGCATACGGCCTAAAACACGGGCGTGTCTCAGGGCATATCGAGCCCGTGTCGACGATCGGCACGGGGAGTCGACATTTTGCGCTCGACGATGTGTCGAGACAAGGCACACGACATAGGACACGGGCGTGTCCAAGGCAGTGTTGTGTGGTCGACGAACTTCGATCGACGAAGTGTCGAGACTGTGAACACGGCCTCAAGCCCAGGCGTGTTCAGGTGTGACACGGGCGTGGACACGGGCGTGTCCAAGACCCGTGTGAGTCTCGGGTTGTTTTCGAGGCTGTGTCTATGGGGGCACACGGCCGACCACACGCCGTGTTAGTTGGAACACGGGCGTGTCAGGTTGAACACGGGCGTGTCGGATGCCCGTGTGCTTTTTAAGACACGTCGATTTTGATGGCGAATGAGGGACACAGCCCTGGACACGGGCGTGTCACAGGCCGTATTCAGCTCAGGTTTTACTTTTCAGCTACGAATCGTTGACATTCGTTTCCTTATTTTGGGATCCGACGGTTGGGGGTTGTTCCTACTGGGATATACCCGGTATTGGGCCTTAGAAACCCTCATTTCACTTGAGTGGTTCTCTTTATAAAGTATAGAGAGAGAGAGGAGAGCAAAGGAGGAAGAATAAGCTTAGATCCGGTCTTTGGAGGAGCTTCGGAGCTCCAAATTGCGAACCGACTTCGAATCTACGGAGGCAAAGAGAGTGTGGTGCTTTTCATCCGCTTACATATTCATTGCGCCAAGGAAGAACGCTAGGGTAACGATTCTCTTCTTGAGCATGTGAAGCTCTCCTTCTTTGCATAGGAAGTCCGATCTCGCGAGTTTGCGGTGAGTTGGAGGCGTTCCTTCGGGTAGATATGTAAAGTCCCCGTTGTTTAGAGTCCGTATTCTAGAACGGACATAGGCTTGATGTGTGAAGCCTATCCGGACATGTTGGTCTGGATCGGTGATGTTGCATTGCATAAATGCCGGAGAAGACTCCGTGCGATTGTTTGTTTTTCGGGTTTTCTACGTAGTAGATTGCAACAGGGAGCCTTGGCGATTAACCCTAAGGTGCACCCGGAAAAAGGGGCGGATGCGTGATCTTGCCAACTTGGTGGCCTGGGATCCAACTTGAACATAACCGGGTTATGTGAAGTGTGATGGAAATGGGACTCGGGAGAAGTTTGACCCGTGCATATGGCTTAAATTGTCCTTGCGATGTGAGCACAGGTTAGATGGAACCGTAATCATTCTATGTCGTTCGGTTAGAGCCGTTGGCATAGATGAGGGTCTTCGGCGGTCTATGGCTTAAATTGACGGGACCCATGCCAAGAAGACAAATTGCTCATATTTTTGGCTGTCGAAGTGGCGGTGGTGAGTCCGGAATGTCTATGGCTTCAACTGGCGTGACATTGGCCGGTTCACCGAGAATGTGCCCTGAGTGCACGGGGTGTGTGGTCGTGCGAGCCAACGCCTGTGATGCAATATATATTTATATACTGCTTGGTTATGCTAATAAAATGCAGGGAAGGTGCATCGCCGCCCGAGTTGGGGGCGGGATCGTTATAATTTGGTCAACATTGCTGACCGTTGCTTTTGTTTGCCACCGTGCGGTGGTTTGTTGCTTGCAGGTGCTGCTGGACCAAGCGGTCAATAGCGGGCTAAATCCCAAATTGCGAAGCCGGCCCTCGAAGGACTAATTGGAGTGTTTACTTGCTTTTATTCATGTATGACCGGCCTCGTGTCGTGGTATGGAAAACATGTAATATTGAGTAAACCATTTTGTAAGGCCTTAAGGCCTGTACTTGTGTATGTACTACATTCCTATTTGGTGTTTATTGGACATTCATGCTTATTGCTGGGTTCTTTTAATTGCAACTTATAAACTGCTTCCGCTAGAATGCTCTGTGTAGGACGTTATGATTGGTTGAATGGTTTCCATTGAGTAACCACCCAGTCTGTCTGTAGTATATGGCGTCGGGCCCCGGTCGGACCTACTGCTATATGTTATGCGACGGATAGGGGGTGTTACAATTTGGTATCAGACTACTGGTTTTGGTCGGGCTTAAGATGAATTCATGGACGAATTCTTTTTAAGGGGTGGTGAGAACATGTGTGTGCGTCATCGTTATAACAGTAAAAGAACCCATGAATGTCCACTTAGGAATGAAAATACACGTGTTTGGGGAACCTGTGTGTTCTTATAATTGTTGTTTGCAATTTTATTTGGTCGCTTAACGGTGTTTTGTACCACTATAGGTGACCAGAAGTGGCGCTGGGCCGTCGGAACGTCGAGTTTCTGAGGCTAGCAGTGCACCTAATGAAGCTCCTACAACACCTCCATCGGCTGAGACCATATGATTGGTGGCCGAAGCAATGCTTGCCATGATAAATACGCAGCCTACAAGGTAAATGCAGCAGCCCACTCCTGCGATGGAGCAGGTACCGCTGCAAGCGGCTGAGCAGAGAAGAGTGGAGCAGGTAGTAGAGGAACCGTTGGTGCCAAGGAGGGCAACCGAGAGACAGCTCAAGCATGTCATGAGCTTTAATCCTCCGGTATTCTCGGGGTTGGGAACCCCATCTCAGGCTGAAGACTTGCTCTCTAGGGTGAAGAGAGTCATGACAGCAACAGAGACAGAGGAGTGGCAAATGACCACCATTGCTACGTTCCTTCTGGATGGTGAAGAGAGATTGTGGTGGGAAGGATTGGAGCTGTATCTATTGAGAGGTAGGCAACTTGTTGATGTCTCGATGGAGGAGTTCTCGAGACTATTCTTGGCTAGATACCTCCCTTCAGTGCAGAGGATAGCGTTTCAGAACGAGTTCCTGAAGTTGGTTCAGGGTGAGAGGAGCGTGGATGAATATCTCCACAATTTTACTCAATTGAGTTGTTATGCTAGCTCCACCATAGCGGATGAGGAGCGCAAGATGAATCGATTCTACAAAGGGTTGTGAGATGAGTTGAGGCTACTACTCTCGGGGCCGATGATGCAGGGTTTCTTGACCTTGGTCAACACGGCCCTGTCCTTGGAGAAGGACATGAAGAATTTACAAGCAAAGAAAAGCTTGGGTGACAAGAAGTCTGAATTCAAAGTGCCGACTACTTCAAAGTCTGGCAATCGAAGATTCTTTAAGAAGTCTAGGACTTCGGGTCCAACTCCTTCTTCTGGTGCTTCTGGGGAGACTACGGGTCGAACCCCTGGTGCTTGCTATACTTGTGGAAAGTCGGGGCACTTTGCCCGCGATTGTTGGAGCGAACGTCCCAAGTCCGAGAGAAAGCCGGGAGGAACTTACGAAGAGAAGGGCAAGGCGGTGGAGTCGACTGCATCCCACTATGCTCCGGCCCAACCAATGGTGTATAATCTTGTCCAACATGAGGCCATCAAACAGGCGGATGTGGTGACAGGTACGGTTTAATTTATAGCAAGTTAATTTCTTTAAATACTTGTTATGCACATGTTACCTTACCACTGCTTGTTTAGGATTTGTTTTGATTTGTGAAAATCCGGCAAGAGAACTCTTCGATACAGGAGCTTCACACTCCTTCTTGTCCGAAGGATTTACATCACGCATCGGAGTACCTTCTTCGATGGCAATGGACAAGTTAGATGTGCTGCTACCGAATGGGTGTTCCATGTGCGCAGATAAAATCTGCGGTGTTAAGATTCGTATTGGGAATCAGGAGTTCGATCTGTAAGCGTCGTTACTTCCGTTGGTGGAGTTCAACGTTATATTTGGCATGGACTGGCTCTCGGAGCAGCAAGCCTATATCGATTGCGGTAGCAAGGAAGTTAGGTTGGGAGAAAGTCGTGAGATGACTTTTACGGGCTTAAAAGGATCGAGCAAGATGTTGATGTCTGCTCTTCAGGTGGTGAAGGCGGTTCGTGCTGGTGCAGAGCTGTTCTTTACACTAGTGGAGGTTGCAAAGCGAAAGCCTATGTTGGATATTATATCAGTGGTAGCTGAGTACCCTGATGTGTTCCACGCAGACCTTCATGGAGCCCCGCCTCAATGGGAGATTGATTTCACGATAGAGCTCGTACCAGGTGCAAATCCTGTGTCACGCTCTCCATGTTGTTGGAGCAAGGGTTTGTGCGCCCAAGTTCTTCGCCTTGGAGCGCGCCGATCCTCTTTGTTAAGAAGAAGGATTGGAGCTTGAGGCTATGTATTGATTATCGTGTAACAACCCCATCCGTTCATATGGTATATTCTAGAAGGTCCGGCCGGGGCCCCACAGTATATAGCACAAAACAGGCGGTGAAGGTACAGGATGATATCAGAGTAGCGCATCGCACCTATCACAAATCATTCTAGCGGAAGCCTAACTACAACTGGAACTCCTCATGAATGTCCAAACATAAAACTTCACATTTTATACCATATAGGAATGTCTTACAAGAAGTACAAAAGAGTTGGCCTTATGGCCTATATAGGGCTTTCACACAGTGGCCTAAAACAATTGGCGCGCAGGCCGACCACACGAAAAGAAAACACACAACAACATCGAGCCTTCGAAGGCTCGCAACAGTAGCAGCAACAGCAGTAGGAACATCAACCTCTATGCGTCCCGCTCGGCTCTCCAGCACCTGTACAGGGACAATCCACCCAACGGTGGCAAACAAAAGCAACGGTCAGCGTTCAGCTGACCAAATTATAACGACCCTACCCCTTCTCTCGGGGCAGCGGTACTTCCCTGCAAGCATAGCAAATCACAAGGATGGTAATCTATATATATCATCAAATGTGCTTTCACGCACACAAGCCATCACAACCGTTCGCCACCCGGCCCAACGGTCCGTGCACTCAGGGCACATTCTTGGTGTTCTGGCAAAGCTCTTGCCCACCACCGTATTAGGGTCACAGCCCAATGGTAAATCTCTTGAGCATTTACTCCATGGAATGCAGCCGGAGTTAGTCTTCCTACACCGGGATGGCCCGTAGCCCCCCATTGTATCATGGCGCGCAGGCCGAAGACTCTTGCTATGCGCTCCAACAGACCGCACCTTTTGGTCTCACGTCGGACGGACATAGCGCAGGTCGGATCCTCCACCCCCCGTTGCTCAAATCGCCTTGCATTCTCCGAGTACAGCGTACTCATGGCTATCAAAGGCGCGGGTTGGTCTCACCAATCCTGTTCCTGGCATTCAAGCCTGGGCATATCTCGATACCCATTTCCTTAGCACAACAGCGGGTCTTTCCTGGGCCTCCCAGTACTTCCTGTGACTCTCTTCACAGGTGGACACCGCATAATCACAAATGTCAGGGGTCTTTCCTGGCTATCCTGCCAGTACTTCCTGTTACTCGATTCACGGGTGGACACCCTACGACATCAAGCATCACAAAGGGCATTTCCTGGTCACACCAGTACTTCCCGTGCTTCATTCACAGGTTGAACCCAAAAACATCACAAGGCTACTTTCCTGGGCTACCACCCCAGTACTTCCTGCTACTCCTTTTCGCAGGTATAACCCGTAGACTCCTTAACCTACACGTTATCACAGAGTCTTCTCCGGTTCGTATGCAACATCACCAATCCAGACTAACCTGTCCAAATGGGCTTCACACAGCATGCCTATTCCGTACTCCATTTCCGGATCTATATACTAACAAAGGGGATTTCAAGCATCCACCCAAGGATTTCCAAAATCAGCCACCTCTTGGTGGGGGAAATCACAAAGCTATGCCAAAAAGAAGCCTTCATATGGCTAGGAAGAAGAGTCGTTACCCTTGACGACCGCTTTGGTGCCATGGACTCAAAGCTAGCTTGCAAGACTCGCAAGATCGTTTCCTCCGCAACGCCGGCTTCGGAACTCTTGTCGGTAAACCGCACCACCACCAGCAGCAGCCCCCTTTCCTCTTCCTCCTCCTTTCTCTCTCTCTTTCTCTCTTAACTTGAAGAAAGATTAAGGCAAAGGAAATGAGAATCATTTCTCTGATTTCGGCCTTTAGGAAAAAGAGGAAGAGGCTTCAGCCCTTGGATCCCAGCTGAAGGAATGGACGGCCACGATTTTGCCAAAAACACAGATTTTGACCCGACACGGCCTCAGACACGGCCGTGTGCCAGGCCGTGTGCCTCAAGCGGTGGTCAACCGACTTATCCAAACCAGTGACACGCCCATGGAACACGCCCGTGTCATGGGCCGTGTCACCAACACGCATTCGAACACGCCCGTGTCTGTGGCCGTGTGCCTGGGTGAAAAAATCCCAAATCATCCCGAGACTTCACACGGCCTGTGACACGCCCGTGTCCCAGGCCGTGTGCCCTGACACGGCACAAAGACACGCCCTGTCGAAATCCTTCGGCGGGCTGAGTTCGTCGACCCGATTTGACACGCCCTGTGACACGCCCGTGTCACAGGCCGTGTGCAACTTCTTGACACTCGACACTCACGTCTCGACACTCGACGATCGTCGAGTAAAAATCGTCGAGCACGCGACACGGCCTTGGACACGCCCGTGTCCTGGGCCGTGTGCCTCCTCTCGACACATCGTCGAGCGAAAAATCATCGAGACAAAGCCCGATCGTCGACACAACCTCGACACGCCCTGCGACACGCCCGTGTCGTAGGCCGTGTCCTTTGACACGCCCTGGGACACGCCCGTGTCCCAGGCCGTGTCACCCAAAAATTCCTGTTTCAGAAATTTGGACTGTTACAATCCTCCCCTCCTACAGAAAATTTCGTCCTCGAAATTCAGACACAGGAAGACAACAGTAAACAGCAAGAAATATGTTACAACATACAAAATTTTATGTTACAACAACCTCTTTCTATTATTACACAAACAGCTCAGGGAACTCTTCACGCATGGTTTGTTCGCGCTCCCATGTCAGTTCTTCACGGCCAGAATTGTCCCACCGGACTTTCACCATGCCGACCGTCTTGTTCCGTAACTGTTTCTCGACTCGATCTTCGATCTGAATGGGTCTAACTTGCATTGTTAGCCCATACTCCACCGGCACACGATCATCCGCGATCACTTGAGCTGGATCTTTCACGGCCTTCCGAAGCACCGAGATGTGAAAGACATCATGCAACCCACCCAAGTCTGCCGACAGAGCTAGCCGATAAGCCGCTTCACCAACTCGCTCAACCACTTCAAAAGGACCCAAATATCTTGGACTCAACTTTTTCAATCGTCGAATCCTGGAGACGCCTTTGAATGGCTTGATCTTCAAGTAGACCCAATCGCCAACCGCAAATTCCACGTTCCGGTGCTTGGCGTTGTAGTATTTCGCTTGTCGATCTTGAGCAATAAGTAATCGCTCTCGAATCGTCCGTATGGTTGAGTTTGCTTCCTCAACCTCATTTGGTTTACAAACCTGGGCATCGCCCTCTTCTACCCAAGCCAAGGGAGTATGACACTTCCTGCCATATAGAGCTTCATATGGTGTCATCCCAATGCTCTCCTGGTAGCTATTATTATATGCAAACTCGACCATATAGAGATGATCTTCCCATCTCTTTCCAAAGTCAAGGGGGCACATTCGGAGCATGTCTTCCATTATTCTGTTGGTACGTTCAGTTTGGCCATCCGTTTGGGGATGAAAGGCCGTACTGAAAGTCAACTTCGTGCCCAACAGTCGGTGAACTAGCCTCCAATCATTTGACGTGAATCTCCCATCTCGATCACTTACGATGCTCCGAGGAACACCGTGAAGCCACACAATTTGGTCAACATATAACTTTGCCAAACTTTCAACTGAATTATCCCGCCTGTTCGGGAGAAAATGTGCTACTTTAGTTAGCCGGTCAACAATCACCCAAATGAAATCATTTCCTCTCTGCGATCTTGGCAACCCGTGAACAAAATCCATGGAAATATCATCAAATTTCCACTCTGGGATCGGCAGTGACTTCAAATAACTGCCCGGCTTTTGGCATTCCGCCTTCACCAACCCACATGTTTGGCATTTGGCTACATAAAGGGCAACATCTTTCTTGAGCCCTGGCCACCAGAAAAGCTTCTTCATATCGTTGACCATCTTTGTGCTCCCGGGGTGAATGAAATACTTTGTATAATGCGCTTCATACATCAGTTCTTCCCTCAACTTCCCCACACTTGGGACACACAAACGGCCCTCTATTCGTACAAGACCGTCAATCCAGGTGAATTTTCCCTCTGGCCCTTCATTCACATAGCGTAAGAGATCTTCATCCAACTCCGTTGCCCGTCGAACTCGGTCCGCCAGGTCACATTGCACCTCGATCCAGTTCAAACATGCAGTGGCAGTGGAATTCTTGTCAACACAATAGATCTCTAACGCCTCCAACTCCTGGATAAGGCGTTTATCATGCCTTTGTAACCAATTCGCTCTAGCCGGAACTCTCCGACTCAAGGCATCCGCGACAACGTTTCCCTTCCCGGGCGTATAATGAATCTCGAAAGTGTAGTCCCCAAGGAACTCCAACCACCTTCGTTGTCGCATGTTCAAGTCTTTCTGCTCAAAAAGATACTTTAGGCTCTTATGATCAGTATAGATCTCCACCTTCACTCCATAAAGGTAGTGTCGCCACAACTTGAGTGTAAAAATCACCGCCGCTAGTTCCAAATCATGGACGGGATAATTTCGCTCGTGCACCTTCAGCTGGCATGAGCCATAAGCAATCACCTTTCCATTCTGCAAAAGAACGCAGCCTACGCCGCTCCCTGAGGCATCACTATAAATTACAAAGCCATCGGTTCCATGTGGCGAAGTCAACACCGGCGTCGTGGTCAACCGAACCTTCAGCTCTTCAAAATCTCGTGCGCACTCTGGCGTCCAAACGAACTTCTGATCTTTTCGCGTCAAGGTGGTTAGTGGCAAAGCGATCCGCGAGAAATTTTCCACAAATCTTCTATAGTAGCCCGCAAGTCCAAGGAAACTCCTGACCTCGGCCACGAAAGACAAGCTTGGCCACTCCTGTATGGCTCTTATCTTCGCTGGATCCACTGCAATGCCCGCTCCACTCACCACATGGCCCAAAAATGCCACTGACGATAGCCAAAACTCGCACTTCGAGAACTTGGCATAGAGCTGATTTTGCCTCAACGTGTTCAACACCAACCGCAAGTGAATCTCATGTTCAGCTTTGGACTTCGAGTACACCAGGATGTCATCAATGAACACTATCACAAACAGATCCAGGTACTCGCGAAAAATACGGTGCATCAAATCCATAAACACCGATGGGGCATTACACAGTCCAAATGGCATGACTGTGAACTCATAGTGCCCATAACGCGTTCCAAATGCGGTTTTGGGAATGTCACCTTCCCGAATTCTTAACTGGTAATAACCAGACTTCAGGTCCAACTTCGAATAGACGGTCGATCCCACCAGCTGATCGAACAACTCATCAATCCGGGGTATCAGATACTTATTCTTCTCGGTCAGCTTATTCAGTTCACGGTAATCGATACACAACCGCAACCCACCGTCTTTCTTCTTTACAAAAAGCACAGGCGCGCTCCAAGGTGACATACTTGGGCGTATATAACCTTGCTCTAGCATTTCTTGGAGTTGAACCTTCAATTCAGCCATCTCTTTTGGCGCAACGCGATATGGCGAGCGGGCCACAGGTTTCGCACCTAGCACCAACTCGATCGTGAAGTCAATCTCCCGCTGGGGTGGTAGCCCAGGGAGATCCGCGGGAAACACATCTGTAAATTCTGCCACAATCGGAACCTCGCACAAAGTGGCCTTAGGCTCAACAGCCTGAATTAGTGCAAAGTAACACTCCGCACCCTTCCGAACAGCTTTGACTACCTGGAGTGCAGACATCAACGTCCCGCTCACTCCTCGCATACCCGCGAACTTGGTCTTCTGTTCGGTATTCTGGCCCAACGTAAGTTCTTTGGACTGGCAATCAATCATAGCATACTGCTCCGCAAGCCAATCCATCCCAAAAATCACATCGAATTCCGATATTGGCAAAACAAATGCGGTTAAACGAAAATCCCGACTTCCTAACTGAACCGCCACATCGCAAGCTTGATCCACAAGCATCCAACAGCCATTCGGCAGTACCACTCTGACGCTATCTGTCTTTTCACGACTGGGTATCCCAAGCTGCGTCATAAACTCACTAGACAAAAAAGAATGCGATGCACCTGTATCAAACAGTGCTCGCGCCAGCGTGTCCCGAATCATCACAAAGCCTATGACAAATATGTCACACACACAAACCGCAAACATAGGGGTACTAAGCAAAGCATACAACCAATAGCATATGCAAAACTAAACTCATACCTGTGACCACGTCACTCTGCTTGATGGCCTCTTGCAGGCCAAGATTGTAGACCCGGGGTTGCGCCTGCGAGGCAGAGGAATCCACCACCGCCTTTCCTTTTTCCGCATAAGATGCTCCCGCCTTCTTTTCACTCTTTGGCGGCATCCGACAATCTCGCGCAATATGCCCCATTCGGCCACAATTGAAGCAGACCCGAGTATCTGGCTTGGAGGTCGCCCCTGATGTTGCTCCCGTTGCAACTGATGAAGGAGCTTGTCCACTAGGCTTGGACTTCTTACCCCATCTCTTCTTATAAAATGGTTTTCCCGATCGGGGCGCCTTCCACTCCGGTTGCGTCACAGCCAAAGTTCTCTTCCCTTGCACCCTCTTCATATCCTTCTCCAGCGCGGTCGCGGTGTCAACCAACGCTTGGAAACCTTGGTTCACAGAACTTGACACAAGGAACCTCAGCTCGTCCCTCAGTCCTTCATAGAACCGATTAGTCTTCCTCTGCTCATCATCAAAAATAGAACCCGCATACCGCCCCAAGCGAGTAAATTCATGTAAATAGGCGTCAACACTGCCATCACCTTGTGTTAACCTTTGGAACTCATTTTCCATGGATATCCGCTGAGCCGCAGGAAGGTGCTTCGCGAGGAAGAGCCTGGAGAATTCTTCCATCGATACTTGGGTTAACGGACGACCCGCCAAATGATGCAACTCCATCTCATCCCACCATAATCGAGCTTCGCCTTCAAGCAAAAAGGTAACTAAAGTAACTTTCTGGTGCTCCGCCGTTCCTATCGCCGTCATCACTCGCTTGACACGCGATAGCCAATCCTCAGCCTGCGTCGGGGTTCCCGCTCCCGAGAACGTAGGCGGATGGAAATTCATAAACCGCGTAAGTTGCTTCTCAGCCGCTCGAGGAGCCAAATCCACTACAGGTTCAGGCCTTGCCGCCACCTGTTATGGCCTCACAGCCGCTTGTTCTTGCCTAAGGGGCTGGCCTTGGATCATGGTAAATAAGGCCTCTGCAACTAAACGCACATGTTCCGCAGACGGTGGAGGAGTAGGCACCGCGGCTGGTGCCGTACTTTCATCAGAACGCTGGGACTCAGACGGCCCAGCTCCACTTTGTGTCACCTAAGGTGGACAAGACACACACATTAGCGGTCGTACCCAAGCAAACAACACAAAATAAGAACACGCAGGTTCCTCAAACACACAAATATGCATTCCTATCATGGACATTCCGGAGTTCATTCGTAGACTTGGGTTTGCACAAACACGTGCTCGCCACCCCACAAAAGAAGTCGGCCACGACTTCGAGAGGGAAAGACCAAGACGACCGATACCAAAAATGTAACAACCCCATCCGTTCATATGGTATATTCTAGAAGGTCCGGCCGGGGCCCCACAGTATATAGCACAAAACAGGCGGTGAAGGTACAGGATGATATCAGAGTAGCGCATCGCACCTATCACAAATCATTCTAGCGGAAGCCTAACTACAACTGGAACTCCTCATGAATGTCCAAACATAAAACTTCACATTTTATACCATATAGGAATGTCTTACAAGAAGTACAAAAGAGTTGGCCTTATGGCCTATACAGGGCTTTCACACAGTGGCCTAAAACAATTGGCGCGCAGGCCGGCCACACGAAAAGAAAACACACAACAACATCGAGCCTTCGAAGGCTCGCAACAGTAGCAGCAACAGCAGCAGGAACATCAACCTCTATGCGTCCCGCTCGGCTCTCCAACACCTGTACAGGGACAATCCACCCAACGGTGGCAAACAAAAACAACGGTCAGTGTTCAGCTGACCAAATTATAACGACCCTACCCCTTCTCTCGGGGCAGCGGTACTTCCCTGCAAGCATAGCAAATCACAAGGATGGCAATCTATATATATCATCAAATGTGCTTTCACGCACACAAGCCATCACAACCGTTCGCCACCCGGCCCAACGGTCCGTGCACTCAGGGCACATTCTTGGTGTTCTGGCAAAGCTCTTGCCCACCACCGTATTAGGGTCACAGCCCAACGGTAAATCTCTTGAGCATTTACTCCATGGCGTGCAGCCGGAGTTAGTCTTCCTACACCGGGATGGCCCGTAGCCCCCCATTGTGTCATGGCGCGCAGGCCGAAGACTCTTGCTATGCGCTCCAACAGACCACATCTTTTAGTCTCACGTCGGACGGACATAGCGCAGGTCGGATCCTCCACCCCCCGTTGCTCAAATCGCCTTGCCTTCTCCGAGTACAATGTACTCATGGCTATCAAAGGCGCGGGTCGGTCTCACCAATCCTGTTCCTGGCATTCAAGCCTGGGCATATCTCGATACCCATTTCCTTAGCACAACAACGGGTCTTTCCTGGGCCTCCCAGTACTTCCTGTGACTCTCTTCACAGGTGGACACCGCAAAAGCACAAATGTCAGGGGTATTTCCTGGCTATCCTGCCAGTACTTCCTGTTACTCACTTCACAGGTGGACACCCTACGACATCAAGCATCACAAAGGGCATTTCCTGGTCACACCAGTACTTCCTGTGCTTCATTCACAGGTTGAACCCAAAAACATCATAAGGCTACTTTCCTGGGCTACCACCCCAGTACTTCGTGCTACTCCTTTTCGCAGGTATAACTCGTAGACTCCTTAACCTACACGTTATCACGGAGTCTTCTCCGGTTCGTATACAACATCACCAATCCAGACTAACCTGTCCAGATGGGCTTCACACAGCATGCCTATTCCGTACTCCATTTCCGGATCTATATGCTAACAAAGGGGATTTCAAGCATCCACCCAAGGATTTCCAAAATCAGCCACCTCTTGGTGGGGGAAATCACAAAGCTATGCCAAAAATAAGCCTTCATATGGCTAGGAAGAAGAGTCGTTACCCTTGACGACCGCTTTGGTGTCATGGACTCAAAGCTAGCTTGCAAGACTCGCAAGATCGTTTCCTCCGCAACGCCGTCTTCGGAACTCTTGTTGGTAAACCGCAGCACCACCAGCAGCAGCCCCCTTTCCTCTTCCTCCTCCTTTATCTCTCTCTTTGTCTCTTAACTTGAAGAAAGATTAAGGCCAAGGAAATGAGAATCATTTCTCTGATTTGGGCCTTTAGGAAAAAGTGGAAGAGGCTTCAGCCCTTGGATCCCAGCTGAAGGAATGGACGGCCACGATTTTGCCAAAAACACAGATTTTGACCCGACACGGCCTCGGACACGGCCGTGTGCCAGGCCGTGTGCCTCAAGCGGTGGTCAACCGACTTATCCAAACCAGTGACACGCCCATGGAACACGCCCGTGTCATGGGCCGTGTCACCAACACGCCTTTGAACACGCCCGTGTCTGTGGTCGTGTGCCTGGGCGAAAAAAATCCCAAATCATCCCTAGACTTCACACGGCCTGTGACACGCCCGTGTCCCAGGCGGTGTGCCCTGACACGGTACAAAGACACGCCCTGTCGAAATCCTTCGGCGGGCTGAGTTCGTCGACCCGATTTGACACGCCCTGTGATACGCCCGTGTCACAGGCCGTGTGCAACTTCTCGACACTCGACACTCACATCTCGACACTCGACGATCGTCGAGTAAAAATCGTCGAGCACGCGACACGGCCTTGGACACGCCCGTGTCCTGGGCCGTGTGCCTCCTCTCGACACATCGTCGAGCAAAAAATCATCGAGACAAAGCCCGATCGTCGACACAACCTCGACACGCCCTGCGACACGCCCGTGTCGTAGGCCGTGTCCTTTGACATGCCCTGGGACACGCCCGTGTCCCAGGCCGTGTCACCCAAAAATTCCTGTTTCCGAAATTTGGACTGTTACATATCAGGAGCTCAACAAGTTGACGGAAAAGAATAAGTACCCGATCCCCCGGATCGATGATCTTTTTGATCAGATGGTCGGGTCGACAGTGTACTCAAAGTTGGACCTCAAGTCCGGGTACTATCAGCTGCGAATAAGGGAGAGTGATATCCCGAAGACAGTGTTTAGTACGAGATTCGGGCATTACGAGTTTACGGTCATGCCGTCTGGGCTGACTAATGCACAGTCAGTATTCATGGATTTGATGAACAGGACCTTCAGGGAGTACTTAGACCATTTTGTGATCGTCTTCATCGACGATATTTTGGTGTACTCGCAGAGTGAGGAGGATCACTTCAAGCATCTTCATTTGGTTTTGGAGATGCTAAGGAGGAATCAATTGTATGCCAAGTTCTCGAAGTGCGAGTTTTGGTTGTCCTCAGTGGCGTTCCTCGGTCATATAGTCAGTGGGGAAGGTATTGCAGTGGATCCGGCGAAGATTGTTGCGATACGGGAGTGTCCTGAGCTTTCTACGGTAGCGGAAGTCCGGAGCTTTTTGTGGCTTGCCGGCTATTATAGGCGCTTCGTAGAGAACTTCTCGCGGATAGCATTACCTCTCACTACTTTGACGAGCAAGAAGTAGAAGTTCGTTTGGAAGCCGGAGTGCGCGCGAGCTTTTGAGGAGTTGAAATGTCAATTGACCACGACGCCTGTGTTGAGTTCGCCGAGTGGGACCGAAGGTTATGAGATTTATAGCGACGCTTCGGGCAGCGGTTTGGGTTGCGCGCTACTACAACATGGAAGTGTGAAAGCTTATGGCTCGAGACAGCTGAAAGTGCACGAGAGGAATTATCCGGTCCATGACTTGGAGTTAGCGGCCGTTATTTTTGCCTTGAAGCTGTGGATACACTATTTTTACGGTGTGAAGATTGATATCTACACCGATCACAAGAGCCCGAAGTATTTGATTGATCTGAAAGATCTGAATATGCGGCAGCGTAGATGGATGGAGTTCCTGGGGGACTATACATTCAAGATCCACTACATGTCTGGTAAGGGTAATGCGGTTGCGGACGCATTGAGTCGCCGGGCCCCAACTCAAGCCAATTGGCTATCGGTGCATGATGAGCTGTTGGTTCGGGAGTTGGAGGCGTTGGAGATTGTTTTTGTAGACAAACAATTGAGTGCTGAAGCACTCTTGAATTGGACTGAAGTTGAATATGACCTAGCGGATCGGATTTGGCAGGAATTGGATTTGGATGACCACATGAAGCAGTTCATGGTAGAGGCTCTGGATGGGTCAAATTCCCAATTCATTGTGGAGGACAGATTGCTTTGGAAAGACGGTCGTCTGTGCGTCCCAGGTGTGGGCAATTTGCGGGTGGAATTGTTGTACGAGGCACATCATACCAAGTACTCGATTCACCCGGGGAGCACGAAGATGTACCGTGATGTAAAAAACTATTTTGGTGGCCGGGTTTGAAGAAGGATGTGGCACTCTACGTGGCGAAGTGCCAAACTTGCACCTTGGTGAAGGCGGAGTGCCAAAATCCGGGAGGATTTCTAAAGTCCTTGCCTATTCTGGAGTGGAAATTCAATGACATCTCTATGGACTTTGTGCACGGTTTGCCAAGGTCGTAAAAGGGGAACGACGCCATCTGGGTGGTCATAGATCGGCTAACGAAGGTGTCGCATTTTATTCCACATAGGAAGGATGATACGGTGGAAAAGTTGGCAAAATTTTATGTGGATAATATAGTACGGCTTCACGATGTGCCCCACAACATCGTGAGTGACCGAGATGGGAGGTTCACGTCCAATGATTGGAGGCTAGTGCAGCAAATGTTGGGAATAAAGTTAAAATTCAGCACAGCCTTTCATCCGCAAACGGATGGGCAGACCGAGAGGGTCAATAGAACTATGGAAGACATGCTCTGCATGTGTGTCTTGGACTTTGGAAAGCAATGGGAAGACCATTTTTATTTGGTGGAGTTTGCGTACAACAATAGCTACAAGACGAGTATTCAAATGGCGCCCTTCGAGGCCCTATATGGTAGAAGATGTCGCACGCCGTTGTCTTGGCTAGAAACGGGTGAGTCAAAGTTGTATGAGCGATTAGAAGTGTAAGATGCTACGCCCTTCGTTTGTACCATTCGGGAAAGGTTGCTAGTCGCTCAGGACCAGCAAGCGAAGTACTATAATACCAAGCACAGGAACGTGGAGTTCGCTATGGGCGAATGGGTGTACTTAAAGATCAAGTCGTTCAAGGGTGTCTCGCGGGTGCGGCGATTGAAAAAGCTAAGCCCGAGGTACCTTGGGCCGTTTGAGGTTCTGGAGCGAGTTGGTGAAGCAGCCTATCGGTTGAAGCTTTCAGTGGAGCTTAATGGTCGACATGATGTATTCCATATATCGGTGCTTCGGAAGGCGGTGCAAGAGCCTACGCATGTGATCGCGGTCGATCAAGTGCCGGTTGATAGTGGGTTGACGACAAAAGTCAAGCCCGTGCGGATTGAGGACTCGGAAGTCAAGCGACTACGCAATAAAGAGATCAGGATTGTTAAGGTCCGTTGGGACAATTGCGGTCGTGAGGAGCTCTCTTGGGAGCGAGAGCAGACTATGCTTGACGAATATCCGGAGTTGTTTCGCTCAGGTACAATTTAATTTTGGTACTTGTCTTTCCTTTATGTAATGTCGTGGATGAAATTCTTTTAAGAGGGGGAGAGTTATAACGCCCCGAAACTCGAAAGAGCGACGGGAGGCGTTTTGGGCCAAATCTGTATTTGGCAGGGGGCACACGGCCTGGGACACGGGCGTGTCCCAGGGCGTGTCAGGCTCGAGTCGGCGATTTGGCCGCGAGGTCGACATTTTGTGCTCGACGATGTGTCGAGACGGGGCACACGGCCTGAGACACGGGCGTGTCTCAGGGTGTGTCGAGCCCGTGTCGACGATCGGCATGGGGAGTCGACATTTTGCGCCCGACGTTGTGTCAAGACAAGGCACACGGCCTAGGACACAGGCGCGTCCAAGGAAGTGTCATGTGGTCGACGAACTTTGCTCGATGAAGTGTCGAGACTGTGAACACGGCCTCAAACCTAGACGTGTTTGGGGGTGACACGGGCGTGGACACGGGCGTGTCCAAGACCCGTGTGAGTCTCGGGTTGTTTTCGGGGCTGTGTCGATGGGGGCACACGGCCGACCACACGGCCGTGTCAGTTGGAACACGGGCGTGTCAGGTCGAACACGGGCGTGTCGGATGGCCATGTGCTTTTCAAGACGGGTCGATTTTGACGGCGAATGAGGGACACGGCCCTGGACACAGGCGTGTCACAAGCCGTGTTCGGCCCAGGTTTTACTTTTCAGCTACGAATCGTAGCCATTCGTTTCCATATTTTGGGATCTGACGGTTGGGGGTTGTTCCTACTGGGATATACCTAGGATTGGGCCTTAGAAACCCTCATTTCACTTGAGTGGTTCTCTTTCTAAAGTATAGAGAGAGAGGAGAGCAAAGGAGGAAGAAGAAGCTTAGATACGGTCTTTGGAGGAGCTTCAGAGCTCCAAATTGCGAACCGACTTCGGATCTATGGAGGCAAAGAGAGTGCGGTGCTTTTCATCCGCTTATATTTCCATGGTGCCAAGGAAGAACGCTAGGGTAACGATTCTCTTCTTGAGCATGTGAAGCTCTCCTTCTTTGCATAAGAAGCCCGCTCTCGCGAGTTTGCGGTGAGTTGGAGGCATTCCTTCAGGTAGATATGTAAAGTCCCCGTTGTTTAGAGTCTGTATTCGAGAACGGACAAAGGCATGATGTATGAATCCTATTCGGACATGTTGGTCTGTATCGGTGATGTTGCATTGCATAAATGCCGGAGAAGACTCCGTGCGATTATTTATTTTTCGGGGTTTCTACGTGGTAGATTGCAATAGGGAGCCTTGGGGATTAACCCTAAGGTGCACCCGGAAAACGGGACGGATGCGTGATCTTTCCAACTTGGTGGCCTGGGAGCCAACTTGAACATAACCGGGTTATGTGAAGGGTGATGAAAACGGGACTCGGGAGAAGTTTGACCAGCGCATATGGCTTAAATTGTCGTTGCGATGTGAGCACGGGTTAGATGGAACCGTACCCATTCTATGTCGTTCGGTTAGAGCCGTTGGCATAGATGAGGGTCTTCGGCGGTCTATGGCTTAAATTGACGTGACCCATGCCAAGAAGACAAATTGCTCATATGTTTGGCCGTCGAAGTGGCTGTGGTGAGTCCGAAATGTTTATGGCATCAACTGACGTGACATTGGCCGGTTCACCAAGAATGTGCCCTGAGTGCACGGGGTGTGTGGCCGTGCGAGCCAACGCCTGTGATGCAATGTATATTTATATACTACTTGGTTATGCTAATAAAATGCAGGGAAGGAGCATCGCCGCCCCGAGTTGGGGGCGAGATCGTTATAATTTGGTCAGCATTGCTGACCTTTGCTTTTGTTTGCCACCGTGCGGTAGTTTGTTGCTTGCAGGTGCTGCTGGATCAAGCGGTCAATAGCGGGCTAAAGCCCAAATTGCGAAGCCAGCCCTCGAAGGCCTAATTGGAGTGTTTAGTTGCTTTTATTCATGTATGACCGGTCTGCGTGCCGTTGAACGGAAAACATGTAATATTGAGTAAACCATTTTGTAAGGCCTTAAGGCCTGTACTTGTGTATGTACTACATTCCTATTTGGTGTTTAGTGGACAATCATGCTTGTTGCTGGGTTCTTTTAATTGCAACTTATAAACTGCTTCCACTAGAATGCTCTGTGTAGGACGTTATGATTGGTTGAATGGTTTTCATTGAGTAACCACCCGGTCTGTCTGTAGTATATGGCGTCGGGCCCCGGCCGGACCTACTGCAATATGCTATGCGACAGATAGGGGGTATTACACACTGAGTGAGACTACAGCCCTGCAAGCTAGGTGAGAGCCTGATCAGCAGGTCTTCTTGGGGTCTCCTCTCCAAACAACCTCCAACCACAGAGTGAGCCTACAACCTTGCCAGCTAGGTGAGAGCCTGGTCAGCGGGTCTTCTCGAGGTCTCCTCTCCAAACAACCTCCAACCAACTAGTGAGCCTACAGTCATGTCAACTAGGTGAGAACCTGGTCAGCGGGTCTGCTTAGGGTCTCCTCTCCAAACAACCTCCAACCATCGAGTGAGCCTACAAACCTGCTAGCTAGGTAAGAGCCTTGTTGGAACCAGCTTTCTGGTCCCTCCTAAAGTTCGAAACAGGGTGCAGCCCACACGTAATCTCCCTGCGCTATCCTCCTGACGAGAGTTAGAGACCTGAAAACAGACCGAGGGGTCTCAGCTCGGAGGTCCCACCTCTTTCCCGGAAGAACTAAAGATCTTCCCCTCCCTAGCCAATGCTGAGCTAGGTGCCTGTGAGGAAGATAGTGGAAAGGTTCAACAACCTATCTCAGGCACCTTATCAGTCTATTTATAGTCCTCTGAATCTGATCTGCAAATAACACTTCTGAATCAACATAAAAAGACCAAAACACCCTGGGCTGCGTCTGCCAATAGCCAAACTCCGGTGTTCTGGAGGGCTATATGCAGACCTCCAGGGGTAGAAGTGTAAAATTACCTGGGGAACAAAGGTAAAATCCCCCTTTCGGGGTAAAAGGGTAAATGCATCTTTTCTCCCATACGGCGAGTGGGGAAGGCACTGCCGTGCGAGATGACTGCACTGTCCGTCTCGCCCCCCCCCCTCTCGGCCTGTCGGCTCTCTCGCCTCCCAGACTGATCTCGCCCACTAGGAGGTCTCGCCCACTTCAGAGGATCCCCCATCTCGCCTCTTGCAGGTGGGCATCCTCTCATCTCGTCAGTCCCCCTTTCTCCCTTGTTGGACCACCTCTAGCGAGCCCAAGGTTGTACACAATCCCCGCTCTTTTCGAGGTTTTCCTAACCTTAGAAAGATAAGTCCAACCGCGCCTCGCGATGCCAGGACGCACTCATGAGAATCTTTGGTGCCCCCCTATGGGGCCTATAAATATGAGATCCCAGTCTTCATTTGGGACCCTTTTGCCTTCATTACTTCCTCTTTCAGAATCTCTCACAGCCAGAGCTTTCGCGAGCACCTCGCGATGGTGCGAAGGCGAAATAAAACCAACACGGATGCCCTATTCCCGGACCTGGGGAGTATTCCTCCCTCGGCCCCTCCGTCCTCTCGCCTGAAAAAGATAAAGGCCGCCTGCCCACCCCTCTCGGCGGGCGCGACCTCCTCTGCCCCTTCAACAGACAATCCTCTACATTCTCCCGGAGAGAAACAAGTATTTTTTCACTCTCTCTTATTCTTTTGTCCCGCCTATTGACCATAGTTTTCCAGGGAAGCTTTGCTGATTCCCCGATGCCCGCCAATCCCCCTGATAGTATTAACCAAGCTCATCAGCGCGCCGACTCGCCTGAGGCATCTTCCCCACCTCTCTCTCAGAAAGAAGACCTTTCACGGGTTGTGGGGAACCCTCGCATACCCAGTAAGAGCTTTCCCTTCTCGCTTTTTCCTTCAATTCGCCTTCTTTTCCGCAACCCATGCGAGCTCATCCTTGATTATGATTTCTCGCTTTCTATGCAGGTATCCAATTTGATTCCGATACTGAAGATGCTCCCGCGTCTCCCCCCCCTCTCGCCTCTTCCTCATCCTGGCGAGATGGAGGACTACTTGGGTGATCCGATGTATACCCTGGAGTTGATGCGGAGGACGGCTAGGATGTTCCACAAATACACGCACATAATCCGCGAGATGGAGCTGGAGAAGCAAGCCTCCGACCGGCGCATGGACTGGCTAGAAACAGAGTGTCACCGCCTTTCTACCGAGATGGAAGATGGTGGTGCACTAGACGGGACAGATCCCCAAGCCATGTTAAACGAGACGGACGAACATCTCCGTCTCGCGCGCCGCAACGTGGTCGCCGCTCGCGCTTTTCATCTTCCTGGCCGCCCTCCATTCGCGGGAGATCAAGATGGCCGCTGGAAATTGGTGCGGAACTAAGCTGTCGCGGTCCCGTCTCGCCTTCTCCAGGCCCTCCTATATTATTATTGCCAATTTAGTTGTTTAATCATCGATGCGTTGTATAAAACGTTTTTGAGCGAGATGTCCCCTTCCGCGGGATGAACTATTTTATCCTTTCGGTACTGTGCTTGTCATATCATGCTGTTTTTTCATCATTACCATGATTAGCTACTTATTTAATTAGTAGGTTTATAATGATGGCTTTTACCTCGAAAAGACCGCCGCGGCGCCCCCGCCCCTTAGGCTCTAGAGAGAGAGAGAGAGAGAGAGAGAGAGAGAGAGAGAGAGAGAGACGAAGCGTCGGGGTGCCTCTTCATTTCCCGCCGCTTGATTTTCCCGCTTAATCTCCTCTCTCCCTTACTCCTTATAAATATCTCCAATCCAGACATTCCCCTGCTTTTGTTATTCTTGGCCACCTCTTTGGTTGGAGCTTCCGTCTCTCTCCTCTTCCTCACTCATCTCGCGCCCCGCTCTCCTAAGTTACTCTCTTCCACTTTACTGCCTTCTCGCTCATCATGGGAAAGAAGAAGATGGAAGAAGGCGAGGGCCGCAGCCGCAGCGGAAAGCGGTTTGTGGATCACGACTTCCCTCTCGGCAGACTGCCAGAGGAAGAATATGCTCGTTTCGCCAGCGAATATCTCGCCGATGGTTATTTATCCCGCCCGCCCAAAGTTGGCGAATGCATCAACACCTTCTACCCCAATGAACTGGCCTTCCCCGTCTCGCACTTCGATGCGGGGCTGCGGCTTCCTCTTTGGCCGGAGGTCAAGTTAGTTCTTAAATACTTTGGGGTCGTCCCGGCCCAATTCAACCCCAACGCCATCTCCATGCTGATTGCTTTCGCCTGCTACCTGTGGCGAGAGCGCATTGAATTTAGTTTGACGGCCTTTCGCAAGCTGTTTATCTACCACGCAAAAGACGACGACGTCTCTTATTTCACAGGCCAAGGCCTGAAGGTGTGCGAGACGTCGAATAAAAACCACCACTGGTTGACTCGCTTCATCTTCATTCACGGGGATTTGGGAGGTATTCCTCTCGCCCCAGTGTCTCCTGCCGAATGTTATTATGACACCCCCAAGATGGTGGGTTCCGCGAAAGATCTCTGCGACTTGTTCGCAGGGAAGAATTTCGAGGTCCAATACCTCAGGCGAGACCTCGTCTCGCTTCCAGCCGTCTTCCCCGGCGAAGGTATACTTCTGTCTCCCTGTTTATCCTTGTAAATATTTGTTCCCTGCTGACTGTCATCTCATCTAGGAGAGAGAACCATCCCCGTTCATCCCCCTTACCAAAGTAACCGGGCTCTCGCCTTAGCGAGTATGGCGGCGGAGGCTGCGAAGGACACGCTGACACGCACCCCATAGAAGAGGCCCGTGGGTGAGGGCACTTCTCGGCATAGCCCCAAGAAGAAGGTGAAAAAATTCGTGTCCTTCAAAAAGGAAAAATCTGCCAAAGAAAGGAAAGAGCCAGCGGGATCCCTGTCCCACATCTCTTTATCATCTCCCTCGCCTCCCCGACTTCCCTATCTCGCCTGCCCGCGAGATGGTCTTGTCAGAACCAGCTGCCACCACCAATGTTCAGCCTTCTAAGCTCTCGTCCGGCGAGACTGGCTCCTCCAGTCGCCCGGCTCCCGCCTCGCACCCCAACTACAACATGGGGCCTATGACCTACGATGATGTCGGCGAGCCGGTCCTCCTATGGGACAAGGACGCTAACCGCGTATCGGTGCCCACTCTCCTTCCTTCCTGGAAAGAGCAGGACCCTCCCACCAATCACGCCTTCTCCCTAGGGTTTGGGCTATATGGTGGCCTTGGATCTGAGCCCGCATACAATGAGGCATCACGAGATCTCATTCTAAAGAGTGCCCACTCTCAATTTCGCTCCCTGGAACTCGCGCACCGAGTCTCGTGCCGCCTGGTTTTCAACAATAGAAAATGGAAGGAAGTGGAGGCCAGTCTCACCGCGAAACAGGAGAAATCCAGCGACTAGGAGAAGCGGTTGGTTATTTCCGACAACCTCCTCGCGCAGAGCCATGGTGGCGTGGTAAGTTTTCTTACCGTTGCTTTGCTAGTCTTACTCGCTGCTCATTATAGTCCTTTACTCGTTCTCTTCCCACAGGATGCCGAGACAGCCGACAGGATGCGCTCGTGCATTGAGGAGTTGGAGGGAGAGAACAAGAAATTGAAAGCTGAAAATCTCCGACTCCGGAACAGTGCGGCAGCCCCCGCAGACCTATTTCCCGTTCCTTCCTGCTACTCTGTGGACGAGGTGGATGCCATTTGCCGAGACTCCAATGTCAAGATTGCGGAGGTTGTTCTTAAAATTATGAAGGAGCTGGGGGTGGTGCGCGAGGATGCCGAGACGGTCACTGCCTGCGACCTGGTCCCCCGCTTGTACGGCGAGACGGACGACAGCTCTTCTTCGTGCAGTGAGGAGTAGAAGAGTATCAGCACAAGTGCCTTCACCCCCCCCCCCCCCCCCCCGTTTTCTTTTTTATCTTATGGTACTTGTAATTTCGATAGACTATTCCTCGAAAATAGCGAGGTGTTCTTTCTTTATGGTCCAAGGAGATTTTGTCAGACCTTTTATATGTTAATTGCTGCTCTATCTTTGGCCCTCTTGCTTAATAGCTAACCAAAAACACGAGACAACCCTTTTATATGTTAATATCTGCTTTGATTTTCGGACGTTTCGCTTAACAGCTAACCAAAAATGTGAGGCCAACCCTAGATTCCTTTTCATCTATACAATCCTGCGAGATCAGTTAACCCTTAGCGTTCGTCTCGCCGAAAGACCAACATGCGTTGACGTCCCTGGAGACAGCCGCCTCGCTTGACAGGTCCTGCCTTTTTATGCCAGGCTTGCGCCTTGAACGAGGAAAGTCCACTCGCTATGGGCGAGACTGCCCATGCCGAGTGCCGGCCAGAAATCCTCCTCCCTGGCCTGATCCTCGATCCTTCCTTTTTCTAAGGATTTTCCACCAATCCTCTGATAAACATGGACCTTTCTCCCCGTGAACTCTTACCACTAGACTTGCCCTTAAGCCTACAGCCCTGCCAGCTAGGTGAGATCCTGGTCAGCGGGTCTGCTCGTGGTCTCCTCTCCAAACCATCTCCAACCAACGAGTGAGCCTACAGCCCTGCCAGCTAAATGAGAGCCTGGTCAGCGGGTCTGCTCGGGGTCTTCCCTCCAAACCATCTCCAACCACCGAGTGAGCGTATAACCCTGCCAGCTAGATGAGAGCCTGGTTAGCGGGTATGCTCGACGTCTCCTCTCCAAACCATCTCCAACCACCGAGTGAGCCTACAACCCTGCCAGCTAAATGAGAGCCTGGTCAGCGGGTCTGCTCAGGGTCTCCCCTCCAAACCATCTCCAACCACCGAGTGAGCCTACAACCATGCCAGCTAGATGAGAGACTGGTCAGTGGGTCTGCTCGGGGTCTCCTCTCCAAACCATCTCCAACCACCGAGTGAGCCTACAACCATGCTAGCTAGATGAGAGCCTGGTCAGCGGGTCTGCTCGGGGTCTCCTCTCCAAACCATCTCCAACCACCGAGTGAGCCTACTGCCCTGCCAGCTAGATGAGAGCCTGGTCAGCGGGTCTGCTCGGGGTCTCCTCTCCAAACCATCTCCAACCACTGAGTGAGCCTACAGACATGCCAACTGGATGAGAGCCTGGTCATGTAACACCCCCTATCCGTCATATAGCATATAGCAGTAGGTCCGGCCGGGGCCCGACGTCGTATGCCACAGACAGACCGGGTGGTTACTTATGGAAACCATCCAACCAATCTCAATGTCCTACACAGAGCATTCTAGCGGAAGCATTTTATAAAAGTTGTAAACAAGAACCCAGCATCAAAGCACGAATGTCCACTAAAACATATTAGGAATGTTATACAAAATACCCAAAACAAGCCTTAAGGCCTTACAAAATGTTTCACTTGAATATTACATGTTTTACAAACCACGGCACGCAGGCCCGTCATACATGAATAAAGCAGTAAACATTTCCATTTGGGCCTTCGAGGGCCGGCTTCGCAAAAAGGGCTTTAGCCCGGTATTGACCGCTTGGTCCAGATGCACCTGCAAGCAACAAACCACAGCACGATGGCAAAACAAAGTAACGGTCAGCAATGCTGACCAAATTATAACGATACCGCCCCCAACTCGGGGCGGCGATGCTCCTTCCCTGCATTTCATTAGCATAAGCGAGCAATGTATATCAATAGCCATTTCATCACAGATGTTGGCTCGCGCGGCCACACGCCGCGTGCACTCAGGGCACATTCTCGGTGAACCGGTCGATGTCACGTCAACTAAAGCCATTAACATTCCGGACTCACCACCGCCACTTAGACAGCCAAACCTATGAGCAATTTGTCTTCTTGGCCTGGGTCACGACAATTTAAGCCATTGACCGCCGAAGACTCACATCTATGCCAACGGCAAGTGCTACGTAACCTTAGGTCTCTTTAACCGAACGACATAGAGCGGGTACGGTTCCATCTAACCCGTGCTCACATCGCAACGGCAATTTAAGCCATTTGCGCGGGTCAAAATTCCACCGAGTCCCATTCTATCACAAGTCACATAACTCGGTTATGTTCAAGTTGGCTCTCAGGCCACCAAGTTGGCAAGATCTCGTATCCGCCCAGTTTTCCGGGTGCACCTTTGGGTTAGTCCCCAAGGCTACCTGCTGCAATCTACCGCGTAGAAAACCCGAAAAATAACCAATAGCACGGAGTCTTCTTCGGCCTTATGCAATGCAACATCACCGATCCAGACTAACATGTCCGGGTAGGCTTCACACATCATGGCTATGTCCGTTCTCGCATACGGACTCTAAACAACGGGGACTTCACATATCTACCCGAAGGAACGCCTCCAACTCTCCGCAAACTCGCGAGAGCGGGCTTCCTATGCTAGGAAAGAGAGCTATTCATGCTCAAAATGAGGATCGTTACCCTTGCGTTCCTCTTTGGCGCCATTGAAAAGTAATCGGATGAAAACCACCGCACTAGCGTTGCCTCCGTGGATCCGGAGTCAGCTTGCGATTCGGAGCTCCGAAGCTCCTCCAATGGCGGATCTAGCTCCTTCTTCCTCCATTGGCTCTCCTCTCTCTCCAAGGATTTAGAAAGATGATAAGGTATGAAAAGTGAGGGTTTTCCAAGTCCACTCACGGGTATATCCTCTCAGGAGCAACCCCCAGCCGTTGGATCTTCAGTTAAAGAAATGAACGGCTTCGATTTGGGGCTGAAATGCCCAATCTGGACCGAACACGGCCTGGCACACGCCCGTGTCCAGGGCCGTGTGCCTCATTCGCCGTCAAAATCGAATCTCCTGGAACCTCGCACGGGTATCGAACATGCCCGTGTTCGAGCTGACACACCCGTGTTCCACCTCACACGGCCGTATGGCCGGCCGTGTACCCCATGATTTTTCCCCATTTTCAACCCGAGCACTGCACGGGTTCTAGGACACGGCCGTGTCCTTTACCCGTGTCACATTGACACGCCTGGGCCCCAGGCCGTGTAAACGGGACACTTCGTCGAGTGAAGATCGACGACTTGATGACACGGCCTTGGACACGCCCGTGTCCTATGCCGTGTGCCTTGTCTCGATGATCGTCGAGCAAATCTCGACGACTCCCCGGGACGATCGTCGACACGGGTCGACACGCCCTGCGACACACCCGTGTCGCAGGCCGTGTGCCCACTCTCGACAAATCGCCGAGTAAATCTCAACGACTTCGCGGCTAAGTGTCGACACGGGTCGACACGCCCTGCGACACGCCCGTGTCGCAGGCCGTGTGCCCACTCTTGACGAATCGTCGAGTAAATCTCGACGTCTTCGCGGCTAAGTGTCGACACATGCTTGACACGCCCTGGGACACGCCCGTGTCCCAGGCCGTGTGCCTGCTGCCAGAACCCAAACTGGCCCAAAACATCCCCCTTTTGCTCCTTTGATTTTCGGGGCGTTACAACTCTCCCCCTCTTAAAAGAATTTTGCCCACGAAATTAAATAGAGGAAAGACATGTACAAAACCAAAATTTGTACCTGAGCGGAACAACTCTGGATACTCGTCAAGCATAGTCTGCTCTCGCTCCCAAGAGAGCTCCTCACGACCGCAGTTGTCCCACCGGACCTTGACCATCCTGATCTCTTTATTGCGTAGCCGCTTGACCTCCGAGTCCTCGATCCGCACGGGCTTGACCTTTGTCGTTAGCCCACTATCCACCGGCACTTGATCAACCGCGATCACTTGCGTAGGCTCTTGCACCGCCTTCCGAAGCACCGAAATGTGGAATACATCATGTAAACCACTAAGCTCCACTGAGAGCTTCAACCGATAGGCCGCTTCACCAACTCGCTCCAGAACCTCAAACGGTCCAAGGTATCTTGGGGTTTGCTTTTTCAATCGCCGCACCCGCGAGACACCCTTGAACGGCTTGATCTTTAAGTATACATAATCGCCCACAGCGAACTCCACATTCCTGTGCTTGGCATTATAGTACTTTGCTTGCCGGTCCTGAGTGATAAGCAACCTCTCCCGAATGGTTCTCACCAAAGAAGTAGCATCCTCCACTTCCGATCGCTTATACAACTTTGACTCACCCGTTTCTAACCAAGACAACGGCGTGCGACATTTCCTACCATATAGGGCCTCGAAAGGCGTCATCTGAATACTCGCTTGGTAGCTGTTGTTGTATGCGAACTCCACCAAATAAAGGTGGTCTTCCCACTGCTTTCGAAAATCTAAGACACACATGCGGAGCATGTCTTCCATGGTTCTATTGACCCTCTCGGTCTGCCCATCCGTTTGCGGATGGAAGGCTGTGCTGAATTTCAGCTTTGTTCCCAACATTTGCTGCACCAGCCTCCAATCATTTGACGTGAACCGCCCATAACGGTCACTCACGATGCTGCGGGGCACACCATGAAGCCGTACTATGTTATCCACAAAAAGCTTTGCCAGCTTCTCCACCGGATCATCCTTCCTATGCGGAATAAAATGCGACACCTTCGTTAATCTATCAACAACCACCCAAATGGCGTCGTTCCCCTTTTGCGACCTTGGCAAACCGTGCACAAAGTCCATAGAGATGTCGTCAAATTTCCACTCCGGAATAGGCAAGGACTTAAGAAATCCTCCCGGCTTTTGGCACTCCGCCTTTACCAAGGCGCAGGTTTGGCACTTCGCTACGTATAGCGCCACATCCTTTTTCAAACCCGGCCACCAAAACAGTTTCTTCACATCACGGTACATCTTCGTGCTCCCCGGGTGAATCGAGTACTTGGTATGGTGTGCCACGTACAACAACTCCACCCGTAAATTGCCCACACTTGGGACGCACAATCGACCGTCTTTCCAAAGCAATCCGTCCTCCACGACGAATTGGGAATTTGACCCATCCAGAGCCTCTACCATGAATTGCTTCATATGAGCATCCATATCCAAAGCCTGCCGAATACGATCAGCCAGGTCATATTGGACTTCAGTCCAATTCAGAACTGCTTCAGCACTTGATTGCCTGTCCACACAAACAATCTCCAAAGCCTCCAACTCCCGCACCAACCTCTCATCATGCACCGATAGCCAATTGGCTTGAGCTGGGGCTCGGCGACTCAACGCATCCGCAACCGCATTCCCTTTGCCAGGCACGTAGTGGATCTTGAATGTATAGTCCCCCAGGAATTCCATCCATCTACGCTGCCGCATATTCAGATCCTTCTAATCAATTAGATACTTTAGGCTCTTGTGATCGGTGTAGATATAAATCTTCACACCGTACAAATAGTGCCTCCATAGCTTCAAGACAAAAATCACGGCCGCTAACTCCAAGTCATGGACCGGATAATTCCTCTCGTGCACTTTTAGCTGTCTCGAGCCATAAGCTATCACGCTTCCGTGATGCAGTAGCACGCAACCCAAACCGCTGCCCGAAGAATCGCTATATATCTCATAGCCTTCGGTTCCACATGGCGAACTCAGCACAGGCGCCGTGGTCAACCGACACTTCAATTCCTCAAAAGCTCGCGCGCACTCTGGTGTCCAAACGAACTTATGCTCCTTCCTCGTCAAAGTAGTGAGAGGTAACGCTATCCGCGAGAAGTTATCTACGAAGCGCCTATAATAGCCGACAAGCCCCAGAAAACTCTGGACTTCCGCTATAGTAGCAAGCTCAGGCCACTCCCGTATCGCAACAATCTTCGCCGGATCCACAGCAGTACCCTCTCCACTCACTATATGACCGAGGAACGCCACTAAGGACAGCCAAAACTCGCACTTCGAGAACTTGGCATACAACTGGTTTCTCCTTAGCGTTTCCAACACCAAATGAAGATGCTTGAACTGATCTTCCTCACTTTGCGAGTACACCAAAATATCATCGATGAAGACGATCACGAAATGGTCCAAGTACTCCCTGAACGTCCTGTTCATCAAATCCATGAAAACTGACGGCGCATTAGTCAGCCCAAACGGCATGACCGTAAACTCATAATGCCCGTATCTCGTACTAAACGCTGTCTTCGGGATATCACTCTCCCTTATTCGCAGCTGATAGTACCTTGCCTTGAGATCCAACTTCGAGTACACCGTCGACCCGACTAACTGATCAAAGAGATCATCAATCCGGGGGATCGGGTACTTGTTCTTCTCCGTCAGCTTGTTTAGCTCCCGATAATCAATACATAACCTCAAGCTTCCGTCCTTCTTCTTAACAAAGAGGACCGGTGCGCTCCAAGGCAAAGAACTCGGGCGCACATATCCTTGCTCCAGCAACTCTTGCAGTTGAACTTTCAGCTCCGCCATTTCCTTAGGCGCTAGCCGATACGGAGATCGTGACACAGGCTTTGCACCTGGCACTAGCTCGATCGTAAAATCTATCTCCCGCTGAGGCGGGGCTCCAGGAAGATCCGCAGGGAACACATCAGGGTATTCTGATACCACTGAAATACAATCCAACGCGGGCTTCGGCTTTGCAACCTCCACTAGTGTAAAGAACAGTTCTGCACCAGCACGAACCGCCTTCAGCACCTGAAGAGCAGACATCAATGTCTTGCTCGACCCTTTTAAGCCCGTAAAAGTCGTTTCACGACTTGCTCCCATCTTGACTTCCTTGCTACCACAATCTATATGGGCCTGCTGCTCCGAGAGCCAGTCCATGCCAAATATGACATCGAACTCCACTAACGGAAGTAAATACGCCCGCAGGTCGAACTCCTGCTCCCCAATATGAGTCTTAACATCGCAGATCCTATCCGCTCGCATCGAACACCCATTGGGCAACAACACATCCAACTTATCCTTCGTCATCGAAGAAGGGACTCCGATGCGTGATATAAATCCTTCGGACAAGAAGGAGTGTGAAACTCCCGTATCGAAGTGTGCTCGTGCCGGATTTTCACAAATCAATACAAATCTTAAACAAGTAGTGGTAAGGTAACATGTTCATAACAAGTATTTAAAGAAATTGACTTGCTATAAATTAAACCGTACCTGTCACCACATCAGCTTGTTTAATGGCCTTCTGTTGGCCAAGATTGTAGACCCTTGGTTGGGCCGGAGCATAATGGGATGCGGTCGACTCCACCGCCTTTCCATTCTCTTCATAGGTAGCTCTCGGCTTCCTCTCGGACTTAGGACGTCCGCTCCAACAATCACGGGCGAAATGCCCCGTCTTTCCACATGTAAAACAAGCGCCCGGGGTCTGACTCGTAGTCGCCCCAGAAGCACCATAAGGAGCTGGACCCGAAGTCCTATGCTTCTTGAAAGACCTCCGATAGCCGGACTTTGAAGTAGTCGGCACTTTGTATTCAGATTTCTTCTCACCCAAGCTTTTCTTCGCTTGTACATTTTTATGTCCTTCTCCAAGGACCGGGCAGTATTGACCAAGGTTAAGAAACCCTGCGTCATCGGCCCCGAGAGTAGTAATCTCAACTCATCTCTCAATCCTTCATCGAAACGATTAGTCTTGCGCTCCTCATCCATGATGGTGGAGCTAGCATATCGACTCAAATGGGTGAACTCATGGAGATATTCATCCACGCTCTTCTCACCCTGAACCAACCTCAGAAATTCGTTCTCCATCGAAATCCTCTGAGTAGAAGGGATGTATCTTGCTAAGAGCAATCCGGAGAACTCTTCCATCGGAACGTCTATCAGTTGTCTACCTCTCAAATGATGCAGCTCCAATCCTTCCCACCACATCCTCGCTTCACCGTCCAAAAGGACCGTAGCGATGGTGGTCATTTGCCACTCCTCCGTCTTCGTCGCTGTCATGACTCTCTTCACCCTAGAGAGCCAGTCTTCAGCCTGAGATGGGGTTCCCAACCCCGAGAATAACGGAGGGTTAAAGCTCATAACATGCTTAAGCTACCTCTCAGTTGCCCTACTTGGCACTACCGGTTCCAAAACCACTTGCTCCACCCTCCTCGGCTCAGCCTCTTGAAGAGGTACTTGCTCCATCACAGGAGCGGGTGCTGCACTTGCCTTCCAGGCTGCGCATTAATCACGGCCAACACCGCTTCAGCCACCAATCGTATGTTCTCCGCCGACAGAGGTGTTGCGGGAGCAACATCCGGTGCACTACTAGCCTCAGAAACTCGGCATTCTGACGGCCCAACACCACTTCTGGTCACCTATAGTGGTACAAAACACCGTTAAGCGACCAAATAGTATTGCAAACAGCAATTATAGGAACACACAGGTTCCTCAAACACGAGTATTTTCATTCTTAAGTGGACATTCATGGGTTCTTTTACCATTATAACGATGACGCACACAATGTGCTCACCACCCCTTAAAAAGAATTCGTCCACAAATTCAGTTCCAGCCCAACCAAAACCAGTAGTCTGATACCAAATTGTAACACCCCCTATCCGTCACATAGCATATAGCAGTAGGTCCGGCCGGGGCCCGACGACGTATGCCACAGACAGACCGGGTGGATACTTATGGAAACCATCCAACCAATCTCAACGTCCTACACAGAGCATTCTAGCGGAAGCAGTTTATAAAAGTTGTAAACAAGAACCCAGCATCAAAGCACGAATGTCCACTAACACATATTAGGAATGTTATACAAAATACCCAAAACAAGCCTTAAGGCCTTACAAAATGTTTCACGTGAATATTACATGTTTTACAAACCACGGCACGCAGGCCGGTCATACATGAATAAAGCAGTAAACATTTCCATTTGGGCCTTTGAGGGCCGGCTTCGCAAAAAGGGCTTTAGCCCGCTATTGACCGCTTGGTCCAGCTGCACCTGCAAGCAACAAACCAACGCACGGTGGCAAAACAAGGCAACGGTCAGCAATGCTGACCAAATTATAACGATCCCGCCCCCAACTCGGGGCGGCGATGCTCCTTCCCTGCATTTCATTAGAATAAGCGAGCAATGTATATCAATAGCCATTTCATCACAGACGTTGGCTCACGCGGCCACACGCCCCGTGCACTCAGGGCACATTCTCGATGAACCGGTCGATGTCACGTCAATTAAAGCCATTAACATTCCGGACTCACCACCGCCACTTAGACAGCCAAACCTATGAGCAATTTGTCTTCTTGGCCTGGGTCACGACAATTTAAGCCATTGACCGCCAAAGACTCACATCTATGCCAACGAAAAGTGCCACGTAACCTTAGGTCTCTTTAACCGAACGACATAGAGCGGGTACGGTTCCATCTAACCCGTGCTCACATCGCAACGACAATTTAAGCCATTTGCGCGGGTCAAACTTCCACCGAGTCCAATTCTATCACAAGTCACATAACTCGGTTATGTTCAAGTTGGCTCTCAGGCCACCAAGTTGGCAAGATCTCGTATCCGCCCAGTTTTCCGGGTGCACCTTTGGGTTAGTCCCCAAGGCTCCCTGCTGCAATCTAACGCGTAGAAAACCCGAAAAACAACCAATAGCACGGAGTCTTCTCCGGCCTTATGCAATGCAACATCACCGATCCAGACTAACATGTCCGGGTAGGCTTCACACATCATGCCTATGTCCGTTCTCGCATACGGACTCTAAACAACGGGGACTTCACATATCTACCCGAAGGAACGCCTCCAACTCTCCGCAAACTCGCGAGAGCGGGCTTCCTATGCTAGGAAAGAGAGCTATTCATGCTCAAAATGAGGATCGTTACCCTTGCGTTCCTCTTTGGCGCCATTGAAAAGTAATCGGATGAAAACCACTGCACTAGCGTTGCCTCCGTGGATCCGGAGTCGGCTTGCGATTCGGAGCTCCGAAGCTCCTCCAATGGCGGATCTAGCTCCTTCTTCCTCCCTTGGCTCTCCTCTCTCTCCAAGGATTTAGAAAGATGATAAGGTATTAAAAGTGAGGGTTTTCCAAGTCCACTCACGGGTATATCCTCTCAGGAACAACCCCCAGCCGTTGGATCTTCAGTTAAAGAAATGAACGGCTTCGATTCGGGGCTGAAATGCCCAATCTGGACCGAACACGGCCTGGCACACGCCCGTGTCCAGGGCCGTGTGCCTCATTTGCCGTCAAAATCGAATCTTCTGGAACCTCACACGGGTATCGAACATGCCCGTGTTCGAGCTGACACGCCCGTGTTTCACCTCACACGGCCGTGTGGCCGGCCGTGTACCCCATGATTTTTCCCCATTTTCAACCCGAGCACTACACGGGTTCTAGGACACGCCCGTGTCCTTTACCCGTGTCACATTGACACGCCTGGGCCCCAGGCCGTGTACACGGGACACTTCGTCGAGTGAAGATCGACGACTTCATGAAACGACCTTGGACACGCCCGTGTCCTAGGCCGTGTGCCTTGTCTCGACGATCGTCGAGCGAATCTCGACGACTCCCCGGGACGATTGTCAACACGGGTCGACACGCCCTGCGACATGCCCGTGTCGCAGGCCTTGTGCCCACTCTCGACGAATCGTCGAGTAAATCTCAACGACTTCGCGGCTAAGTGTCGACACGGGTTGACACGCCCCGCGACACGCCCGTGTCGCAGGCCGTGTGCCCACTCTCGACGAATCGTCGAGTAAATCTCGACGTCTTCGCGGCTAAGTGTCGACACACGCTTGACACGCCCTGGGACACGCCCGTGTCCCAGGCCGTGTGCCTGCTGCCAGAACCCAAACTGGCCCAAAACGTCCCCCTTTTGCTCCTTTGAGTTTCGGGGCGTTACAGGTCAGCGGGTCTGCTCGGGGTCTCCTCTCCAAACCATCTCCAACTACCGAGTGAGCCTACAGCCCTGCCAGCTAAATGAGATCCTGGTCAGTGGGTCTGCTCGGGGTCTCCTCCCCAAACCATCTCACCCTTGGTGCCCTAAAAAGGTCACCCACACTTTCATCACATCAAAAGAGCACGTCAAAATGGTAAGCATTGTACAATAATAAAAAGTGTAATGGACAGAAATTGCTACGGGTAAAATCACTTTAAATCATCACCACTTCGGGCTCGCTCGAGGGATAACCCGTCCACATCCTGGAGGTGGTACCCACTTGACTTTAGGACTTCCTTTACTACAAAAGGACCATCCCAATTGGGATTGAGCTTCCCTACGGAGGCCCCTATACCTGCTGCATCTACCTTTTTAGGACCAAATCTCCCTTCTCGAACTGCCTGATCCTTATATGCTTGTCGAAGTACCTTGCAATCCGGCGCTTGACCTCCTCCCGCCGGACCATCACCAAATCCCTGAGTTCCTCCACGAGATCCAAAGAGAGTCTCTGTTCTTCCTCGTTCTCTGCTCTCCATCCTTCGACTCCTTCCCTTGCAACTGCTACTCTTGTTGATGTGATCTCAAACTCGATAGGTATGATAGCCTCTGAGCCATGAGAGAACTTAAACGAGGTTTCCCCCGTGGCGGTGTTTGGTGTGGTCCTCAAGTCCGATAGCCGGACTTTGAAGTAGTCGGCACTTTGTATTCAGATTTCTTCTCACCCAAGCTTTTCTTCGCTTGTACATTTTTATGTCCTTCTCCAAGGACCGGGCAGTATTGACCAAGGTTAAGAAACCCTGCGTCATCGGCCCCGAGAGTAGTAATCTCAACTCATCTCTCAATCCTTCATAGAAACGATTAGTCTTGCGCTCCTCATCCATGATGGTGGAGCTAGCATATCGACTCAAATGGGTGAACTCATGGAGATATTCATCCACGCTCTTCTCACCCTGAACCAACCTCAGAAATTCGTTCTCCATCGAAATCCTCTGAGTAGAAGGGATGTATCTTGCTAAGAACAATCCGGAGAACTCTTCCATCGGAACGTCTATCAGTTGTCTACCTCTCAAATGATGCAGCTCCAATCCTTCCCACCACATCCTCGCTTCACCGTCCAAAAGGAACGTAGCGATGGTGGTCATTTGCCACTCCTCCGTCTCCGTCGCTGTCATGACTCTCTTCACCCTGGAGAGCCAGTCTTCAGCCTGAGATGGGGTTCCCAACCCCGAGAATAACGGAGGGTTAAAGCTTATAACATGCTTAAGCTACCTCTCAGTTGCCCTCCTTGGCACTACCGGTTCCAAAACTACTTGCTCCACCCTCCTCGGCTCAGCCTCTTGAAGAGGTACTTGCTCCATCACAGGAGCGGGTGCTGCGCTTGCCTTCCAGGCTGCGCATTAATCACGGCCAACACCGCTTCAGCCACCAATCGTATGTTCTCCGCCGACAGAGGTGTTGCGGGAGCAACATCCGGTGCACTACTAGCCTCAGAAACTCGGCGTTCTGACGGCCCAACACCACTTCTGGTCACCTATAGTGGTACAAAACACCGTTAAGCAACCAAATAGTATTGCAAACAGCAATTATAGGAACACGCAGGTTCCTCAAACACGAGTATTTTCATTCCTAAGTGGACATTCATGGGTTCTTTTACCATTATAACGATGACGCACACAATGTGCTCACCACCCCTTAAAAAGAATTCGTCCACGAATTCAGTTCAAGTCCAACCAAAACCAGTAGTCTGATACCAAATTGTAACACCCCCTATCCGTCACATAGCATATAGCAGTAGGTCCGGCCGGGGCCCGACGCCGTATGCCACAGACAGACTGGGTGGTTACTTTTGGAAACCATCCAACCAATCTCAACGTCCTACACAGAGCATTCTAGCGGAAGCAGTTTATAAAAGTTGTAAACAAGAACCCAGCATCAAAACACGAATGTCCACTAACACATATTAGGAATGTTATACAAAATACCCAAAACAAGCCTTAAGGCCTTACAAAATGTTTCACTTGAATATTACATGTTTTACAAACCACGGCACGCAGGCCGGTCATACATGAATAAAGCAGTAAACATTTCCATTTGGGCCTTTGAGGGCCGGCTTCGCAAAAAAGGGCTTTAGCCCGCTATTGACCGCTTGGTCCAGCTGCACCTGCAAGCAACGAACCACCGCACGGTGGCAAAACAAGGCAACGGTCAGCAATGCTGACAAAATTATAACGATCCCGCCCCCAACTCGTGGCGGCGATGCTCCTTCCCTGCATTTCATTAGAATAAGCGAGCAATGTATATCAATAGCCATTTCATCACAGACATTGGCTCACGCGGCCACACGCCCCGTGCACTCAGGGCACATTCTCGGTGAACCGGTCAATGTCACGTCAATTAAAGCCATTAACATTCCGGACTCACCACCGCCACTTAGACAGCCAAACCTATGAGCAATTTGTCTTCTTGGCCTGGGTCACGACAATTTAAGCCATTGACCGCCGAAGACTCACATCTATGCCAACGACAAGTGCCACGTAACCTTAGGTCTCTTTAACCGAACGACATAGAGCGGGTACGGTTCCATCTAACCCGTGCTCACATCGCAACGACAATTTAAGCCATTTGCGCGGGTCAAACTTCCACCGAGTCCCATTCTATCACAAGTCACATAACTCGGTTATGTTCAAGTTGGCTCTCAGGCAACCAAGTTGGCAAGATCTCGTATCCGCCCAGTTTTCCGGGTGCACCTTTGGGTTAGTCCCCAAGGCTCCCTGCTGCAATCTAACGCGTAGAAAACCCGAAAAACAACCAATAGCACGGAGTCTTCTCCGGCCTTATGCAATGCAACATCACCGATCCAGACTAACATGTCCGGGTAGGCTTCACACATCATGCCTATGTCTGTTCTCGCATACGGACTCTAAACAACAGAGACTTCACATATCTACCCGAAGGAACGCCTCCAACTCTCCGCAAACTCGCGAGAGCGGGCTTCCTATGCTAGGAAAGAGAGCTATTCATGCTCAAAATGAGGATCGTTACCCTTGCGTTCCTCTTTGGCGCCATTGAAAAGTAATCGGATGAAAACCACTGCACTAGCGTTGCCTCTGTGGATCCGGAGTCGGCTTGCGATTCGGAGCTCCGAAGCTCCTCCAATGGCGGATCTAGCTCCTTCGTCCTCCCTTGGCTCTCCTCTCTCTCCAAGGATTTAGAAAGATGATAAGGTATGAAAAGTGAGGGTTTTCCAAGTCCACTCACGGGTATATCCTCTCAGGAACAACCCCCAGCCGTTGGATCTTCAGTTAAAGAAATGAATGGCTTCGATTCGGGGCTGAAATGCCCAATCTGGACCGAACACGGCCTGGCACACGCCCGTGTCCAGGGCCGTGTTCCTCATTCGCCGTCAAAATCGAATCTCCTGGAACCTCAAACGGGTACCGAACACGCCCGTGTTCGAGCTGACACGCCCGTGTTCCACCTCACACGGCCGTGTGGCCGGCCGTGTACCCCATGATTTTTCCCCATTTTCAACCCGAGCACTACACGGGTTCTAGGACACGCCCGTGTCACATTGACACGCCTGGGCCCCAGGCCGTGTACACGGGACACTTCGTCGAGTGAAGATCGACGACTTCATGACACGACCTTGGACACGCCCGTGTCCTAGGCCGTGTGCCTTGTCTCGACGATCGTCGAGCGAATCTCGACGACTCCCCGGGACGATCGTCAACACGGGTCGACACGCCCTGCGACATGCCCGTGTCGCAGGCCGTGTGCCCACTCTCGACGAATCGTCGAGTAAATCTCAACGACTTCGCGGCTAAGTGTCGACACGGGTTGACACGCCCTGCGAAACGCCCGTGTCGCAGGCCGTGTGCCCACTCTCGACGAATCGTCGAGTAAATCTCGACGTCTTCGCGGCTAAGTGTCGACACACGCTTGACATGCCCTGGGACACGCCTGTGTCCCAGGCCGTGTGCCTGCTGCCAGAACCCAAACTGGCCCAAAACGTCCCCCTTTTGCTCCTTTGAGTTTCGGGGCGTTACAGGTCAGCGGGTCTGCTCGGGGTCTCCTCTCCAAACCATCTCCAACCACCGAGTGAGCCTACAACCCTGCCAGCTAGATGAGATCCTGGTCAGTGGGTCTGCTCGGGGTCTCCTCCCCAAACCATCTCGCCCTTGGTGCCCTAAAAAGGTCACCCACACTTTCATCACATCAAAAGAGCACGTCAAAATGGTAAGCATTGTACAATAATAAAAAGTGTAATGGACAGAAATTGCTACGGGTAAAATCACTTTAAATCATCACCACTTCGGGCTCGCTCGAGGGATACCCCGTCCACATCCTGGAGGTGGTACCCACCTGACTTTAGGACTTCCTTTACTACAAAAGGACCATCCCAATTGGGATTGAGCTTCCCTACGGAGGCCCCTATACCTGCTGCATCTACCTTTTTAGGACCAAATCTCCCTTCTCGAACTGCCTGATCCTTATATGCTTGTCGAAGTACCTTGCAATCCGGCGCTTGACCTCCTCCCGCCGGACCATCACCAAATCCCTGAGTTCCTCCACGAGATCCAAAGAGAGTCTCTGTTCTTCCTCGTTCTCTGCTCTCCATCCTTCGACTCCTTCCCTTGCAACTGCTACTCTTGTTGATGTGATCTCAAACTCGATAGGTATGATAGCCTCTGAGCCATGAGAGAGCTTAAACGAGGTTTCCCCCATGGCGGTGTTTGGTGTGGTCCTCAAGGCCCAGAGGACTGAAGGTAGCTACTCCACCCAGTTCCCCCTCAAATTCTCCACTTTCTTCTTCAATAGATTGACAATGACCTTATTAGCTGCTTCCACCTACCCGTTACTCTGTGGATGATGAACAGAGGCAAAGCGGAGATCTATTCCCAAACGAATGCAGAAATCAACGAACTCTCTACTTGCAAATTGTGGTCCGTTATCTGTCACAATGGCTAGGGGCAACCCATGCCGGCAGATGATCTCCCCCCATACAAAATTCTTGACCACCTGTGATGTTACCTTAGCCAACGCCTTCACCTCCAGTCATTTCGAAAAGTAGTCCACCATGACTAGTAGGAATTTCCTCTAGCCACTCGCTTGAGGAAAAGGACCCACCAGATCTAGCCCCCATATAGCGAAAGGCCAGGGAGTTGTGATTGTCCGTACCTCTGGGCCGGAAGGAGCTGGAGGGGGGCGAACTCCTGGAATTTTTGACACCTTTTCGCGAATTCCTCCGCATCTTTCCTGAGGGTAGGCCAGAAGTACCACTGTCTCAGCACCATCCCTTCCAATGTCCGGCTCCCTGAGTAACCCCCACATTCTCCTGAGTGAATCTCTTGCAGAACCTTTGGAACCTCATCCTCTGACACACATCTGGCCAACAAACCTGACAGCATCTTGCGATATAAAACCCCATCCTTCAGCAGGTAGTACGCCGATTTGTATCTGGTATGCCTCTTGTCGAGTTCTTTTGCGGGTAACTGTCCCGATGCTAAAAAGGTGATGAAGGGATCCATCCAAGACCTTTGCTGGCATATCTTCATGAGTTCCCCTTCTTCTATAGACGGTCTGAAGAGCTCCATCATTGTTCACCCGGCTCGAGGGCCATGCTTGGCGAGTTGGTCAGCCTGAGTGCTCTCCTCCCTCGGGATGTGCTGAATTAAAAAGCTTCGGAACTGTCCTGTGATGCCCTTGACCTTTCTGAGATACAACTGGAGGGTGGGTTCCCTTGTCTCGAACTCCCCTTTGATCTGGCCTGCCACCACCATGGAGTCGGTCGAGGCCTCGATATCTTGTCTGCCCAACTCCCGGGCTAACCTGAGTCCTGCGATGATCGCCTCATATTTCGCTTGGTTGTTGGTGATCGTGAAATGAATCTTCAAGGCCTGTTCACTCCTGGTCCCTTCCGGACTTATCAAGACCATTCCTCCTACGAAGGAATTTCTTCCCAACGCACCATCTACTAACATCTTCCAGGTTGCTCGAGGGGACACTTCCGCCTCCTGGACCTCCTCTACGTAGTCCACCAGGAAATCGGCCACCCCTTGCGCCTTAATGGCGAGCCGAGGAATGAAAGTGAGGTCGAATTCACTGAGCTCTATTGACCACTTGGCCAGCCTCCCGGAATGTTCTACCCCCTCCAAGATGCAACGGAGGTGGTGATCCATTACCACCTGGATAGAATGAGCCTGGAAATACGGTCTGAGCTTTCGGGCCGATATAATGAGGGCAAATGCTAACTTTTCAAGGATGGGATACCCGAGCTCTGCTTTCTTTAAGACCCTGCTCACGTAGTAGATTGGAAACTGCTTCCTCCCTTCTTCTCGCACCAGAACCGAGCTCACAGCCCCTGTTCCTACCCCCAAGTACAAAAATAGGACCTCTCCTTCCCTTGGCCCCTAGAGTAAAGGCGTCTGGGTGAGCTGTTGCTTTATAGCCTGGAAAGCCTTTTCGCATTCTGGGGTCCATTCGAACTTCTTGCCCCCCCCCCCCCCCCCCCCCCGCAGCGTCCGAAAGAAAGGCGAGCATTTCTCCCCGGCTCGGGAGAGAAACCTGCTTAGCCCTACCAACTTGCCGGTGAGACGCTGAACCTCCTTAGCATTTCTAGGGGACTCCAACTCCAGGATTGCTTTTACTTTCTCGGGGTTGGGCTCCACTCCAGACGGAGTGAGAAGATGTCCGAGGAACTTTCCCCTACTGGCTCCGAATACACATTTCAGGGGGTTGAGTCTCATTTTATACTTCCTTAGGGTCTCAAAGGTCTCCTCAAGATCTAGGATATGAGCTTTGAGGTCCTTGCTTTTGATCATCAAGTCATCTACGTACACCTCGAGGCTCCCCCCTCTCTGTTTTCGAAAGATCCGATCCATCATTCTTTGGTAGGTTGCTCCCGCATTCTTCAAACGAAAAGGCATCATATTAAAACAGAAGCATCCATCCTCCATGATGAAGGTAATGTGCTTAACATCTGGAGGATGCATGCGTATTTGGTGGTATCCGGAAAATGCATCCAAGAAACTCATAAAAGGAAAACCGACGGCTGAATCAACCAGCGCGTCGATTCGGGGCAGCGGGTAACAATCCTTGGGGCATGCTTTATTTAAAAGAGAAAAATCCACACACATCCTCCATCTACCCTCCCCTTTTTTAACCATTACAACATTAATCACCTACCCCGGATACTTACAGGTGGATACAAACCCCTCCTTAAGTAATTTCTCTACTTCCTCGCTAATAGGCTCAGCCATCTTGGAGGCGATGGCCCTCTTCTTCTGCTGTATGGGGCGAGTGTTGGGGTCGAGATTGAGGCGGTGACAAGAGACGTCGGCATCGACCCCGGGCATGTATGCGGCGCTCCACAGAAAGATGTCAATATTTTTCTGCACGCAGGACTTGATCTTCTCTCAGTCTTCCGGGTTGAGCTTGCCGCTGATCTTTATTTTCTCCTCTCTGCCTTCCCTGGTACATATCTCTACCTCGAGTACCTCCACGGCCGCTTTCAGCCTTGATGGCTCTTCCTCTCCTTCCTGCTCTTCCAGCGTGTCCTACTCTCTGGCTTCGTCTTCCATGATGGTCATCATCATTTCTTCCCCAAGCTTTCCCATCTCCCACTTGCTTGCGTCCTCTCCTTCCTGCCGTGAGGCCCTTCTCTTTTCTGGCCGGGCCCCCTTCCTGGGCGACCCTCCCGCTTCCTCCATCTTCCTCTTCTCTTTCTTCCCTTCATCCTCTTTTGGTTCCCTTTCCTATGCCGCCTCCATCTCTCCTCCCTCCTTTCCAGCTGTTTCTAGTTTCCCCGCAATATCTCCAACCATCACTACTTCTCCCTCTCCTCCAGCACCTTCCTCTCCTCTTTCTTCTACCATCCCCGTCTCTCCGTACTCCTCTCCTGCCATTTCTGGCTCTCCCGCAATGCCTCCAACCATCACTTCTTCTCCTTCTCCTCCAGCACCTTCCTCCTCTCTTTCTTCTACCATCCCCGTCTCTCTGTACTCCTCTCCCACCATTTCTGATTCCCCCGCAATGCCTGCAACCATCACTACTTCTCCTTCTCCTCCAGCACCTTCCTCTCCTCTTTCTTCTACCATCCCCATCTCTCCGTACTCCTCTCCCGCCATTTCTGGCTCCCCCGTAATGCCTCCAAACATCACTACTTCTCCTTCTCCTCCAGCACCTTCCTCCTCTCTTTCTTCTACCATCCCTGTCTCCCCGTACTCCTCTCCCGCCATTTCTGGTTCCCCCGCAATGCCTCCAACCATCACTACTTCTCCTTCTCCTCCAGCACCTTCCTCCTCTCTTTCTTCTACCATCCCCGTCTCTCCGTATTCCTCTCCTGCCATTTTTTGCTCCCCCGCAATTCCTCCAACCATCACTACTTCTCCTTCTCCTCCAGCAGCTTCCTCCTCTCTTTCTTCTATCATCCCCGTCTCCCCGTACTCCTCTCCCGCCATTTCTGGTTCCCCTGCAATGACTCCAACCATCACTACTTCTCCTTCTCCTCCAGCACCTTCCTCCTCTCGTTCTTCTACCATCCCCATCTCCCCGTACTCCTCTCCCTCCGTTTCTGGTTCCCCCGCAATGCCTCCAACTATCACTACTTCTACTTATCCTCCAGCACCTTCCTCATCTCTTTCTTCTACTTCGCCCCCCAGTTCCTGTTGCAACTGCTCGATCCTCTTTTCCATTTCCTTAGCGTCTCCCTGCCAGGAGATGGTGTTCACTGCCGTCACGTAGCATTCCCATGCAGCCTTTGGATCCCCCCGCACCCTGATTTGGGTACCTCCTGAGTTCAGTTTCAAACACTGGTGAAATGATGAGGGGACACATCTGAAAGCGCTGATCAAGGGGCGCCCAAAAATGACGTTGTAACTACTGGGGGCATCCACTATGACGAAGCGGCAGTTTCGGGATAGCCCTCCCAGGGTTACTTGGAGTCCCACTCCCCCCTCGACTTCTTTCCTCTCTCCTGTGAACCCAAACAATGGTCCATCCGCCGCTAGCACCCTCCGGGCCTCTACCCTCATCGCATTGAAAGCTTTTTTGAAAATCACGTTCACCGAACTCCCATTGTCTACTAGGATCCGTGACACCGTAAAGTTCTCGATGGAGGTTTGTATCACCAGTGCGTCACAGAAAGGGTCTTCATGATCTGGCATGTCCTTTCTTGAAAAGGTGATCTTCTCTTCTGGGGGAGGGGACTGTGACGTCGAGGCTACACTTCGGCAGTACATAGTGTGAAGGCTCGCCTTTCGGGTCGCCTTTATCCCTACTCCCCCATGGATTACTCCAATTCCTCTGCGATCTCCTTCATCCATTCGATCCACACACCGATCCTCTTCTCATGTACCTGTCACTTCCTTTATCCGCACTGGGCTTGGTTGTTCCCCCGCTCCTCTAGTTCTCCTTATTTCCAAAAAATCGGGGCAGGTAGCCGTTGCGTGACCTTCTTCCTCGTGGAAGTCACAATATGGCAACGCCGCCTCCCCCCCTTGCCTTCCTTCCTGAGGGTTTCTTCTTCTCCCAGCTCCTCCTCCTCTTCCTCTCTCCCGGCCTCTTCCTCTGCCTCGGCCGATAGCCATGGCCTACTGCGGAGGGGGTAGGGGTGGTCTATGACCATGCCCCCACCCTTGCTGGTGAAATCTTCCCGGTCCTCCTTGTTGGATCCTCCCCCGTGGGGAAATCCTCTACCTTGTCCTGGGGCAGGGCCTCCCTGTTGCATCCATCCAATCTCTTGATATGCCGGCGCCCTCGGCTCTTCTCTTCTCCTTGCCTCCTCCTGTATCCCACCTGACTCCCTCGACTCCACCTCAGTAAGCCTTGCCAATTTCTTTGCAAAAGCGGGGTTTGTCGCCTCCATCGCTATTTCCTTTGCCGCATTCTCCATCAAGCCCTCAAAAGACAGTGGCGCCTTCCGGGTGAGGCTCATTTTGAATAAACCTTCCCGTAGTCCCACAGTAAAGGCCATCTGGAGGGCAAACCCTGGCACCTCCTATATATCCAAGATCTCTTCTTGGAACCTGTCCACGTACTGAGCCAGTGACTCATCTGCCCTCTGCTTAATCAAAAAGATTGACTCCGGGTTCCTCTTTCTCTTCTTAGAAGTGGAGAACCGAAACTGGAAGCTCCTGCTTAGGTCCTCGAAGCAGTATATCGAGCCCATCGGGAGCTGATGAAACCAGCCTCTAGCTTTGTCCTTTAGAGTGATGGTAAAAAGACTGCATTTGAATGCGTCCGTCATGGGCCTGATCGAAACTGCGTCCTCGAACCACTGCAAGTGATGGAGGGGATCATCCTTCCCCACATAGTAGTTCATCTCGGGTTCTCGGAAACCTTCCGGGATGGGAGCTGACATGAAAGTGCAGGTTAGATCTGAAATACTCTAGAGGGGGTGGTGAATAGAGTATTGTGCTCACTACAAACTTTTTACAACTTTTGTTGTAAGCCTAGGTGAACAATTCAACAAATAAAATAAATCAGCACAACAAACTAACTAATCACAGAACATCACAGCCAAAACACAAAGAAAAGGGCAAGCAGATGACACAAGAAGTTTTTATAGTGGTTCCCCAACCTGGGTACATCCACTCTTCTACCACCCTGGTAGGAATCCACTCAGGTTTTTGATCAGGTGTCTGACACCAATGAGATTTTGTTCAGGTACTCAAAAACCAAAACCTCAAGTCTTTTGGAGGGAGACTTGCAACCAGAATAATTTTGAAGGGAATTAAAACCCTGTACAGGAATTGGAAATAAAGAGATGGTGTCTTCTCTCTCTCAAAATAGCTGAGAAGACTTGTGGATTGATTGTATCAGGTTTTGCTCCCCCTGAGATCTTGAATTAATCAGGAATGCTGGAGCACTGCTTCAGGTTGATAGGTCTTCAAAGACCTAGAATGCCTGGAGCAGAATTTGTTTCAGGAACTCCTTTGACAGATTGAAGTTTGTTGTCCTTTGAAGTAGTCCTGTAGAGTTGAAGGAAGAAGACTCTTGATAATGATTGGTTGTTCCTCTTCTTCTTGAAACTGTTCTCTGGTCAGGCTGATTGCAGTAGAACTTTTGATTTCAGTATGATTGTTCTTCTGTGCAATCTGAGAGTCTTTGTCTGATTGTCTGTATGTATCACTGTATTGCTTGTTGCACTGTAATTCTGTTGCTCTCCTACTACTTGATACTTTTCTTTTTTTAATATCTTTTTGACTGACTGAGAACATTTAAAATTCGAATGTTAAGCAGTAATTGCAGTCGGCCTTGGAAGGAAGCGATAATCAATGATTTCCCAACTGTCCCATAGAAAAACGGCATGTAATCGTCCATAGTCAATGCGCGTTCTAACGGTAACATTCCGAGAAGATCTGGCATTAATTACTCCGGAATCATCGCTAAGAAACGGGACGGGAAACCTAAAGATGACCTAGTCTGGATTCGTCGAATGAAGAACGCAATTCGTCGAGCTGAGTTTGAGTTTGTCGAGCTGAGCTTGAGATCGTCGAGCTGAGCTGGAGAGAGTTCGTCAACCAGACAATCTTCATTAGCCGAACAGACAATCTTCATTCATCGAACAGACAATCTTCATTCATAGAGCTGAGATAGATAATGGACTTAGCCAAATATTCTGCATCTGCTGATATTCAGTGTCGACATAAGCTGCTGTCGACTGATTGATCTTAGTGTCGACTCAAATCTTTTGGTGTCGACAAGAATTGGTGTTGACTGAAATCCTGGTGTTGACACAACTCTTCTGGTGTCGACATAAATTTCTTGGTGTCGACACATGCCCTAAGTGTCGACACAAATACTCTGAGTTTAGAATTCGTCGAGTAGAGTCCTTGATTTGTCGACCTGAGAAGATTACTTTGTCGACTTGAGAAGTTGAGAGCTTGAGGTCCAAGTTCGTCGAGCTCAGAAACTGATTCGTCGACCGAAGCTTGAAGCTGGACTTAGAAAAATTCTGAAGTTATCCAGATTTTAGCTTGATGTAGAAACTCTGTCTTCGTCGAACCGAGAACTAAGATCGTCGAGCTCAGCACCAAGAAATGTCTCATGATCGTCGAGCGCAGAACACCTTTCGTCGAGCTGAGTTCGACGAACGTCGAACTCACTTGACTTGGTCTTGAAAACTTCAGAATATGGAGTCTCTGATGGTCTTGTTGATAGGTGTTCCATCTGAAATTGAACCTAAGGACTTGGCCTAGACTCTAGGACACAAACTTGACCCTGGCTATACATGATGGGTCACATCCTAAGTCAGTGAACCTAGCCCAAATCAACTAGGGATCCAACAATCTCCCCCTATTTGGGTGAGGTCACTAACAGAGACTCTAAACAGAAACAAACAGAAAAACAAAGCAGGAAAAGAAATATATCTGGCAGAGAATTACCAACACATGCAGCAGATATATATATATACATAGCTTTGTTTTAAACAGATGGCATAGTTTGAAAAACAAAAATAGACAGAAATTGAAACAACAAGAAAATTACTTTTTTGGCTTCTTCTGCTTGGACTTATCTTCAGCTGTCTGCTCACATGGCTTTTTGAATATGATTTCTCTCTTGGGATCTGAAGCCTAAGCCTTTGTCATAGTCATATCAGCTGCCCCTATAATGTTCAAAGATGTTACTCTGGGGATAAATACTTCTGGATGAAGTTTCATATAGTCATCAACATTGAATAGCTTGTTTCCTTTGTCAAATCTTTTCAGCTCTTCTTTTCTGTGCTTAGACATAGTTGTAAGACCTGATGTATCTTTGCCTTCAGCCTTAGATTTATTAATCAGAGATAGTCCAATTAACTCCTGATATCTGGCCATTCTTGCAGTATTTGCAGTTTCAGGATCTTCAAAAGGAACTGGAGGGGAGAGAGGTCTCTTTGGACTTTCAGCTTTCTGTACATCAGAAATTTATTGTTGCTGCTGCTGATGCTGTTGATGTTGATGTCCTGAAGAGGATGGCTGCCTCTGCTGGCTGCTTTCAGAAGATCTCCCTGATTGTCTCTGATATTTTGCATTGGGGCAGATCTCTAGGAGCTAGAGGAGCCAGAGGCACCAGCTGCTGGAGGAGGAGGAGGAGGATCCTTCCTGAATCTATGCACTAGAGGAGGGGAATATCTCTTGCTTCTCTTTCTATCCTTCTGCTGGTTCTTGGATAGCCACATCCATCCAGGCATTCCCTTGTATGGAGTTACATTATGCAGAATGTAATAGGGAGTATCAGCATTGGGATTAGGCTTAGGAGCTGGAGGAGGAGGAGCCTTCCTTTTCTTAAACAACATTTTCTTTTTCTTACTAGTAGCATCTTAATCTGAGTCATCATCTTCTTCTTCAGAATTAGAACCTTGAGGGATGTCATAAAGAGCATCCAGAGCTTTTAAAGCTTTATCAGAAAGAATAGCTTTTTTTGGAGGAGGGGCAGAAGGTTCAGGAGCTGAGGTTTCAGCAATAGGAGAGGAGGGAGCTGCACAGGAAACAGAAATAGTAGGGACAGAGCTTTCAGCTGCTGCCTTATTTTCTTCTTCAATGTCAGCTAGAATAAGCTCATCCAAATCTGGTAGGGGAGAGTCATCCATAACAAAAGTTGGGGCAGGAAAATCTTCTGGAATGACCTCTAGATTAGAAGCTGAGATGGAAGCTGAAGCTGAGATAACAAAATTGTCACAAAGTTGCTTAGCAACTGCTGGGCTAACTAGAGAGTTGTAGGGTACAATAGCCAAACTTGGCTTAGTAAAATCTGCTGGGAGGAATTGCAAATGTACAGTATCAAAAATTTCCAGTAATTCTGGTAGATTAACTGTGGGATTCAGAGAGAAATCACCAACAGTTTTTATTTGTTCAACTGACTCATCCAAATCAATGTTAGTGTCCATAAAATGAATTAACTCAATCATCTCAGAATCAAAATCAGTCAAAATTTCTGTATCTGTATCTGAATCTGCATCTGCTGTAGAGGGAATTTCTGCTGTGACTGCTGCTACTGTTGTATCTGTATTTGCTGCAACTTCATCACTGAGCATCTCCCCCTGCCTGGGCTCAGGAATACCTGGATCCAGGCCCCTGAATGAAGAGGGGTCAGCAGATAGGGCAGAAATCTGTGCAGATAAAGAATTGATGGAGGTCACAAGAGGTGTAATATCCTCTTGGATGAGAGATTTAATGAGGGGAGTAAGCAAGGAGATGATGGTAGATGGATCAAATGGGGAAGGGGAAGAGGATGGAATGGAAGGAGGAATAACAGATGGAATGGGGGCATCTGGCATGATAGTGTCTGCGGGTATGTTGTAAGATGGAATTGTTGACAAATGAGGGGGAAGTGGAGACTAATGAGGTGTAGGAACAAATGTCTCATGTGGTGAAGCAGGGGGTGTAGGAAGGTTGGTAATGTCAAGTGGTGGAGATGGAGGAGGAGTAGGCACATGTGGATGCTGTGGAGATCTAGGGTGGTAGAAGGAATGAAAGAGGGAGGGAGTTGTTTGGCTGGAAGTGCAGGAAGAGATGATGGAGATGGAGGGACCTCTTCTGCAAGGTGGGGAGCGGCTTTTACAGCCCTGGTGCTCTCATAAGTTTGGATGGAAGAGAAAGAATCCTTTGAGGGCTTGGAGATAGTCCTCTCCCACCTGCCAAACAGAGCGCATGTGAGGCGCTTGCTGTCATTTATGAAGATGGTCGGGGAGACCATGCATTCAGCAGCCTTCTCTTGGAGAAAAATTCCCAAAATTCTGCCGAAGCAGATTTCCTTCTTGCTATTCTTTTTCTTTATCAATTCAAAGAAGATTGTGCCCCAGTTGACACGTCTCTTATTCACCACGGCGCACATAACCAGAAATTGATGCCGGGTTATGTAGTCATGTGCTGAGTGCTTTCCCATCAGCACTTTTCCTACAATGTCTGCCAGAAACTGGTACGCGGCAGACAGTTGCTTCTTCAATAGCTTGTTAGGGTTGCTTCCTGAAAAAACCATTAGCTTCAGCATGTCACCAAACTCTTCAGAATCCATTTCTATGTTATCTTCTCCATTTACTAGTCCAAATATTTCCGAAAGAATTGCGGGAGATAATGAAACAGCAGTACTCCCGATAGTGCCTGTCAGCACATCTTCCTTAGAAACTATTGATGTATACACCCATTCTCGTATTTACGTCTCATGTAGTTTAATCCTCCTGGTCATGAAATCCTTTAGATTGAGTTCTTCCAGGAGTTCCAAGATATAAAGGAAAATATGGCCAGAATGCTAGAAAGACTCAAAATCCATGTCGAATACAGTATCAAACTTCATCGCAACCAAAGCTCCTGTGGGAATCGCCATTGATGACCTGCAAGAAAAACACAGAGAAAACAGCGATCAAGAGCAAAGGAACTGAAAGCGCGGTACGGAGGTCGAAGAAAACCTAGATATAAGATTTTCAGAATATGAATCGACAAACTCCGTTCCACGAAAAGGAGAAATTCTTCGAACTGAGCTCGACGAAATAAATTATAGATAGATAATTCGTCGATCTCATCCAGAAGAATCGAAAACAGGTCGTCAAACTCCGTTCGACGAAACATTTTCTGAAGCAAAGTTCGTCGATCTCTGGTCGACGAAAATTATTTCCACACACAGAGAATTCGTCGATCTCCGGTCGACGAGAATCTCTCAAACTTTCCCTAATTCGTCGAACTCCGTTCGATGAACTCTGGAAAATTTGTCGAATGCAGACATAAGTTAATTTAACTCTTCTCCATTAATCATTCCCAGTTGATTTATAAAGAACAGATGAGTTTTCTCATCCAAAGGCTTGGTGAAAATGTCTACTTTCTATAAATCAGTAGGAATATGGATTAAGTTAATTTTCTTTTTGTCTACATTATCTCTAATGAAATGAAGTCTTATTTCAATATGTTTCATCCTAGAATGATGAACTGGATTCTGTGCTATAGCAATAGCACTAGTATTATCACAAAATAATGTTGAATTATTTAAGTTGACACCATAGTCTAGGAGTTGATTTTGTATCCATAGCATTTGTGAAAAGCAGCTGCCAGCAGCCATGTATTCTGCTTCTACAGTTGATGTAGACACATATGTCTGCTTTTTAAAAAACCAGGAGACAAGTCTCATACCCAGGAATTGGCAAGTTCCAGAGGTACTCTTCCTGTCCACTCTACATCCAACATAGTCAGTATCTGAGTATCCAGTTAAGTCAAACTCTGACTCTACAGGATACCAGAGTCCTAGATTAGGACAACTCTTTATATATCTCAAAATTATTTTTAGGAAAATAAGGTGAGATTCTTTAGGGTTCACTTGGAACCTAGCACAAAGGCATGTGGCAAACATTATATCAGGTCTACTAGCTGTTAGGTATAATAGGGATCCAACAATTGCCCTATAATGCTTCTGATCTATAGGTTTCCCTGCTACATTAGAATCCATAACAGCATTTGTAGCCATAGGGGTTTTCATTCCTGAAGCATCACCCATCCCAAACTTCTTAATAAGCTCTTTAGCATACTTAGCTTGGGAGAGGATGATACCATCAGGGAGCTGCTTCACTTGGAGACCAAGGAAGTAGGAAAGCTCACCCATGCTACTCATCTCAAATTTAGAATGCACGAGGTAAGCAAACCTCTTGCATAATTTGGGATCAGTAGACCCAAAGATGATGTCATCCACATATATTTGTACTAACAATATTTGGTCCTTATGATGTCTAGTGAAAAGAGTTTTATCTATGGTTCCTCTTATAAATTTATGCTCTAAAAGAAAGCTTGTTAAGGTCTCATACCAAGCTCTTGGAGATTGATTTAAACCATAGAGAGCTTTATGCAATTTAAATACAAAAGAGGGTTGAGTTGAAGAGATAAAACCTGGAGGTTGTTCTACATAAACCTCTTCTTGAAGCACTCCATTCAGAAATGCACTCTTGACATCCATTTGGTAGACTTTGAATCTCGTGTGAGCTGCATAGGCAAGGAATATTCTTATGGCCTCTAACCTTGTAATAGGGGCAAAGGTTTGGTCATAGTCAATTCCTTCCTCTTGCCTGTAGCCTTGAGCAACAAGCCTAGCCTTGTTTCTCACTATGTTCCCTTGAGCATCCAACTTGTTCCTGTAGACCCATTTGGTTCCAATAATTGGGTAGTTATGGGGTCTTGGAACCAAATCCCAAACTCTACATCTATCAAACCGATTTAGTTCCTCTTCCATTGCAATGATCCAGTGGGGATCTTGCTCTACTTCATGGATGGTGAGAGGTTCAATTTGAGAGAGAAAACAGTCATGCATCAGGTCTTGGTTGAGTTGATGCCTTGTCTATACACCTACTGAAATGTCTCCAATCACTTGAGATCTGGGGTGATCTCTAAGTGTGACAAGATCAGTTGGTGTAGTTGGTTGAGCAACAGCTTCTGTAATTAATTCCTCTTGGGGAATGATACTAGCTGTTGAGGGAAGTTCAGCCACTTCCTCTTGGATTTCTTCTTCACTATCTTCTGCAACCTGTGGAGTAGGATGAGTTGATACCTCTTGGGTAAGGTTTAGTCCATCCATAGACTCACACAGTTGAGGAACCTGTAAAAAGCTATTGGTAGAAATCTCTTTCTCCTTATAAGACATGTTAGCTTCTTCAAAAGATACATGGATAGACTCTTCAATTTTAAGGGTGGATTTATTGAAAACCATATAGGCCTTGCTTACTTGGGAATATCCTAGAAAAATCCCTTCTTCAGCATTGACCTCAAACTTTTTAATGTATCTCTTGTTATTATTGTGAATGTAACAAATGCAGCCAAAAACTTTAAAGTATGTGATTTTAGGTTTCTTCCCTTTAAGTAATTCATATGGGGTCTTATTTTTCAGTTTATTTATAAGACTTCTATTCAGGACATAATTAGCAGTATTTACAGCTTCTGCCCAAAATGATAGAGGCATGTAAGCATCTGCTAATAATGTACCTACAGATTCAATGAGTGTCATATTTTTCCTTTCAGCAACCCCATTCTGTTGGGCAGTTCTAGGAGCTGAGAAACACTGCCCGATACCTTCTTTCTCACAGAACTCATGCATAAGAAGAGACTCAAACTCTGTGCCATGATCACTTCTGATTAATGCAACATGAGTAAAGAACTCAATCTGTATGGTCCTGAAAAAATCTGTAAGAACCTTGAATGTATCTGACTTAGCTCTCAGAAAGGCTACCCAACTGAATCTAGAGAAGTCATCAACAATCAATAAAGTATAGGACTTCCCTCCTAGGCTTTGCACTGCAATTGGTCCAAATAGATCCACATGAAGCAAATACAATATCCTAGGTGAATCACTTTTATTAATGGATTTAAAGCTAGTTTTGGTTTGCTTGCCTAATTGACAAGCCCTGCATAGACTTTCCTTCTTGTAGGGGCTAGAAGGTAAGCCTCTAACAAGGTTTTCCTTAGATATATTCTTAAGGTTTACATGTCCTAGTCTTTTATGTCATAACTCATTTTGATTACTAGTAACATTCAGTAAGCAGATATCAGTTGTGGCAGAAATAAAATCTACTAAATATATGTTCCCTCGTCGAGCTGAGTTTGAGTTCGTCGAGCTGAGCTTTAGATCGTCGAGCTGAGCTAGAGAGAGTTCGTCGACCAGACAATCTTCATTAGTCAAACAGACAATCTTCATTCGTCGAACAGACAATCTTCATCCGTCGAGCTGAGATAGATTGTGGACTTAGCCAAATATTCTGCATCTGTTGATATTCAGTGTCGACATAAGCTGGTGTCGACTGATTGATCTTAGTGTCGACTCAAATCTTCTGGTGTCGACAAGAATTGGTGTTGACTGAAATCCTGGTGTCGACACAACTCTTCTGGTGTCGACATAAATTGCTTGGTGTCGACACATGCCCTAAGTGTCGACACAAATACTCTGAGTTCAGAATTCGTCGAGTAGAGTTCTTGATTCGTCGACATAAGAAGCTAACTTCGTCAAACTGAGAAGTTGAGAGCTTGAGGTCCAAGTTCGTCGAGCTCAGAAACTGATTCGTCGACCGACGCTTGAAGCTGGACTTAGAAAAATTCTAAAGTTGTCCTGATTTTAGCTTGATGTAGAAACTCTATCTTCGTCGAACAGAGAACTAAGATCGTCGAGCTCAGCACCAAGAAATGTCTCACGATCGTCGAGCGCAGAACACCTTTTGTCGAGCTGAGTTCAATGAACGTCGAACTCACTTGACTTGGTCTTGAAAACTTCTGAATCTGGAGTCTCTGATGGTCTTGTTAATAGCTGGTCCATCTGAAATTGAACCTAAGGACTTGGCCTAGACTCTAGGACACAAACTTGACCCTAGCTATACATGATGGGTCACATCCTAAGTCAGTGAACCTAGCCCAAATCAACTAGGGATCCAACATGATAGGATTGGTCGCAAAAAGGGGACCCTCTCGCCGCCGGTCTCGCCACACCTACTCGCGCGAAGACCTCTCCTTGCGAGATGGTACCTGCCGGGCTAGGGAACAGCTCCCTTCCCGCCATGTCTCTCCCGCTCCCTTCCGCCGTCACCTCCTTCCCCGGTCTCCTCCCCGGGGCATCTTCTCCCACTAGCGCCGAGACGAGTTCTTCTTGTGTTGCGAGAGCCGGTACTTGATGCAGTGGGGTTGAACAATCTCCCTGTCGCGAGATCTCTTGCAGCAAATCCATGATCCCCTTGATTGAAGCCATGAACTCTTCTCTTCCGACAAATTCTCCCTGACCTCCCGCCATGTGGTTGATCAAGGTTCTTCTCTAAGGGCTGCGCTCCACGCTCACCGCACCAAAAATGTTGGAACCAGCTTTCTGGTCCCTCCTAAAGTTCGAAACAGGGTGCATACCACACTACTCTCCCTGTGCTATCCTCCTGACGAGAGTCAGAGACCTGAAAACAGACCGAGGGGTCTCAGCTCGGAGGTCCCACCTCTTTCCCGGAAGAACTAAAGATCTTCCCCTCCCTAGCTAATGCTAAGCTAGATGCTTGTGAGGAAGATAGTGGAAAGGTTCAACAACATATCTGAGGAACCTTATCGGTCTATTTATAGGCCTCTGAATCTGATCTGCAAATAACACTTCTGAATCAACCTGAAAAAACCAAAATACCCTGGGTTGGGTCTGCCAATAGCCAAACTCCGCTGTTCTGGAGGGCTATACGCAGACCTCCAGGCGTAGAAGTGTAAAATTACCTGGGGCACAAAGGTAAAATCCCCCTTTGGGGGTAAAAGGGTAAAGACATCTTTTCTCCCATGCGGCGAGTGGGGAAGGCACTGCCGGGCGAGATGACCGCCCTGTCCATCTCGCCTCCCACCCCCTCTCGTCCTGTCGGCTCTCTCGCCTCCTAGACTGATCTCAGCCACTAGGAGGTCTCGCCCACTTCAAAGGATCCCCCATCTTGCCTCTTGCAGGTGGGCATCCTCTCATCTCGTCAGTCCCCCTTTCTCGCTTGCTGGACCACCTCTCGCGAGCCCAAGGTTGTACAAGCCTGGTCAGCGGGTCTTCTCGGGGTCTCCTCTCCAAACAAACTCCAACCAACGAGTGAGCTTACATCCCTTCCAGCTAGGTGAGAGCCTTGTCAGTGGGTCTGCTTGGGGTCTTCTCTCCAAACAACCTCCAACCACCGAGTGAGCCTACAACCCTGCCAGCTAGGTGAGAGCCTGGTAAACGGGTCTTCTCAGGGTCTTGTCTCCAAACAAACTCCAACCACCGAGTGAGATAACAACCCTGCCAGCAAGGTGAGAGGCTGGTCAACGGGTCTTCTCGGGGTCTCCTCTCCAAATAACCTCCAACCACCGAGTGAGCCTAGAGACCTGCCAGCTAGGTGAGAGACTGCTCAGCGGGTTTGCTCGGGGTAACCTCTCCAAACAACCTCCAACAATCGAGTGAGCATACAGTCATGCCAGCTATGTGAGAGCTTGGTCAGCGGGTCTTCTCGTGGTCTCCTCTCCAAACAAACTCCAAACACCGAGTGAGCCTACAGCCCTACCAGCTAGGTGAGAGCCTGTTTAGCTAGTCTGCACGTGGTATCCTCTACAAAGAACCTCCAACCACTGAGTGAGCCTACAACCCTGCAAGCTAGGTAAGAGCTTAGTCAGCGGGTCTTCTCGGGGTCTCCTCTCCAAAAAAAATCCAAAAACTGAGTGAGCCTACAGCCCTGCCAGCTAAGTGAGAGCCTAGTCAGCAAGCCTTCTCGGGGTCTCCTCTCCAAACAACCTCCAACCACTGAGTGGGCCTACAATCCTGCCAGTTAGGTGAGAGCCTGGTCAGCGTGTCTTCTCGGGGTCTCCTCTCCAAACAAACTCCAACCCCTGAGTGATCCTACAACCCTGCTAGCTAGGTGAGAGACTGGTCTGTGGGTCTGCTCGGGGTCTCCTCTCCAAACAACCTGCAACCACCGAGTGAGCCTACAGACCTGCCAGCTAGGTGAGAGCCTGGTCAGCGAGTCTTCTCAGGGTTTCCTCTCCAAACAACCTCCAACCATCGTGTGAGCCTACAACCCTGCTAACTAGGTGAGAGCCTGGTCAGCGGGACTGTTGGGGGTCTCCTCTCCAAATAACCTCCAACCACTGAGTGAGCCTACAACCCTGCTAGCTAGGTGAGAGCTTGGTTAGCGGGTCTTCTCTAGGTCTCCTCTCCAAACAAACTCCAACCACCAAGTGAGCCTACAACCCTGCCAGCTAGGTGAGAGCCTGGTCTGTGGGTCTGCTCGGGGTCTCCTTTCCAAACAGCCTCCAACCATCGAGTGAGCCTACAACCCTGCCAGCTAGGTGAGAGCCTGGTCACCGGGTCTTCTTGGGGTTTCCTCTCCAAACAACCTCCAACCACCTAGTGAGCCTACAACCCTGCCAGCTAGGTGAGAGACTGGTCAGCGGGTCTACTTGGGGTCTCCTCTCCAAACAAACTCTAACAACCGAGTGAGCCTACAGCCCTGCCAGCTAGGTGAGAGCCTGGTCAGCGAGTCTTCTCGGGGTCTCCTCTCCAAACAACCTCCAACCACCGAGTGAGCCTACAAACCTATCAACTAGGTGAGAGCCCGGTCAGCGGGTCTTCTCGGGGTCTCCTCTCCAAACAACCTCCAACCTCAGTGGGGCCATCGATATAAACAGCCTTTGCCCATGCGATACGACCACATTGTACCAAAAGTTGTCGAACTTGTTTCCAAGAAGAAAGAAAACAAACCCTCCCTTTTTATGAATTTATTTTATTCCTGAAGAACACCTTTGGAATGCACAAAAATGATAACCAACACTTTGAATATACTATGCAGAATAATGAACTTACACGATCCGAATCATTCCAAATCTGATCCTAAAGCACTCCAATTTGATCCAAAAGCATTGCAAGTTTGATATCGTACTTTTAAATAGTTTTTACTTTAAACGAGTACTACAAACTACTTATTTAAATAATATGAAACGTCAACTATAATAGTGTATAAACGCAATTAATCAATGTATCAACTTCGACATCAAGATAAGCTTTGGTTTTCGTAATATTTCAATAATATGATATGCGTTGGAGGATTTAATTTAAATAAAAAATCCTAGGTTTAGTACTTGCAAAATTCCATGAAATAGTGGGGAGACCAATATGATCATACAGAGACTATGTTCCAAATTTCATAATTATATCCATCATAGTTTAAGAATCATTCAATTTATTCAATCACCATAAGTTTCGTGTGACATAATTAGGCCATTATTTCATTCATCAAAAATAATATAAATCCTTCAACAAAATCCCTAAAAGTACAACTTAACAGAATACTAACAACATAAATCTGAATGTTAAACATGGTTTCAAGATGATTCATGGTTTGAGAAATATTCATCACATGCAAAAGATCCCGATCTAAGGCGCGACATAATTAGATGAAAAGTTCATTTTCTCAAACATGTGCAAATTCTACTCCAAATTCTATGGGATTCCAACAACAACTATAGGATGAGATATTAAACAAACATATAGAAATATGCTTCAAGAAGATTTGTGATTTGGGTAATATTTATCGAACACAATCTCAAAAGTCTAAGTGTACATGACAAAATTGAATCAACATTTGAATAAATCAAACCCATAGCTTTAGATATCTAAATGAGAGTTAATTTTGTCCATGATGGGGTTATCTAATTCATATACTAACCCCAAAATTTTGTGTCGGGATTTTTATGGTAATATCTTTTTATTTCATAAAAATGACTCCTTAATAATGTGTAAATCACCATTGAAGCCTTAATATAGACTATCCAAAAATCCTAAAATTCAAGGATGGGACGACTCCAAGTATGATGACCTTACATACAAAGTTCCAGCGCATGACCCTGGTCGTCACTTGGTTTCTATTTTATAGCCATGACGTTCTCCTGTGTTCTTCCGTGCTGGCCACTCTCCACGCTCACCGCACCATAAATTTTGAAACCAAAATTCAGTTTTTGTGGAGTTCAGGGTCCCAAAATAGTGGTGACCATGCACCTACTACACTCAAGTGAATGATCTAGGCATATGATTAGGAACTCAAAGGACAGACCCAAGGTATTAGCATGGATCTCCCACCGCATACCCAGAAGACTAACAAATTCTTCTCCTCCCATGCCAAAGACTGAGCTAAGGCACCTTCAGAGGGCTCTCTTAGCCAACCGAAACATCTAAGGAGAAACTCAAGACCAACTCTCTCATATCCAGAGGTGCCACCTCGGGTCTATGTAAAATGCTCTTCATCCGCCCTACCAATGGTGTAATCTCACCGAACAGTTCTACTTTACGCAGCCCCAATTGGGCCGCCAACAACATAACTTCGCTGTTCTGAAAGGCTATTAACAGACCCTCAAGGTCTTCCCGGTAACTTTACCTCGAGCTCCCCACTGGGCGAGCGGTTCATGAGAATACCCATTACCTAAGACGAAAAAGATAAATAACATACACAAGGCCCACAAACCTTTTAATTTACAGGAATATAAATTCTTTACTTCGACATGTAGGCCGGCAACATAAGCAAATTAGGCCTTCTAAGGCCGGCACAAACTTGGGCTTAAGCCTGCTACTTCCGCTTGATACTGCAACACCTGTACTCCAACGTCTCGACAAGCGGAGGCAAGCTAAACATCAGTCGACTAAAAGTGAACTATGCACCCACCCCTTTTTTTGGCGATGTGCTTTATCCCTGCAAATAGATAATATACAGCTTCCTCGAAGTATCCTCCGGGAAATCCAGAACATCACCAATCCGGCTTACATGTCCGGATGGGCTTCACACACCATACCTAAATTCATACTGATGCTTTCGAATACTAAATGCAATTAACTGCGGGGATGTACAAATCAACCCGTCGGATATCACCCTTCACACACCAGCTGGTGGAGAGGGGCTTCCATGCAAATATGTTAATTGAGGGTTCCACCTGCATAAGAAGAAACTTCATTATCTTTGACGCGTGTTTTGATGGATCCGCAACCTCAAATCTTGCATGAGGCTCGATGCCTAGTGACTGTAGCGACTGTCCAGGCACGGATCCGGTCTCCACCTGAGGTTTGGAGGCTCCAAGATATTTTTTCCCATGGCCGAGCTTCTCCCTAAACAATCGTGTTCTAGATGACGCCAAGAATGAGACTCCAGGTTGTTCTTGCCGAAGGCGGTGCCGGGAGAGAAGCTCCTGGCCGACCTAGCTATGGGCGATGACCGGAGAATAAATCTCAATCGGCCTTGCTGCAGGTGGTGATGGGGAAGGAAATCACGGCCAGCCTTGCCCCAGGTGGCTGCGACGGGGGAGACACAGGGCTCGGCTTCAACAAGCAGTGATAGGAGAACAACTCGACTTCTCTCACTCTAGGAGGCGATGGGAGAGAGCTGGGGGTCGGCCGCTGCTTGATCCAGGAGGCTGCGACGGGAGATGACCGGGGATCGCGATCGGGAGCTGGTTCGCGTGCCGCCTCTGCTGAAGAACCCCGATCGGGATTTTAGGGTTTCCCCCTCCTCTGTCCTGGACCCAATCCCCCTCCCTCTTCTTCTCCTACTTAAATATATATAATAAATATATATATTATAATATTAAACATATATTTATATATAATAAATATATATTTTTATATATATCTAGACCTAATCAACTTAAAGGCTTTACATATAAAATCTCCGCACGCATGTACGAGTACTCACACTTCCTTGAACGAGGCTGTACAAAATCATCGACCATAGCATACACCTAGCCCTTTATCTGAGGAGGGTCCCACTTGGCCGGGTACGGGGTTGTACAGTCGAGTATCCATAGGATACGCAACAAACTCAACGCCATCCTCAGCTGAGTCAATGCTTGACTCTCCGAAGGCACTGAGGGGACTCAACGCTCTTAACGCTTTCTGTGCCATACTCGACGAATAGTCGAATGGCGTTGAGTGCACTCAACACACTCAATGCCAAAAGCCAGATTCGTCGAATAACATTGAGTGCACTCAACACACTCAACGCCTAAGTTACAGATTCATTAAGTAACCATTACTCGATGAAGGTATGTTAGTGTGTAACATCTCCATCCGTTCATATAGAATATAATAGAAGGTCCGACCATGGCCCCACACCATATGCCACAAAACAAGCGGGGAAGTTACAGGTTAATACTAATTCATAATCGCACCCTAACTCAGAGCATGCTAGCGGAAGATTTTAACAATAATATAGAACTCCAACCATGAATGTCCACTATATATATAAACAACCACATTTATATATCAACTCTCTAAGGAATGTCCACAAATACAACATCATTTGGCCTTATGGCCTTACAGTTACTCTTTACAATAGAGTGGATTTCAAACATCGGCGCGTAGGCCGGCCACACATAAATAAACCACAGTGTTCTTTGCTTAGCCTTCACGGGCTAGCAGCAGCAGCAGGAACTTTAGCCCTTATGTGTCCCACTCGGCTCTCCAGCACCTGCACAAGGACAGCCCACCGAACGGTGGCAACAAGGCAACGGTCAGCATTCAGCTGACCAATTATAACGACCCTACCCCTTTCCCGGGGTAGTGGTATTCCTTCCCTGCAGGCAGAGCAATGCATAGGCAGATATAAATATCACACATTATGCTCTCACGCACAAACAATCCATCACAACCGTCAGTCACGCAGCCCGACGATCTGTGCACTCAGTGCACATTCTCGGTGTATCGGCGACCCAGGGTCCCACCACCATTCTAGGTCCGAAACCCAACGATAAAATTGAGCATTTAGTCTTTCCGGCACGCAGGCCTAAGACTCTCATTATGCGCCCCAACTGACTGCACTTTCAAGTCTTCAAGTCAGACGGACACAATGCAGGTACGGATCATCCACCCCCGTTGCTCAAGTTGCCTTTCCATCACCGAATACTAACGCACTCAAGGCTAAATATATGGCGTGGGTCAGTTTCACCTTTCATGTTCGACACAAAGCCTTTTCAAGAGCTCATCAATCTCACAGTAGCCACACTGTGCACCAAGGACGAGCTTCCTAATAGCCACAATATCCACCACGGGACTGGCTTTACACTAGATATAATTTCTACCACGGGACTGGCTTCACAATCAATAAGGGGAGTTCATGATAGCATCTCAACTCCGCCCAAACCCTGCAACATCCTGCAGTGCCAGAAAATTTGTCTTCCCATAGCACATAACACAAGCATCACAAGGGTATTTTCCTGGACTACCACTCCAGTACTTCCAGCTACTTCCCTTCACAGGTCCAACCCATCGACTCCACAAACTACACGTTTAACCATATAGTCTTCTCCGGTGTGCAAATGAAACATCACCAATCAAGACCAAGTTGTCCAGATGTGCTTCACACAGCATGCCTATTCCGTACTACACATTTCCGGATCTATATGCAAGACTATTGGGGATTCCATGAATCAACCCAAGGGAAATCCCTTCACAATCCACCCTCTGGTGGGGGAAATCCATGCACATGACAAAAAGGAAGGACTTCACATGTCCAAGAAGGAAGATCGTTACCCTTGATGACCTCTTTGGAGCCATGGAATTCTAGCCAGCTGGAAAGCACAGCAGCGGCCTTGCCTCCACAACGCTGGCCTCAGATCTTGAATCGGAACTCCGCAGCTCCACCGGTGGCCGACTCCTTTTCTCCTCCTCCTCCTTGTACTCCCTTCTCTCTAGCTCTCTTAGAAAGAGAATTGCCGAAGTTCAAATGAGGATTATCTTCTCATTCTCGGCCTTAAAGCAGCAGGGAGAAGCCTGGGCCATCAGATCCCAGATGAAGGAAATGGACGGCCACAATTTATCCACAAAGGTCTATTTTTTTGCTGACACGGCCTGTGACATGACCGTTTCATAGGCCGTGTACATTAAGCGGCACACAACCGACTTACCCAGAGTAGGACACGTCCATGTTACATGCCCGTGTCTGTGGCCGTGTGCCCTGACACGCCTTCAGACATGCCCGTGTCTGTGGCCGTGTACCTCAGGAGATAGATACCTGATGCGCCCGTGAACAGACTCTTACTGTGGTTGGTTTGGTGAGTCGATCGCCGCGGGCGTGCTACTGGAGGCAAGTGCACCTATCGCAAGTAGTACTCAATATTCGGGGGAATACCGAGGTCGTATTGTTCTCAGGGTCGTGTTGACTACTCTTACTCCTCCGGGAGGACTATTATTTTACTGAAATTAAGGTGGATTTTTTAATTAAGTAAAGACGAAAAAAGTAAAGGAGCGAAAAAATGATTTAGAAAATATTCGATGAAGGGTTAATGCTCGGCATCGAATCAGATTAAGACTAAAATAATTTTTAATAATTATAGGACTTAGTTTTCAAATTAATAAAATATAACTTGGCCGTGGAGGTTCCACAAATGTGAGCTCACCTAGCTATAGCGATATCGCTCACCTGAACGTTAAGACTATTCGACCGAACGTTAGTCCGACGAAGGATTCCTCTTAATGCCCGCTTTACGCTAAGAACCCCACGATTGGGTGGGGAACCCAATCCGGAAGAATTATGCTTGTCCTCTCTCGAGGGTATGCATGCAACTCTCTTTATCCAGGGGTGATCTGTCCATACGCACGGCCTCTCGGCTAGCTAGTGTATGGATAACGGAAATAGGGCCCACACATCGATTTGTGGTCCTACGCATTGTTAACCCGGGGTAAACCTTAAGTCCTTAAATTAAAGTGAAAATAAAGAGCTTTAATTATTACAAATCATTTTAAATGTCCCAATGCTCTTCTATGCCGAGGATAATAACGATTAGCCACACATCGGTATGGGGACGGCTTTATAATTTAATGAGGCGCGAGTTCGAAATTAAACGATAGCATGGGAATCCATGGATGCACCCACAAAACACACTAAAGTGGCTCAAAAAGGTGAACCCCTGGTCATTACAGAAGTGCGGAATTTATAGGAAAAAAAAGCAAAGTACATGTCCTCCGACACGGGCGTGTCGGTGGGCGTGTCACTACTGTTTGCGAAGGCGGCCGGCAATTTGATGGCAAAGTTGAATTCGGGTTGGACACGTGTCGGTCTCGCGTTGGTCACGCCCCTAGTCACGGGCATGACGGTGGGCGTGTCGGTGAGGTAGAACTGGGCGCGGGTTGCGCCGAAAGTCGCCGCGCGGGTCTTGTCGAGCCAGGTGGAATGGTCACGCCCCAGGTCCCGGGCGTGACGCTGGGCGTGTCGGTTGGTGTCGACAATCGTCGAGCGGAAAGTGTCGAGTTGAAATCGTCGAGCTAAGTTTGAGTCACGCCCTAGGGCACGGGCGTTTCTCTGGGCATGTCGCGGGTTCGACTATCGTTGAACTGAATTCGTCGAGTGGAGTGGACACGGGCTTCTGTCACGCCCCGTGTCGGGTGACACGGGCGTGTCGCCAGGTATGTCAAGCTTTTTACTTCAGAAATTTGCAACTTCACGGGATTCTGAGCTATCACGCCCTGGTCACGGGCGTGATCAAAATAACACGGGCGTGTACTGCCCAATTTTGGCAGATTTTGGAATTTTTCTGAAAAATAAAATAAAACAAGTTAGTAGTAAATTTACAAGAATAGGAGCATTTTATTGAACAAAAATAAGTAAAAACGACGAAAATAAATGAAAACAACTAAATTAATGTGCACAAAAACACGTATATTTACAATTCATCAATACCCGATTCACCCCATGTCACATGTGACACGCCCGTATCACAGGTCGTGTTCCCCACTCGAGTATCGTCGAACACATTTTCTCGAGTAGAGGTCGATGAACCAGAGGAAGATACGCCCTCGAACACGCCCATGTCGCAGGGCATGTTCACTCTCGAGAACTCATCGAGCGCATTTCGTCGAGCACTCGACAGGCTGCTCAACCTCACAGAGTAGGACATGGCTTGGGACACGCCCGTGTCCCAGGCCGTGTTACCCAACCTGAACCCAAACTTGGGATTTGGGGTGTTACATAGTGTTTATCATTGACAAAGGTTTTTGAAGTGGTTTTTTGACTTCTTCAAATTGTGGGAGATTGTTGGGTCAATTGATCCCAATGTCCCATATTTGTAAGAAGTCAAACAAGTCAATGGTATACACATAGTTGTATTTGATGTATGTTTAAGTTCATGCATGCAGGTTAGACAGTAATATTAATTGGACAAGAGGTCCAAGTGACATTGACATGTGGACTCAAAGAAGCTGACTGGAAAGGCAGGAAATTGCCCAAGTCCACAGGCATTGAGTGAAGCATGCTCACTCAATGCCAGATGAACCAAAAGCTAGTGATAGTGAAGAGAAATGCCTAAGTCCACATACATTGAGTGAAACAAGCTCACTCAACACCAGATGAATCAGAAGCCAGTGACAGTGAAGAAAAATGACAGTTCATAGATATTGAGTGAAGTCAGTTCACTCAACTCCATACAACTAATAGCACTAAGTGAAGTCAGGACAGTCAAAGCCCAATAATTTGTAGTGTAGAAAAATGACTAAGTCCGCAAGCATTAAGTGAAGCCAGTTCACTCAATGCCATATAGCTAACAGCGGTGAGAGAGGGCGGGCAGTCAAAGCTTTAATGTTTGGCAAGGCAGAAAAGTGGCTAAGTCCATAGAAGTTGAGTGAAGTGAACTCACTCAACGCCATATAGCCAAAAGCGTTGAGTCTTGCTAGTTCTGTCAAAGCCAAAGCCAATCCATCACAGAAAATTTGTTAAGTCTAGAAGCATTGAGTGAAGCTTGATCACTCAACGCCTTTCAGTCAAAGCCTTGAAGAAAGATAGAAAATTTTGTCTAAGTACAACAGTATTGAGTGAAGTTAGCTCACTCAACGCCGAAGGGAGAAATCATTGAGTGTAGTCAAGACACTCAACACATTCATGCAGAGCAAAGTTTTTCGAAGTCCATAATCATTGAGTGAAGTCAGTTCACTCAACGCTCTAAACGCCAAGGATGCAGAAAGGGCTGAAGATCAAGATAAGGCAAAACGCATTGAGTGAAGCTTATACACTCAACGCTCTCAATGCTTGGACAAGCTGAGAAGTTGACTAATTTAAAAAGCATTGCGTGGAGCTTACTCACTCAACGCCTAGCAGAGATGAAAATTTGCTAAGTCTAGATTCATTCAGTATTTCTTGTTCACTCAACGCACTCAATGCCTCGGTAGTTGTCTGAAATTTTCTATGTCCAAAATGGCTGACGTCAGCAATGTCAACAAAAAGTCAGCAAAGTTCAAAATGACTAAGGAAGAGCTGTAATCCATTACTAACGTCGTCGTCAATCTCATTCTATAAAACTAAGGATATAATCGGTCAATTAAGCAGCTACACGTGTCAATCATCTTACTGGATGATGGGATTATAAACAGAGTATGAGATCTGGATCAAATTAAGTTTCTGAGCGATCAATTCATTTCGAAAAATAGGAGCGGGACTTCGCCTTTTTGTACCGCCATTATTGTAGAGATAAAAGCTTCAATTCAACAAATCTGAAGGGTCTCTGTGTTTGTTGATATAATCAACATCTGCAACAATATAATCATAGGATTTCTCTGAGAAAGAAGAATCAGTCAAGGCAAGCCCAAATTGAAGTTGCTTCAAGATCCAAGTAGAGCCTAATCTGAAGGTCAATTTTAGGATCTGAGAGGAAGAAATTTGTCCAGGTTTTTCTCAGGACAGAAGGAGAGGCGGAGCAGTTCAATTTCTGCCAAAACAGAATAGCTGATTGAAGACCATCTTTCTTGATCTACCCGCTTCATCAGCATGATCAAAATTAGTTTCTGAGTTGATTCCAACACAAGCAATAGATTCTAGAAGATCTTCGTCCTTATTGCTGAAAAGAAAATTGGGCTGAGATTCTCTCAGTTCAAGAAGTTGTAGACTCAGAGAATCAATCTCTGGAGTCTAATCTATTTCAATATCATATTCAATCTCTATATGATATGGTTAAGATCTGTGTTGTATGCCTAGTTTATAAAGGATGAAAATAAGATCTTGTGAGATCTGTATTATAGGCATAAGTTATAAAGGTTGAGTGTAGGATCAGGTATAGATTTGAGTGGCAGGATCCAGTCTTGGATCTGTGTGTGGTAAGGCTGTGGTTTCAGCCTATGTTGTGGGGCATTTGTGTCTGTGGTATGTGATCAGTTGATTACTATGTGGTTGGGTTGAGTGCTTGTGTTGAAGGTCTCTGTGAAGACTATGTGATACAGTGAGATCGTGTTGTAATCTCTGAGGAGACAAGTTATTGGAGAAGTGCCTTGTCAAATATTCTCTAAGAAAGGCGGGAGGGATAGTGGATGTACCCATACACTGGGGAACCACTATAAATATCTGGTGTGCTGTGTGTGAATGTTTTAAAAGCTGAACTAATCAATCACAATAGTACTTAAATCAATTAAAGGCTTAAAGAACTTCAAGAGATTCAAAAAGGCCTTAATAACCAATTCACCCCCCCCCCCTAGGTGATTAGCTACCCTTGTTTTCAAAGACTTTCACCTACACTCATATTTGTTAAAATACTACAAAAAGGAAGAGTTTTGGTTGGTGTTGATTTGACTCCAGAGAAGTTCTCTGAGTTTTCTGCTTCCTGAACTGAGTTAACTCAGCCTTAACCTCCTCTCAGCAACAAGAAATTTGATCTTTAGTAAACTGCTGCTTGTGCTGGAAGTAACTTAGAAACTTAAGCTTCTGACCATGCTATTAAAGACAGAAGAGTAGACAATTCTTTTTATTCTTCAAATAGCTAACTGTATGTAAATCACAGACTAACTGTAGAGTGAGTTTAACAATCTCCACAACTTCTTGGAGCTTAGAAACAAAGCTTTCTGATCTTGCTGTTCCAGGTGAGAAATGGCAACAACAATCAAGTATCAACAGAACTGCTACAGCTAGGGTTAGCCTTGACTGCTTCTTCTTTCTCAGAGAAATATCTCCGATCTTGTTGTTGATGGTGTCGATCACAACAACTAGCTGATGAATTTTTGGATCAGTAGATTAGAACTTCTTTCTTCAAAGCTCTACAACAATGGTGAGGAAGAAGACGAAGTTCTTTCTTTTAACAATAATCACAAAAGTTTATTTCCTCGAACTAATTTGAATTCTTTTATTAGCTTCCGCTGTCCAATGGTTATTTTGCTCGTGGGGCCCAACTGTTGTTGTTGGCTACAACTTGTTTTATCATTATAAGATGTACAGTAGGTTTGAAGCGCCATTTGTAGCGTACTATGGCTTTCTCGCAACTAATTTGAATTTTGTTGACTTTTGTTGACGTCAGCATATGTGGACTTAGCCAAATTGTCAGTTTCATTCCATGTGTTGAGTGCATTGAGTAAACAGCCTTCACTCAATGCAAACACACTTAGCCAAATAAACCGCACTGTCAGGTGTTGAGTGGGTTGAGTGAATATTTATCACTCAACGCTTTTGTACTTGGCCAATTTCTTCTACGCTTCCAGGCGTTGAGTGCGTTGAGTGAGCTTTCATCACTCAACATCCCTGGACTTAGTTGCTTCTCTGATTGCCTGCCATCTTGATGAGTCATTGAGTGAACTGACTTCACTCAACACTTATGTCCTTAGCCACAACTTCCTTTATGAATGTGTTGAGTGAGCCTTCATCACTCAATGCTTCTGCCTTTTCCTAGCTCCTTATTGATGAGGAGTTGAGTGAACTGCCTTCACTCAATACTTCTGTACTTAGCCAATTTTTTTGATGAGCATGCATTGAGTGAGCTGTCCTCACTCAACATATCTGGACTTAGACAGATTTTCCTTTCTATCTCTCTTTAGTCTTTGACTGATCATTGCTCTGTTGATGCCTTCTTCTTTGGTCACTAAGTGAGCTGTCCTCACGCAACGATTCTGGACCTTGTAGATTTTCAGCTTGCCAGTGTCGGGGCTTTGACAAACTATGATGTACTCGATGCTTCTTGCTATATGGCATTAAGTGAACTGTCTTCATTCAACACTTGTGGACTTAGACACATTTCTGTCTTGTAAACAGCTGGGCATTGATTGTCCATCCTTTACTCGACACTTTTTGGAATCTGGCGTTGAGTGAACTGGATTCACTCAATGATTGTGGACTTAGATGATTTTCAGTCTTTCCAGCTTCCTACCTTCTGACCACCTATCACAATCACTGAGACAACCTTTCTAAACTTGTTCCAAGGAACATCCTGTACAGATAGAGCTTGTGACAACTAATAGATTATATACATGTGTATACCATTGTCAAGTAGGCCTTCTTTAAATCTGGAACATTGAGATCAATGGACCAAACAATCTCCCCCTATTTGAAGAAGTAAAAACCCAAGACAATGATATACTCCCACACACATATGCAACATAAATATAATGTAAACAACATGCAAAACACAGAAATAATGACCACCCATTTAATTAAAAATATATTCATTAACTAGAAGGAATAATTGTTTTAGTGATGTGCATATGACAAACTGCACATCCATTAGCACTAAAGATGAACAAGAAACACTTTTATGTTTTAGGTTCCCTTATAAATATTCCACTGCTCCTGGGCTTCTTTGTAGAATAGTCAACTTTAGTTTCTTTCTTCTTTTCCTTCTACCTCAGGAAGTAGCTCAATGGATTTGGAATGTACTTTGCAGGTTCCACGGCATTAGGTGGCAATGCACCTACCTTTAAGTCACTCTTGAATCTCCTTCTGCTGGCTTCATTCTTTACCATCTTATCCCACTCTTGGCAGCAGTAAAGTTTTCCCCTTTCAGTCTTGTTGGACAGGATCTGATCCCAGGCTAATAGACTGATAGTTCTGGACTCAGGGCTCCACTGTTCCAAGTTAGTGTTAAATTTTCTCAACGTGGTCAGCAAGATAGCCCAAACACCAAATTAATATCTTCGGAACTACCCAGTTCGCACGCTGAACCTGTGGAAACCCAAGGACTAGAGGTTGCACCCAACAAAACAATGGAAGCACAAGAAAGTCTTATTATGCATTCACTTCTTTACAATCCGAGGCATACATAGCGAGACATGATTTCGCTAGTATTACAGCTGTAAACAGAAAGAACCAAAAAACAAGCCGGGCGGACAGCACTCCAGTCCGCCGAGACCGCGAGGTCGCCGAGACCGCCGAGACCGCTGAGCACGCCCAAGCTATGCTGCAATCCGCCGAATACCACGGAGTCCGCCGAGACCGCGAGGCCGCGCGGACAGACCGTTATTCGCCTCCTGCTGAACCCGAACTGAGGAACTCCCCTACCTGCCTGAAGCCGGCGGACAGGTTATTGAAGCTGGGAAAGTTGAAACAGAACTGACAAACCGCAGAGCGACCTCCTGCTGAGTCCGCAGAGACCGCACACTTCCAAGCACTGACCGAAGTCACAGCCAAACTCCTGGCTCCTTGAAGATATCCGCGCGACCTGCACACAGCAAACCGTCAGCCTGAAACAATCCGCGCGGACTGGAAAACACAGACCGCAGCACTCGCCCAACCCAATTTACTGTTCACTCACGTTACTCAGGTTACTGTAGATGTGCCAGGGGGGTCCTATTTATAGGCCAGGTGAGGAGTGTGGTCACCGCCCATGAGATAGCGACACCGCCCCAGCCCGCGCGAATACAAACGACCGTCCGCTCAGTCCGCGAGGACTTAGCCAGTCACCAAGGGAAACCGCCAGGAGCAAGACAACCAATGACGAACCCTCTCCAATCCGCCCAAGCTAAGCGGACAAGGCACCAGCCCGCAAAGCTCCAACTGCTTCAGGACAGCACCCTCTTCAATGGCAGTCCGCACCAACCCGAGGCAGTCCGCAAGACTCACACCTCAATCCGCCACAAGTCCACGACCAAAGGCAAACAGCAACAGTCCGCCCGGTCACAGCGGACTTGGCGGATACGGCGGACACCATGAACTTGACACCAAGTGTGACCAAGTCCAAAACCATCAAGGGCCAGTGCGAGCATGGCGGACACAAAGTCCCGTCCGCCAAACACCCTAGCACAGACCGCAACCAGTCCGCGAGCTCCTCGCACTTGTCCAACACAGCAGCTATATCCCGGACTCCAAACACCAGTCCGCCAACCGGTCTCCACAGCAAGACCTGCTGTAACACCTGAGCTCGACAAGGCCTCAGCCAAGCTCAAGGCCCAGTCCGCAATAGCCCAAACCGCGGACACACCAGTCCGCAAGGCTTTCCGCGAACATGAACCAACCCTCCAACAGCGCAAGCATGCACCCACGACCACTGAGCAAAGCATCAGTCCGCAAGCCTCTCAATCCGCAGATACCAGGCCGCACCAAACCGCGGACTCCATGCAACAACCTGCTCAGAACACGGCCGGATTCCACCAGACTTTTCACCAGGCCGCAACCCTCAGTCCGCCCAGTCCGCCCAGTCCGCCAAAGCTGTCCGCACAGGCCGCGCGGCCTGTCCCGTCACCCACTTCCACTTCACAAATTTCAACACTCCCCCTTGAAGTGAGAAGTGGTGACCAAGCCCAGCAAGCTGCGCAAGCGTTCAAAAGGCCCCTTCGACAGCGGCTTCGTGAAGATGTCAGCAAGATTATCTTCACTCCGAACATGCCCGACCAACAGAGACCCCTCCAACACCTTCTCCCTGATGAAGTGGTGATCAATCTCTATATGCTTGGTCCTGGCGTGACACACTGGATTGTTTACCAGTTTGAGAGCACTCTCATTGTCACCCCGGAGTAAAGTAGGCCCTTGCACTTCTTCATGAACATCCTCTATGAGTCTCCTCAACCAAACGGCTTCCCGAGCAGCCAAGGCCGAAGCCTTATACTCCGCCTCCGTGGTTGAAACCGACACCGAGTCCTGCTTCTTGCTACACCACGAGATGCTAGCTGAACCGCAAGTGAACACATAACCCGAAGTAGACCTTCGATCATCCGAATCACCGCCATAGTCAGCATCCGTGTACCCGAGCAACGCAAACTCCGCATCCCTTCCATAGAGGAGTCCCATCTCAGAAGTCACCTTGACATACTTCAGAATTCCCTTTGCCGCCACTAGATGAGATTGCCTTGGTTCAGCCATATACCGACTTACTCGGCCAACAGCATAAGCTATATCCGGCCTTGTAATCGTCAGATAGATCAAGCTCCCAACAAGAGCCCTGAACACCAAGGGATCATTAAGCACCCTTCCCTCATCTCGTCGAAGCTTCAGACCAGGTTCCAGTGGAGTAGAGCACTTCTTCCCTTCGCCCATGCCAAACCGCTTCACAATGCGATCAGCATACCCTTTCTGGCTAATGAGAATCCCGCACTCCTTCCTCTCCACTTCCAGACCAAGAAAGTGATGCAACTCTCCCAAGTCTTTCATCTCGAAGCGTATAGTAAGCTCTCCCCTGAGCCTTGCTACTTCCTCCTCCGAGTTCCCTGTGATGATCATATCATCCACATACAGTAGGACCAAGACTCTTAGCTCTCCCTTCTTCTTGACGAACAAGCTTGAATCCGAGTTAGAAGCCAGGTATCCACAGAACTGCAGGTACTCTGCAATCTTCCCATACCACGATCGAGGAGCTTGCTTCAACCCATAAAGAGCCTTCCTGAGTTTGCAAACATAGTCTGGATGCTTCTCAGAGACGAAACCAAGCGGCTGATCCATGAAGATGTCCTTGTCAATCTCTCCGTAAAGAAAGGCATTCTTCACATCGAGTTGCCACAACCTCCATCCCTTGCTAGCAGCCAAGGCGATCACCACTCTTACAGACGTCATCTTCGCAACTGGACTGAATGTCTCCTCATAGTCTTCTCCATACTGCTGTGAGAATCCTCTAGCGACCAGGCGAGCCTTGAAACGATCAATGCTCCCATCAGCCTTCTTCTTCAATTTATATACCCACTTGCAAGTAACCGGAGTAATGCCATCAACCTTGGGCACAAGGTCCCAGGTTTCATTCTTCTTCAGAGCATCAATCTCTTCCTTCATGGCACCTTCCCACTCCTTCACTCCAGTGGCCTCGTTGAAGTTTGCAGGCTCTCGCTCATCCAGAGGACCTGCAAAGAAGCAGGAGACAAAGCTCACTGCATTCCCATCACAGTACCGAGCCGGTGGCTTAACCACCCTCTTCGATCTCCGAAGACATGGCTCCTTGCTCACGGCTTCCGTTGCTTCTTCAGGCTCCACTCCTACCTGGGGCAAGCATTGAGCAGTGCTCCCCCTGCTTCCTGAGCCAGAAGGCTCAGCCTCGGAGTTCGAAGCAACAGGAGCTGCTGGTGAAACAGCAAGCTCCTCTTCCAAGCCTTCAGCAGCCTCCACCGGTGCTTCCTCAACCTTGCTACTTCCGGTAGGCTCCACCGAGCCACCTCCATATGACGGCAGCTCGTCAAAGACAACGTCTCTTGACACCACGAACTTCTTCGTCACAGGGTCCATGCACTTCCATCCCTTCTTCCGCTCATCATAGCCAACAAAGACAAGTTTCCTTGCCTTCGCATCCAGCTTTGTCCGTGAAGCATCCGGGACATGCACGTAGCAAGTTGAACCGAACACCCGAAGGTGTCCAACACTCGGCTTCTCCTTCAGCAACAGCTCAATAGGAGTCTTCATGTTGATAGGGCTGAGTGGCATCCGGTTGATAACATAAGCAGCACAAGACATTCCCTCCGCCCAAAAGGACCTTGGGATATCTTTCGCATGCAGCCAGCATTTGCAGGTTTCCGTCAAATGACGGATCTTCCGCTCCGCTACCCCATTTTGTTGTGGAGTGTGAGCACAAGTAAGCTCCCGTTGAATCCCGTGCTTCCTGCAGAAGTTAGAAAACTCGGAAGAGACAAACTCACCCCCATTATCAGTTCTAAACTTCTTAATCCGCAAGCCAAGCCGGCCTTCTACCAACTCCTTGAACTCCACGAACAAACGGAAGGCTTCCGACTTCTCCTTTAAGAAGTACACCCAAGTATACCTTGAGTAGTCATCAACCAAGACAAGCATGTATTTGCTTCCACCAAGGCTGGCTCTAACAGTCGGTCCCATCAGGTCGCCATGAATACACTCCAATGGTTTCTTGCTCCTTGTTTGAGATTTATCAAACGGAAGGCGATGTGCCTTACCGTATTGACAGCCCGCACAAACATGCCCATCACCAAAGGAGGACAACATCGGCAACCCCCTCACCAGACTTCTACTCGCCATTGCCTTTAGCTTGTCCATGCCAACATGCCCCAGCCTCTCACGCCAGATAGCCGCACTATCATTGGCCCTCATCTTATCAACATAGGCACTGGTGGAAAGAACAAACAAGTTCTTCACCCTCCTCCCAACATGAGCAACATCAGCCTTCACCGCTGATACGTTGCGAAGGAACCTCACGTCTGTTGGCCCAAACAGAACGTGATACCCAGCGTCCACCACGTTGGTCACCGAGAAGAGGTTCTTCTTCATGCCCGGCACGTGATACACACTCCTTAACGTGAGTGGCCCATGATCACTACCCAAAGACACGACCCCCTCCTTCTCTACTGCATAAACAGTATTATCAGCAGTGATAATAGCTTCATTACCTGAGTAAGCCTGCATGGAGGTGAACTTCGACTTGTCTCCGGTGAGGTGATGACCACACCCGGAGTCGACGATCCACTCGCTGTTGAAGTCCTCAGAAGATAAGGCCCGGACACAAGTGCCCGTCATGAAAGCTCATCCCCATTCTGCTTCTTCACTTCGCGAGCAAGCTTCCTCCTTTCCCGCAGCATGCCCAGGCTGCAGTTTGACCTTGCAGTCCCGCTTGAAGTGCCCTCGCTGATGACACCGGTAGCACTTCAGATTCTTCTTCCAGTCCTTAGGAGCATTGCTCCTCTCCGGCGGATACGAAGTTGAAGTCTCCTTCTCACCAGCGGCCTGCACCTTCTTCTTCTTCCCTTCCCATCCCTTCTTCTTGCCTGAGAAGAGAGCCTCGCTGCCTTCCTGATTCAAATTCACTCCAGCCATCTGCCTTGCTAAGCTCTCCTGCGAGGCAAGCAGATTCTCCAGCTCCAGCAACGACGGCTGAGTAGCCCACCCTTGAACAGATGTAACAAAGGCCACATACTCCTTCCGCAAGCCGCGGATAATGTGCCTCTTCATCTTTGCCTCAGAGATAGGCTCATCAGGATCCAGTGCCGACAGCTCAGCACACAAGCTCTTCATCTTTAAGAAGTACATGGAGATGGAAAGGTCTCCCTGAGTTGCCCTGGCCAACTCATTCTCCAGGAACTGAAGCCGCGCCACATTCTTCCTATTGAACAACTCATCAATGGTTGTCCAAATATCAGCAGCCGACTCACATCCAATGATGTGATCAAACAGTTCCGGAGAGACGGCTCTCTTCAGAACGAACTCTGCCTTAGCATTAGTTCTTCTCCAGAGCCTCACCTGGTCAGCAGTACCGAAAGCAGCAGTAACTTCCTGTCTGTCGTCTCCACCGACGACTTCCCACAGCTCCTCGCCTAGAAGATAACTCTTCATGCACGACTTTCACTTTTTATAGTTAGTCGGCGTTAAGAGTTCAATGCCAAGTCCTCTTGCTAAGCTTCCTTCCATTGCAACCACCTGTTGGTACCCTTCAGCAGCTCCGAGCAACAACACAGGTTGATCACCACTCAATCACTGAGTAACAACACTGGCTGACCTCCGCTCACGCAACTGAACCTCCGCAACCTCAGAAACCTCCCTCTGATACCATGTTAAATTTTCTCAACGTGGTCAGCAAGATAGCCCAAACACCAAATTAATATCTTCGGAACTACCCAGTTCGCACGCTGAACCTGCGGAAACCCAAGGACTATAGGTTGCACCCAACAAAACAATGGAAGCACAAGAAAGTCTTATTATGCATTCACTTCTTTACAATCCGAGGCATACATAGCGAGACATGATTTCGCTAGTATTACAGCTGTAAACAGAAAGAACCAAAAAACAAGCCGGGCGGACAGCACTCCAGTCCGCCGAGACCGCGAGGTCGCCGAGACCACCGAGACCGCTGAGCACGCCCAAGCTATGCTGCAATCCGCCGAATACCACGGAGTCCGCCGAGACCGCGAGGCCGCGCGGACAGACCGTTATTCGCCTCCTGCTGAACCCGAACTGAGGAACTCCCCTACCCGCCTGAAGCCGGCGGACAGGTTATTGAAGCTGGGAAAGTTGAAATAGAACTGACAAGCCGCAGAGCGACCTCCTGCTGAGTCCGCAGAGACCGCACACTTCCAAGCACTGACCAAAGTCACAGCCAAACTCCTGGCTCCTTGAAGTTATCCGCGCGACCTGCACACAGCAAACCGTCAGCCTGAAACAATCCGCGCGGACTGGAAAACACAGACCGCAGCACTCGCCCAACCCAATTTACTGTTCACTCACGTTACTCAGGTTACTGTAGATGTGCCAGGGGGGTCCTATTTATAGGCCAGGTGAGGAGTGTGGTCACCGCCCATGAGATAGCGACACCGCCCCAGCCCGCGCGAATACAAACGACCGTCCGCTCAGTCCGCGAGGACTTAGCCAGTCACCAAGGGAAACCGCCAGGAGCAAGACAACCAATGACGAACCCTCTCCAGTCCGTCCAAGCTAAGCGGACAAGGCACCAGCCCACAAAGCTCCAACTGCTTCAGGACAGCACCCTCTTCAATGGCAGTCCGCACCAACCCGAGGCAGTCCGCAAGACTCACACCTCAATCCGCCACAAGTCCACGACCAAAGGCAAACAGCAACAGTCCGCCCGGTCACAGCGGACTTGGCGGATACGGCGGACACCATGAACTTGACACCAAGTGTGACCAAGTCCAAAACCATCAAGGGCCAGTGCGAGCATGGCGGACACAAAGTCCCGTCCGCCAAACACCCTAGCACAGACCGCAACCAGTCCGCGAGCTCCTCGCACTTGTCCAACACAGCAGCTACATCCCGGACTCCAAACACCAGTCCGCCAACCGGTCTCCACAGCAAGACCTGCTGTAACACCTGAGCTCGACAAGGCCTCAGCCAAGCTCAAGGCCCAGTCCGCAACAGCCCAAACCGCGGACACACCAGTCCGCAAGGCTTTCCGCGAACATGAACCAACCCGCCAACAGCGCAAGCATGCACCCACGACCACTGAGCAAAGCATCAGTCCGCAAGCCTCTCTATCCGCAGATACCAGGCCGCACCAAACCGCGGACTCCATGCAACAACCTGCTCAGAACACGGCCGGCTTCCACCAGACTTTTCACCAGGCCGCAACCCTCAGTCCGCCCAGTCCGCCCAGTCCGCCAAAGCTGTCCGCACAGGCCGCGCGGCCTGTCCCGTCACCCACTTCCACTTCACAAATTTCAACAGTTAGGCTTGGCTTCCATCTACTCTCTATACCTTTTATTTCTTAATCTGACACCTTCCTCTTCAACAACAGATTTTTCTTTTGATTTCAAAACTTGGTCAGTAGTGGGGCTGAATGTAGGAATGTCAACAGTTATAGATTGTTCACCCCATTGTGCACTAGGTTCAGTATACTGAGCATTGGTCAGTCCTGCACCATGATCATCCTCGTACTGGCTACCATACTTAAATTGATCATCTTGATCACTTGTAGGGTCATCTGTCCATAATGTAGTGCCTCTTGAACTTGAATGGGGAACATGGTAATATTATCATATGGGACTGGATCTATACCAAATGATCCCCTTATAACATTTGTTTCCCAGATGACATTTTCTGTGTTTGTTCTTATTACCTCCTTCGCCCCCTTTTTGTGCAAGCATCCATCATGGTAAAAACAATAGTCTTTTTCCTTTCCTGCAGTACCTTGTTTGCATTATGAACAGTAATCATGTTGCCAGCATTAATGTTCTGATTTTTTATTATTGTATTCGCATTGTTGCCTAACTCATCCAGTTTGTTTAGAGTATAGTCAACATCAGGTGTTGCTCTTGTGAAAAACTTGAATGTCTCAGCTTTCAGCAAATTCACTTCAAATCTGATAGATTTGATCTCAGTTGATAACTCATTTCCGAGGTTTTTGATAGAATCATCAACAAAGTTTTCCAGAGATCTCCTTTGATCATCTAGCAACCCCTTCAGCTGGGCTAAAAATACTCCTGATGTCAGATTAGTTGGAGTGGATTTGTCTTCATCAGTAGCCTGTTGTTGAACTAGCCTTAGTTCATCTCTTTCTCCTAACTCATCCATTGTGTACTCTGATGAGTGGGCATTCTTATGTACCTAAGCAGTAGTGTTATCCTTCTCAGATTTAGAAGTATCTATGGTGTACACAGTCTCTTAAGCTTGGAGTTCGGTGTGAACCTCCCCCTCAACTTCTGCCATGTCCATAGTGACATGCATATCTATATCATTATTGAATTCAGTCTCTTTCCCCCCATAGCAAATACATCTTGTATTACTTGTTCTAGGAGTTGCTCCCCCTCACTGAGGGTTGTATCCAACTTGATGATCAGGGACTGTAGCAGGTTCATCTTCGGCAGGAGCTGAAAACTTTGAGGCCTCCCCCTCCATCACAGCAGATAACCTGGTTATTATATCCTCAGCAGCTTGTTCAGCTATCTCAACTGAAGGCATCTCCTCAGCATCTTCAGAAGTTTCCTCTGATTGAGTCCTACTGACCCGAGTCCTTACTATAAGATCAAAGGAGATGGATACTTGGGCACACCTGTCCCTTTTGGTTTCATCTAAGATTCTATCAAATTTGAATCATGACGCTCTTCCACTAGTTATTCAGATGAACTGCTATCAGTACTTTTCTCTGGCACTGGAACCTGATCCTTCTTCTTGGGGGAGGCTGTATGATCATGGGGATAAAGGACTCTGTCCCATCTATCCAGCATCTTCACATCCATTCTTCTCATGTAATGTATTTCGGTTCCTAACCTGTTGTTTAGGATCCATATAACACTTCTAAGTAGAAACATAGATAATATTATGACCAGGTTCGGTTCAGCATTATACTCTGCTATCCTGTCAAACAGTACCCTCCCCCAGTCTGTCATTTTGGAAAGGATTACACTGGCCATTAGCTCAAAAATCTTTTTAGAAGTTTTATATGGGAGCCTATTTTGCACAGCAGGGCTTTCCCAATGATATCAGCAAGAAATTTACCTTTTAGATTTAATTCCTTCCTTAGAATTAAGCCAGTGGTGTGTTTAGATAATCCAAACCATTTCAGTGCTGACCTGAAATTAAATTGATCCATGTCCTCTTACTCATCAGATTCTGTGAATTTGGGTAATTGCAGCGCCTTGGTTAGTCTCCTTGGTGTTATCTTTAACTTGTTGCCATTGACAACTGACTTTATCTTGCTGGTAGAAGAGTCGACCTTGGCACTAGAAAATAACTCTAGAACTTCCCTCTTCCAGAGCAGGCAGGGTTCCGACAGAACAAAATCTAGGTCAGAGACCTGGAGCAAATGAAGAACGAGCTGCACTTCTTCTGGAGCATCCTTGAAGCCATTGCGAACTAGTTTGCACCCTTCGAACAAGACATCTTAACCTTTCAGAGCCATATCTCTCAAAACATTTTGAAGTTTCGTGAAGCAGTTCTATCGATTCGGCAGAATCGAGCAGTGAGGGGCAAGGAACAGTGTATTTTGTCTTATACACCTATCCTTCTATTTATAATGATTTTACTTTTTACATGGTGAGGAGGCGCGTACCTATTTGAGATCAAGACATTGATCAACGATTGGGATTAAATCCCGATACTTAACTGTAGACAAACATTCTTTTATACTTAGTCTAATTTGACGATCCAGTCCTGCAGGGATTTGATTTACCTGCAACAAAATGAACTAAATATTGTATAGAGAGCTACTGATGTTGGACCGAATTCAACATTCCTGATTCAAATTTGAAGGTGTTGAATTTAGCTTCATCTAATGTCTTGGTATGTGAGCCACTTGTTTGTCTTATAATACAAATGTCCTCCTTCTCCACCTGCTCTCTAATAAAATGATACCTTATCTCAATATGCATGGTCCTACTGTAAGAGAGAGGATTCCTAGCAATGGAGATTGTACTACTTGACTCACAATACAAAGAGATATTACTTATCTTTATATTGTAGACCTGGAGCTGATGCTGGAAACATAACAACTATGCACAGCAATTTCCTTGCACCCTACAAAGTCTCTTCTTGCTGATCCAGAACTTTTCCTCTTCTTTAGCAACAGATTTGCCTCTGGATCTAGCTATCTTGATCAACAAAAGTATTCATCTGATCTATTTGACGCTGGATATTTCATCACATCAATTATCTAGGTAAGACTCAAGCTTGTCCAACATACTAGACTGTACTAGCTCCCCTCAATAGGAGCATCTATCTTGTCAGTTTCCCCCTCAGTATTTGCACAAATCTTGGACATACTTTGTTTCAGGTGCAGATGATACTGAAACCTGAGCATACATCTCTCTTCTTGTTTCTTCAGATAGCCGATACCACTTGAAAGTTATTTCAGCTGAGGATACCATTTGAAATACTCATCAGCTGAGGATCATGTGCCAGTTCTTACTGCTCTTAGAAGATATACATACTATGCTTTACTTTGTGATGGGTAAAGCATGCTTGTTCTTCTCCTCACAATTCTGCTGAGGTGGCAATAGCACTATGTCCCACTATTTAGACATATTAGAGCTTCAATGAATGGATTTTGCTGGTCTGATTATCCAGTCAAATGCCACTTAAAGGTCTTTACCAAGGACTTGTGTACTTTATCCTTGATGGACTATATCCATCTGTAACTTCATAACTACAGATCTTAGTTTCATCCCCCACTGGAGTATGATCCTAAGATAGCACCTTGTTCTAGTCTTTTGCATGGAACAACTTCTGTCCAAGTACCACATAGGGGTTTGGGCACTTGGACTATCCTGCAAAACAGATTAGAATACCTTAGGACCCCAAAATAAATTTGGTCCTAGGTTCTTGTTAGTATAAAAATGCACATGTCTACCTACAACAGTCCTATCAGGAAGACTCACCCTTGCCCTTAGCACACTAGGATTGTTCCAACAATCTATGGAAAAATGCCCCACTTTGCCACATCACCATCATTCATGAATATTGTACCTTATTTTCTGAGCAAGTCTACTTTGATACCATATGTTAATAGCATACTGTTCAGAAGGAAGAACAACTTTTTTCTTATTTCTCTCAGCCACAATTTGACTGAATGTAAGTCTGTCAATAGAGGAGCTTGGTTTTTCTTGAGATCTACCAATAGTGGTCTTCTTTGCTAAAGACATACTATTTATGGCCTCAAAAGTGCCCAAGTCTAGCTTGTTGATACACTTGCTCTTGGTCTGAATGTGAGCTGGGATATTTTGAGAAAAGGCCATAGCCTTATTCTTTAGAGTAGGGGCTAGCGCACAAAATAAAATGGTCAATAATGGGCCATTTGGACTTCATCATGTGGAGCCATCTGTGCACTCAAACATACGCCATTTCCTCCTCCATTTTAAGATACCGTGTACCTTACAATGAGAATTCATATTCGTCTAGTGACCATACATGCAGTCTTGGTCATACCTGTTGGAAGGGAGCATTACCTTATGAAAGGTGGCCTGAGACACTACATGAGCTTTTCCTTTCCCTTTGGAATGGGCAACTCTAGAATTACACTTAGAATCTAAACCCCTCTTATCTTTGTGAGAGGTGAAGGTGTCAATCAGTGGTAACACTGTTTTGGGATTTGAAAAACTAGGCATAATCTTTTTCTCCTTTAGGAGTTTCTCTTCAAGATCTAAGGTGATCGCGTCCTTCTGGATTTTTTTCTCAATCTGGATGATTGAGATGTCCTGCAGTTGGCTGACTTCCCTCACTTTCTGATCTAGCAAGGATGCTAACTCAGATTATTGGGAGGCAGCTAGCTGTAGGGAGATAATCTCCTCAGCCTACTTCTTGGCCAACTTCTTGCTTCTTTTGAAATCATCCAGTAGGGCACCATATTTGTCAAATAATTTATTGAAAAAAATCCTCAGATGGTGTGTCATCATCATCACTGTATGAGGATGAAACATAATCTGGACCAGTCTTATAGCTAGTCTCAGAGGAAGAACTTGATATAGAATGTACCGTGTCTGGACCAGGCTGATACTAGCAGGATTCTTCATCTGACATGACCATCAGCCCATATCAGTTGTTGGCATCTTCATCATTATCATCTTCCTCCTTTAAGTCACAGTATGAATGTGATAGAGGGGCCATGATCCCTATCCTTGCATCTACATTGACATCATCATCACTATCACTGAACATAGAGGACAGTGGGGCTCTAATTCCTATCCAAGCAGCTGGATAGTCCTCATCTACTTTAGCTTAAACAAGCACCAGACACCTAATGGTTCACTCCTGAACCCATAAATACAAACCTTTTAACTATCCTTTGAGATCTACTAAGACTGTTAAGTCCTTTTTGAGCAACCTCCCTCTGATACCACTTGAAAGTCTTTAGTTTCAAGGATGTTAAACACCTAGAGGGGGGGGGGTGAATAGGTTTCTTAGTCTTCTATGACTATCTTTCCTTTTGTTTGTTATGATTTAGTTATATATTACTTTCAAGAAAATTACACAAATCACACACCAGATTTATAGTAGTTCCCTAGATTATTAGTATATCCATTATCCCTCCCACCTTTTCTAACAGCTTGTTAGACAAGACACTTCTTTAATCTCGGCTCCTAAGACCTTACAATGCAGATCCCTTAGGATCTCTCAGTCTCCTCCAAGACCTACCTCAGGCACAAGGCCCTATAACTCAGAGTAAAGATTTGCTTGTACAGCTTAGTGATCCAAAGATCACCTACCTCAGACTTGAGTACAAATCCTACACTCAAGCTAGGAGGATGGCCCTACCACAAAGAGAATGACTCTACTATAGCTCAGGAACAAAAGGCCCTACCTCAGATCCAAAGCTGGATCCTACCTCAGACTTAAAGGTCAAACACTCAAACAGAATGACTCTCCTACAGCTCAGTTACAATGGCCCTAAAAATCAAATCCAAACAGGATCCTACCTCAGGCACAAAGGCCCTACAACTCAGATCCAAAACTGGATCCTACCTCATCCTTTATAAATTAGACCTACACTCAGATCTATTAAGATCCTATAGAAAGGAAGAGTTTTGGTTGTTGTTGATTTAACTCTAGAGAAGTTCTCTAAGTCAACTGCTTCCTTAGCTGAGTTAACTCAGCCCAAACCTCTTCTCAGCAATAAGAAATTTGATCTTTGGTAAACTGCTACTTGTGTTGGAAGTAACTCAAAAACATAAGCTTTTGACCTTACTGTTGAAGACAAAAGATTAGACAATTCTTTTTATTCTTCAAACAGCTAACTATCTGCAAATCACAGACTAACTATAGAGTGAGTTTATCAATCTCTGCAACTTCTTGGAGCTCAGAAACAAAGCTTTCTGATCTTGCTGTTCCAAGTGAGAAATGACGACAACTATTATGTATCAACAGATCTACTACAACTAGGTTTAGCATTGATTGCTTCTTCTTTCTCAGAGAAATATCTCTGATCTTGCTGTTGATGGTGTTGATCACAATTGCTAGCTGATGAACTTTTGTACCAGTAGATTAGAACTTCTTTCTTCAGAGTTCTGCAACAATGGAGAGGAAGAAGACTGAGTTCTTTCTTTTCACAATAATCCCAAAAGTTTATTTACTCGAACTAATCTGAATTCTTTTATTAGCATCCACCATCCAATGGCTATTTTTCCCGCAGGGCTCACCTATAGTTGTTGGCTGCAACTTGCTTTATCATTAAATGGCGTACAATAGGTCTACGACGCCATTTGTCGCATATTGTAGATTTCCCACAACTAATTTTAATTCAGTTGACTTTTGTTGACTTTTGCTAACGTGAGCATCTGTGGACTGCACCAAATTCTTAGTTTCATTCCATGCATTGAGTGTGTTGAGTAAACAGGCTTCACTCAATGCAAACACACTTAGCAAAATAAACTGCACTGACAAGCATTGAGTGCGTTGAGTGAATCTTCAACACTCAATGCTTCTGGACTTGGCCAATTTCTTCTGTGCTGCAAGGCGTTGAGTGATCTTTCATCACTCAATGCCCCTGGACTTAGCTGCTTCTCTGTGAAAGTCTTTAATATCAAGGATAGCTAAATCACCTAGAGTGGGGGGGGGGGGTGAATAGGTTTCTTACTCTCTATTGACTTTCTTTTATTTTCCTTCTTAATTGCTTTGTGAATTAGTATTTTTCTTCTTTCGAGAAACACATAACCTACAACAAAGAAACAACATGCAAAGTACACATAGAATATATAGTTGATCCCTAGATTATGGGTACGTCCACTTCTACTCCCACCTTTCCAACTTCTAGTTAGACAAGGCTCTTATGCAAAACTCATCTCCATGAGCATACACCACAGAACCCTCAGTATCTCTTAGTCTCCTCCAAGACTTACAACTCAGGCACTAAGCCCTACAACTCAGTGATCAACTGATCACCTACCTCAGGCCAAAGGCCCTTCCACCGAGGCTGGGAGGACAGCCCTACCTCAGATCCGCAAAGGATCCTACTTCAGAAAGAATGACTCTCCTACAGCTCAGGCACAAAGGCCCCACCTCAGATCCAAAGGATCCTATAGCTCAGGCACAAGTGCCCTACAACTTCGAGAGAATGACTCTCCTACCTCAGGCCCAAAAACCCTACAGCTCAGTGATCAAATGATCACCAACCTCAGATCCAAGATGGATCCTGCAACTCAGATTCACACTTGAATCCTACTGCTTAGGGGAATGCCATACACTCAGATTCTCAACAGAATCCTAACTCAGATAAATAAGTGATCCTACACTCAGATCCTCACTTGGATCCTACACTCAGATTCACATTTGAATCCAACAATCAGCCTTTATATATTCAAGCCAACTTCTCAGATCTATAAAGATCCTACAAGATGAAAGTGGGTTTGATGAATAATGATAACAGAGATACTTTCCCTGTGTCTATCTACTTGGACTGAGATAAACTTAGTCTAACTTTGACTCCAGGGATTGGACTCCAGGGATATAGTCCCTGAGCCTACTGCTTCCAAAACTGAGAAGGTCTCAGCCCTATCTTCTTTATAGCAACAAGTGTAGATCTTTACTTATGCTAGAAGTAACATGCAGATCTGCTGCTCTGCACCTTTTTGAACAGAACCAGAAGCTCAGCCCTATCTCCTTCTTAACTGCAGAAATCAGCTATCTCTGCTTCTCCTTCTTCGTTAGAAAGTAAGCTTTCTGACCTTGCTGGTGAGGTGAAAATGGCACCAGCAAACTTGCTTTTGATCCGAGATCCTGCAGCTAGGTTAGACCTTGGCTGCTTCCTTTTTCTTAGAGATTTTCTCGGGACTTTCTGTTGTCAGTGAAGAAAACAATGGCTAACTTTATTGATCTTTCAGACCAGCTGCATTGAACTTTGTTCTTCCTCTTCTACAACAATGGAGAGGAAGAAGATGACTGCCAGCTGTATGTGTGAAAATCTAATTTGTTCAATCATAACTCTTCCTTTTCTATTCCGCTGCTCAACGGCTCTTTGAGCTGTGGGCCCACACAAGGAGTTTCTTGTTGTAACTATACATTAACTGCATGAAAGAAATAGTGCCTAATCACCTAGAGGGGGGGGGGGGGAATTGGTGAACTTTATCTTTTTAATTTTCAGGCAGAAATACTGAACTGTAAAAGCAATTCTACAATTATCACAACACAGCAACTATACAATCAAACATACACAGAGTGCACACAGGATTTATAGTGGTTCCCCATGATCTGGATACATCTACTTTCCCCCTTCGCCTATCTAGTAGTGTACTAGATTCGGCCTAACTTCTCCACTTCTTCTCAGATCCTCAGATCTTACAACTCAGAACCACAAACAGGTTCCTACAACTCAGAGTGCCCCCACTCCTACAACTCAGGCACAAAGCCCTACCACATAGTCTTCAACAAGACCTACACTCAGAGAGCAAAGTCTCCTACAACTCAGGCAGAAGGCCCTACCTCAGTCTTCAATAAGACCTACACTCAGAACACATAGTCTCCTACACTCATACTTTATAAAATAGGCTTACAACTCAGATCCCTTAGGATCCTATAGAAAATAAAGTTTACAAGGTAAATAACCACAACTCTGAAAGAGAGAGATGAGTTGACTGGCTTCTTGATGAGTTCTTGGATGTACTTGGCAGAGATCAACCTCCCTTGGCTTTCTTCAAAGCTTCTTGAATTAGAACACAGTACGGTTGAATCTCCTAAAGATAATCTTCAATCAACTTCTGTCTTGTGAATCAGATCTCAATCTGAATCTTACTTATCAGCCTAGTTTAACAGTTGTTCTTCTTAGAAGGAGCTCTCTCTCTCTCCAACTTCTTAGATCTTCTCTTGAAGGTCTTCTTCTTTATTGTGTTGTTTTTTAATTCATTGATCACTTCATCATTTCTGTCGAAGGAGAAAGGTCTTTAAATAGTCTTCCTCCAAGGTAACCGGCTGATCCGATTTCTAACAACCTTCTGACAGCTCTGACAGTTGCAGTTGACCGGTTGAAATGACAGCTGGCAAGTCATCCAGTCACTTCTTGAAATCACTGTCACTGTCTGAAAGTGTTGAGACAGATATTCATTATGTGTCGACACAAATAGACCAAGTGTCGATACAAGTGGACTAAGTGTCGACACTAGCCTTGATGGTGTCGACACAACTCCTTGTGTTGTTGTAACAGCTTCTCGACACTAATCCTGTGTGTCGAGACAAGCCTTCTGTTGAATGTATCGACACTGGTTGAGTGTGTCGACACAAATACTTCTTCTTCTTCAATACTTAGTTGATTTCTGCTATGTGTCGACACATCTTCTTATGTTGAAACTTGCTAAGTGTCTACACATACTCTTTGTGTCGACACATGCCTTCATGTGTTGAAACTTTGCTAAGTGTCGACACATCTCCTTTGTGTCGACACATGTCTTCATGTGTTGAAACTTTGCTGAGTGTCGACACATCTCCTTTGTGTCGACACATGCCTTCATGTGTTGAAACTTTGCTGAGTGTCGACACATCTCCTTTGTGTCGACACATGTACTTTAACTTTGTTGAAGTTTGCTGAGTGTCGACACAGCCTCCTGGTGTCGACACTTTTGATGTCGATAAAGTTTCTCTGGGTGTCGACACTGCCTCTAAGTGTCGACACAGATAATGTTGACAATTCTTCACTGTGTGTCGACACTGCCTGTATGTGTCGACACTTTTCTTTTGGTGTCGACTCTGCCTTCCTGGTGTCGACACAATTACTTCAAGTGTCGACATAGCTTCTCTGGGTGTCGACACTAGCCATCATAAGTGTCGACACTTCACCTCTATGTGTCGACACATGGACTTAGAAACTTTTATGCTTTTCCTGCAATTACTTAACCTGCACACATAAACTCAAAGGACATCAAATACACCTTGATGTATATCATTGAGTAGGGTGAGGCTTCTTCAAATCAGGTACATATATTCCAATGTACCCAAAAATCTCCCCCTATTTGGAGAAATCATAACCCTTAGTTAATGATATACACCATACATAACAAATTCTCAGTATGATGTAAAACAGTATTATATGATAGGGTAAATACTTAACAAAACTTGTATAAACAATCATTAAAGAATACAAATGTAACAGATCATATATTATTTTATTATAACTTCCAATAGTCTCATTAATTAAAAGTTTACATTGATTTTAATGTAAAAGATTACAGAGTTGTAAACTTATGAAAATCCTAATCTATGGCTGCTCTGGCTCCTTGATAACAATGCCCTTTCCAGATTGAATCTTTGCTTAGACTGGAGCATCATTGTCATCAGCAGAATTCTTCCCTTTAAGATCTTTCTTTTTCTGTTCTTCAGCTCTTATCTTCTGTCTCTCAAAATAGTGATAAGGCTTAGGGAAATACTTGCTAGGCTCCTGTACATTAGGAGGTAGCTTCCCTAATTTAGCCTTCCTTCTGTATTGTACAATGGCCTCTTGCCTAGCTTCATGTTTTTTTTCCATTCCTGGTCAGAATACCATTTGCCCCTCTCTAGGAAATTATCTTTTGCAGCCTTCCAAGCAGTTAATATGATAGTCCTAGAGGTTGGGCTCCATTGCTCAAAGTCTGGCCTTAATTCATCTTGTTCTCTGAACCTCTTCTTAGATAATTGAGCTTCTTGGTCCTTTAATAAAGCCTCTTGCTCTTTTAATATTGCCTCTGGCACAAGCTGGACTACTTTCTCAAGAATAACATTCTGATTACCCTCAGGAGGACTATACATAGACTGTACCTCCTGATGTATCATATCAAAATCTGCAGGAGGATATATCACTTGAGCCACTTCAGCTTGTTCTCCTCCAAAATATGCAGGATTAATACCAGATTCTGCCACATTATCATCATCACACAAGGGTGGATATCCAAGGGTATCTCTGATGGAGTATGAAATCCACTTTGCATGATCAAAGCTGGCTTTGACTAACACCCTCTCCCCCTTTATGACTTCTCTTTCTATATGATCCCTAAGATCATCCTTTTGGAATCTTATCTGAGCATTCAAATAGTTAACTCCATCTTTATAAAAAGGTTTTAACCTTTGGATATTTTCAGTGATAGCCTTTTGAGAATCTTCAATGGCATTTTTAACAGTAGTGAGGCTCTCTTGTAGTTGGTTATCAAAGGCATCTTTGGCAGTGGCAGTTACAACAGTCTGGGCAGTAGCTATATTTTTCATTTCAGTGACAATAACATTATGAGAAGCAGTCAGATTATCATTCATTCTAAGCTGATTTTCCAGGACATATCCTTGTTTTACTACCAAGTCATCAATCAGTTTATTTAGATTCTCTTGATGAGTAGCCAGATAGACCACTGCATTCCCTCCTTTATGGAAACAATCAGTCATTTCCTTCTTGTTTTGATTCACTTCAAATCTTATAGATTTTATGTCTTGAGCTAGATCAAATTGAAGGGATTTATGTCCATCCATATACTTTTCTAGAGCTTTCCTTTGCTCATCCATCTTAATTTGCAAAGCCACCAACAAAGAACTATAGTCAGCATTTGGGGCTTATTGTTGAGCAACTGTTTGTAAAGCTTTCTTGTAGCTTTGTCTTCTTCTCTTGAAGACTTGTAACTTTCTTTTCTTGGCTCTAGCAGACTCTTCATCTTCAGATTCAGATGTACTGGCAATGTCTACCCTGTCCTTAGGACTAGGAGATAAATCCTTCTCAGTCCTTGGTAGTTCCTCAGCATCCCTTTGATCCTCAGTATCTTTTGTAGCAGTTTCCTCTATTTGCTCCCCCTCAAGATTAACCTTCTCCCCCTCAACAACTGCTTTCTCTCCCTCAAGGTCTGTCTGTACAATATCAGGGAACAACTCTTCTAATGTAAACTTATGTTGAGGTTGTACAGGAGAATCTCATATCTTTGGAGCAACTGAGTCTACTTTATCAGCAACTGATGTGTCCTCCATGACAACATCTTGTGGTTGACTATGTGACTGTGTATGCTAATCAACATCAAGTAATGATTCAGTCAGAACTTCATCCTCAATATTGAAATTTAATTGATTAACTTCAGTGATTACCTCTAAAATGGTTTGGGTAGCCCTTTCACTCTCTAATTGAGATGGCTCATCCACATGTAGAGGCTCCCCCTAGAGTGGATCCAGGTGAATAGGGCTAGCTGATGGTAGCTCCCCCTGCCTCTGAGCATCTTCCTGTCTTACTGGTGACTGTCCAGCATGGTCATCTTCTCCATCATCAGAACTAAAAACCACTTGTTCCTCTGAGCTACTTGAGGACTCTTGAGCCACAATGACTGTCTTCTTCTTCTTCTGAGGTGTTTCCTTTTTTGGAGTTAGCATTTCCTTTGTCAACACTCTATCCCACCTTGAGAAAATTCTTACATCCATTCTCCTCATGTGGTTTATCTTTGAACCTGCAGCTTGGTTCATCACTTTAGGAATACTTCCAGCTAAGTATAAACTCAGAATTCTACCTAGATTGGGTTTCTTCAAACTCTCTTTTATCTTATCAAACATTACTGCTGACCAATCAGTATTAAGTTTGAAAATTATCCTTGTCATCAAACTGAATATATGAGCTGAAATTCTATCATGCCCACCAGGCTTGCTCAGTATTACCTTGCCAACTATCTCAGATAAAAACTTGCCCTCCATATTCATGTCATTCCTGTTGAAAACTGAACCAATCTTCAGGCTAGAATCAAGTCCACACCATGCCAGTGCCTCCCTTGTCTTTGAAGCAGATACATCTTCCTCTTCTTTAGTTCTTGGGAGATGTAGAACTTTTCTTAGATTCTTATGGGTGACCTTCACCTTTGACCCATGAACTTTGGACTTAATCTTGAGTCCAGATTCATCAAGAGTAGCTGCACTCAAGAATTCAAGGACCTCCTTCTTCCAGATCTTGATTGGTTCTGATACAAGATACTATAATCCAGTCTCGGTAATTAGGGTTACCACACCTTGGATTTCTGGTTCCGTGTCATCAAAGGCGCGTCGCACGAGCTCATAACATTCATTAATGTTATCTTCTAGCTTGGGTGCCATTAGGGTTTGAAGAAATTTTGAATTTAGAGAAGAGAGATGTCGACACACAAGTTTGGTCTCGAAACTATGGTGAGTGTGTCGACAAACAATGGTGAAAACCTATTTATACCTTTCTAAAATTGAAGGTGAAAAGGCGCGTCAGATTACTTGAAATGTGTCGACACTGTTGATAAGAGTCGACACTTACTTCTAATGTCTCGACAACTATGTGTCGACACAAATATAGGCGACAGAATATATGTGTCGACACTTATATATCTCAGCTCGACACTTAGTCGAGACTCTACTAGACTAATTCTGTGTAAATACTAAGTGTCGACACCACCCTAGATGTGTCGACACCTACACTGTATGTGTCGACACTAATTCTCTGAAGTGTCGACACAGACTTCCTAGATGTGTCGACACCACTTCTCTGAAATGTCGACACCACTTCTATGTGTCAACACAGACAACTCTGTATGTCGGCACTATTTTACTTAGCCAATTTTTGTAAAATATTCTAAGTTTATCATTCCTAATTCAATTTTAAACTTATTGAATTTGGTTTCATCTAAGGGCTTAGTAAACATATCAGCTAACTGATTATCTGTCTTAACATACTCTAGGGAAATGTCTTCTTTTTCCCCATGTTCTCTTAGAAAATGGTATTTAATTTCTATGTGCTTAGTCCTACTATGGGAAATAGGATTATTTGCAATAGAAATGACACTAGTAGAATCACAAAATAAAGGTGTCCTACTTACTTGAATACCATAATCTTCTAGCTGATGTTGAATCCATAGAAGTTGAGCACAGTAACTTCCTGCAGCCACATATTCTGACTCAGCTGTGTAGATATCCACACTGGTCTGCTTCTTGCTACTCCATGACACCAGCCTTCCACCATGAAATTGACAGGTTCCTGTGGTACTCTTCCTATCTTCCTTGCAGCCTACAAAATCTGCATCTGAATAACCTGTCAGTACTAAATCTCCGTTCCTAGGGTACCAAAGGCCTAGATAAGGTGTGTCCTTAAGATATCTCAAAATTCTCTTGAATGTTGTCAAATGAGATTCTTTAGGGCAAGCTTGGTACCTAGCACAGACACATGTAACATACATGATATCTGGTCTACTAGCAGTCAAATACAGTAGGTAGCCAACTATCCCTCTATACAAAGTTTCATCTACAAGTTTCCCTGCATCATCTTTGCTTAGAGACATGCTTGACCCCATAGGAGTTTTCATTGTAGTGGATGATTCCATACCATACTTCCTTATCAACTCTAGGGTGAACTTAGACTTGCATATAGATAATCCATCTTCAGTCTGTCTAACTTGGAGAACCAAGAAGAACTTAAGTTCCCCCATACTGCTCATTTCAAATTGTCCTTGCATGAGGTTTGCAAACTTTCTACAAAGACTACTTTTTGTAGACCCAAATATTATGTCATCTACATATATTTGGACTAAGATAATCTTGCCTCTGGATTCCCTAAGGAATAGAGTCTTGTCTACTTTCCTCCTTGAGAATTTATTCTCAATGAGGAAACTAGACATGGTTTCATACCAATCCCTTGGGGCTTGTTTTAACCCATACAAAGCCTTCCTAAGTCTATAAACATAATCAGGTTTAAGAGAATCAACAAAACCTGATGGCTGCTCTACATAGACTTCTTCCTTCAGATTTACATTCAGAAAAGCTGACTTAACATCCATTTGATATACCTTAAATCCTTGATATGTTGCATAGGCAAGGAACATCCTTATTGCTTCCAGTCTTGCTACTCGAGCAAAGGTTTGATCAAAATCAATACCTTCTTCCTGCCTATATCCCTTTGCAACAAGTCTAGCTTTATTCTTTATGATGATTCCATTCTCATCCAACTTGTTCCTAAAGATCCACTTAGTTCCAATAATGTTGTGGTCCTTGGGTTTAGGAACTAACTCCGAGACCTTACACCTTTTGAATTGATTCAGCTCCTCTTGCATGGCCTCAATCTAATGAGGGTCTAGAATTACTTCTTCAAACTTCTTTGGCTCTACTTGGGATAGAAAACTGGAGTAAAGAATTGTATTTAGATTCCTGCTCCTTGTTTGCACCCCTTGTCTGAGATCTCCAATTATTTGATTGGCTGGATGATCCTATAAGTGCCTATTTGCTGGAGGCAGCCTGTCTTCAGGTTGTACACCTTCAGTCTCTTCATTTAGCTGCACCTCTTGGTCTTCTTCAGCATCAGGAGTATCTTGTACTCCCCCTGGACAACAGCCACCATCTTCCACTTGCTGACTTGCAGAAGAACCTTCTGTTAAGGTAAGCTTGTCCATCTTCTCTATTACACCTGTAGAGCTGCAAACACTTCTTGGCAATTCATTGTTAATAAGTTTAGCTTCATCAAAAACTACATGAACAGACTCTTCTACAACTTGAGTAATCAAGTTGTAGACCCTATAAGCCTTACTATTATTGCTGTACCCAACAAAGATCCCCTCTTGGAATTTGGCAGCAAACTTGGATAGATAAGACTTACCATTGTTAAGGATATAGCACTTGCAAGCAAAGATCATGAAATAGGATAAATTTGGTTTTCTGCCCTTCACAATCTCATAGGGGGTCTTCTTGTGGCTCTTGGTGATAGTAGCCCTATTGATCACATGACAAGCAGTATTTACTACCTCAGCCCAGAAATATTCTGGGAGAGATGTGTCACTCAATAGGGTTCTACCAGCCTCTATCAAGGTTCTATTTTTCCTTTCAGCAATACCATTTTGATGAGGTGTTATTGGTGAGGAAAATTTCTGAAAAATTCCAAATTCTTCACATAGTTTTGTCATACTTTCAGACTGAAATTCAGTACCATGGTCACTTCTGATTTTGACCACTGTACTGTCCAATTCATTCTGAATTTGTTTAACAAAACTATATAAGATACTTGGGGTTTCAGATTTTTGTCTAAGGAAGAACACCCAGGAAAACCTTGAATAGTCATCTACAACCATAAATATGTAGACCTTCCTACCTAGGCTGTGAATTGGCATAGGACCAAAAAGATACATATGCAAGAGGTATAGACACCTCACAGAATCCTTGTTCTCAAGGCTATGAAAGGTGGATTTGGTCTGCTTGCCTTTTTGACAAGCTGAACATATCCCATCCTTTATACACTTAACCTGAGGACCATTCCTCACTAACTCTTTGCTAAAGAGTTGGTCAATTGTCTATAGTTAAGATGAGGCAGACTCTTGTGCCATTTAACACAATGTGAGACTTTCTCATCAGCTACAAGACAAATAGGAGAAACATTGTTCTCACATGCAAAGTCAAGACAATAGACATTTCTCTTCCTATATCCTGTCAAAATGATCTTTTGATCACTTGACCTTTTGATATGACAACCAACCTTGACAAATGAGATGTCATATCCTAAATCACTCAGCTGACTTATGCTAATGAGGTTATGTTTCAAACCCTTTACATAAGCCACTTGAGTAATTGTAATTTGGTTACTAGAAATGTTACCAAAGCCTTTGATGATTCTTTTTTCTGAACCACCAAAGGTAACTTTAGGGTCATCCTTGATAGGTGTATAGTCCTTCAGCAACTCCCTAGTTCCAGTCATGTGCCTGGAACATCCACTGTCCAAGTACCATATAGGGGCATGGTCACTTGGACTCACCTGCAAAACAGATTACTTAACCTTAGAACCTAAATAATTATTGGGACCTTGGTGCAGGTTAGTTTGACTTTTAACAAAACTACCTGTAGCACTTCTAGCAGGTAGTTTGATACTCTCCTTGACACTTGAATTGTGCCAACAATCTATGGCAAATTGGCCTATCTTTCCACAACACCAGCACTCAAACCTGTTGTACCTTTGTTTAAGTACAACCCTGGCTGGATTTTCTACTGCAGCCTTCTTGTTTAGTGCTGGGGCTTTGCCCATAGATTTGGACCTAGCTGTCCTGGCAGGTTTTGGTTTAGAAAAACTTGCTACAATCTCTCTCTCCTTCTGAAGTCTAGCCTCCATATTTCTAATTTGATCATTCTTAAATGTAATAGTACCCATCTGAATAACAGTAATGTTCTTCAGCCTGGCTATTTCATTCAGTTTCTGATCAAATAACTTGTCTGAATCAGCAGCAGCCAATTTAAGACTAACAATCTCCTTTGCCTGCGTTTTGGCTAAGGTTTTACTTTTCTTTAAGGCCTACAACAAGTCCCTATATTCATCAATTAACTGATGAATATCACCTTCAGATTCAGACCCACCCACATCACATGATGCAGATGTATCTGATTCTGACTCAGTACAAGAAATTGAACTAGAAGAACAACTTTGTACCTTACTTGGTCCAGGCTGATCATGGATTTTATCTCCTTCAGATAAGACCATCAGCCCTTTGCACTGATTGTCCTCATGTTCATAAATTGAATTCATTAACTGCATGAACTCATCTTCCTCCTCTTCAGCGAACAATCCAATATAGGCTTCTGCTTCTGAATCTATTTCTGAAGATGACTGATCAGTCAAACTTTTGTCTTTCTTGGCAACAAAGGACTTTTCCTTTTTTCCCTTAAACTGTGTCTTCTTTCTGTCAGTTGACTCCTTCCTCTTTTCAAGACAGTCAGCCACTATATGTCCTTGTCTATTATAGCAATAGCACACAATCTTTGAAGATGTAACATTGCTTGGCTTGGATCTGCTTCTGTCATTCCTTGATGACTTTCTTTTCTGATAATAGTCATCTTTTGGCTGAGAAGTGGAAGGCTTAGACCTCCACTGCTTCTTCTTCAGAAACTTTTGAAAATGCCTAGTGAAAGCTGCAAAATCTTCATCACTTTCACTGCTATCTGAATTCTTGCTTTCTGAATTATCTGTCACAGCCTCAACAACTATTTGAGGTGGAGATGGAGACTTGCTTCTATACTTCCTAGTGGCTTCAGTCTTGAAGGCCATAGATCTTTCCTTGTGCTCCACTCTAGTAGTCTTCTCTGTCTCCTTTCTAACCATTAACTGCATCTCATAAGATAACAGTTTTCCAAACAAAGTTGGAGTAGGTATATCAGATAATTTGGCCATTTCCCTAATGGCACAAATCTTGGTGTCCCAGTCCTTAGTCAGGGATCTTAAGAACTTGTCATTCAGCTCATAGTTGCTGAATTCTCTTCCATAGGGCATCAATTCATTTACTATCCTATAGAACTTCTTGTAGCATTCATTAATGCTATCAGACTTTCCTTGTCTGAAGCTTTCATATTCATGATTTAACAAAGACTTCCTGTTTTTTCTTACTTCTTCTGATCCCTCCATATAGACTATTAATGTATCCCACATTTCTTTAGAAGTTTTACAATGAATTAAATTCTGAAATGTTGCATCATCAATTGCACTAACAATAATATTCTGGGCCCTCTTGTCCATAGTGGCCAGAATGATTTCATCTTTGGACATTTCTGAATAGTCCTTAGGAGTTTTCTGATTTGCATCTAGAATGGATATCTTCATTGGCACATATGGCCCTTCTTTGACCATGATGTATATTCTTGGGTCAGATGCTTCCATAAAGAGTCTAACCCTCTCTTTCCAAATGCCAAAAATCTCTTTTCTACAGATTGACAATTTTATGGACCCCAGCTCTTTGTGATTTTCACTAGAACCCATTTTCTTGATTCTTGTTTATTCTATTTCTGCCTACAGGAACTTACTCAGACCGTTATGTCCTTTTTGAGCAACCTCGCTTTGATACCACTTGAAAGAAATAGTGCATAATCACCTAGAGGGGGGGGGGTGAATAGGTGAACTTTATCTTTTTAATTTTCAGGAAGAAATACTGAACAGTAAAAGCAATTCTACAATTATCACAACACAACAACTATACAATCAAACATACACAGAGTGCACACAGGATTTATAGTGGTTCCCCAAGGTCTGGGTACATCCACTTTTCCCCTCCGCCTATCTAGTAGTGTACTAGATTCGGCCTAACTTCTCCACTTCTTCTCAGATCCTCAGATCTTACAACTCAGAACCACAAACATGTTCCTACAACTCAGAGTGCCTCCACTCCTACAACTCAGGCACAAAGCACTACCACTCAGTCTTCAACAAGACGTACACTCAGAGAGCAAAGTCTCCTACAACTCAGGCACAAGGCCCTACCTCAGACTTCAACAAGACCTACACTCAGAGTACACAGTCTCCTACACTCAGCCTTTATAAAATAGGCTTACAACTCAGATCCCTTAGGATCCTACAAAAAATAAAGTTTACAAGGTAAATAACCACAACTCTGAAAGAGAGAGATGAGTTGACTGGCTTCTTGATGAGTTCTTGGATGTACTTGGCAGAGATCAACCTCCCTTGGCTTTCTTCAAAGCTTCTTGAATTAGATCACAGTAGGGTTGAATCTCCTAAAGATGATCTTCAATCAACTTCTGTCTTGTGAATCAAATCTCAATCTGAATCTTACTTATCAACATGGTTCAACAGCTGTTCTTCTTAGAAGGAGCTCTCTCTCTCTCTCTCCAAATTCTTAGATCTTCTCTTGAAGGTCTTCTTCTTTGTTGTGTTGTTTTTTAATTCATTGATCACTTCATCATTTCTGTCGAAGGAGAAAGGTCTTTAAATAGTCTTCCTCCAAGGTAACCGGCTGATCCGGTTTCTAACAACCTTCTGACAGCTCTGACAGTTGTAGTTGACCGATTAAAATGGCAGCTATCAAGTCATCCAGTCACTTCTTGAAATCACTGTCACTGTCTGAAAGTGTCGAGACAGATAGTCATTATGTGTCGACACAAATAGACCAAGTGTCGACACAAGTGGACTAAGTGTCGACACTAGCCTTGATGGTGTCGACACAACTCCTTGTGTTGTTGTAACAGCTTCTCGACACTGCTTCTTCAGAATGTGTCGACACTGATCCTGTGTGTCGACACAAGCCTTCTGTCGAATGTGTCGACACTGGTTGAGTGTGTCGACACAAATACTTCTTCTTCAATACTTAGTTGATTTCTGCTGTGTGTTGACACATCTTCTTGTGTTGAAATTGCTAAGTGTCTACACATCCTCTTTGTGTCGACAGATGCCTTCATGTGTTGAAACTTTGCTGATTGTCTACACATCTCCTTTGTGTCGACACATGCCTTCATGTGTTGAAAGTTTGCTGAGTGTCGACACATCTCCTTTGTGTCGACACATGCCTTCATGTGTCGAAACTTTGCTGAGTGTCAACAAATCTCCATTGTGTCGACACATGTACTTTAACTTTGTTGAAGTTTGTTGAGTTTCGACATAGCCTCCTGGTGTCGACACTTTTGATGTCGACAAAGTTTCTCTGGGTGTTGACACTGCCTCTAAGTGTCGACACAGATAATGTTGACAATTCTTCACTGTGTGTCGACACTGCCTGTATGTGTCCACACTTTTCTTCTGGTGTCGACTCTGCCTTACTGGTGTCGACACAATTACTCCAAGTGTCGACGCAGCTTCTCTGGGTGTCGACACTAGCCATCATAAGTGTCGACACTTCAACTCTAGGTGTCGACACATGGACTTAGAAACTTTTATGCTTTTCCTGCAGTTACTTAAACTGCACACATAAACTCAAAGGACATCAAATACACCTTGATGTATATCATTGAGTAGGGTGAGGCTTCTTCAAATCAGGTACATATATTCCAATGTACCCAACACTGCAAAAGTCATGTGGTAGGCCTGCGACACCATTTTGTCCCATACTGCAGGCTTCCCGCAACATTTTGAATTTTGCTGACAGTTGCTGACGTCAGCACCTGAGTACATAGTCAAAATCAAACATTAGAGCATAGGCGTTGAGTGAGATCCTTCATTCAATGCCCCAACACTTAGATAGATTCTCTGTCACTAGGCATTGAGTGAGCAACCTTCACTCAACACAAAAACACTTAGAAACGTTTTTTTTCGTTAGGCTTTGAGTGAGTAACCTTCACGCAATGCCAAATACCTTAGACATGTTTCTATCACTTGGCATTGAGTGAGTAACCATCACTCAATACTATTTATACTTAGCTAATTTTCCTGTCTGAGAAGCGTTGAGAGTTGCCTCATCCCTCAATGCTTAATGCATCTTTCAATTATATTGATGTGGCATTGAGTGAGTAGGCTTCAATCAACTGTTTTATCACAATGCGTTGAGTGAGTAAGTTATACTCAACGCCTATGAACTTGGACAAACATCTACACAGATTTTCTATGGCTTTGACAGTTTAAGTCTTACTCAATGAAATATGTTGTATGGCATTGAATGGGCAGACTTCACTTAACACCTGTTAACCTTGCCACATTTCTGGCAGTTTTTTCCTAGGATTTGGCATTCTGAGTATTACTCAAAGCCTTTAGCTATATGACATTGAGTGAGTTGACTTCACTCAATGCCTGTGGACTTAGCCACATTTTTGTCCAGCTAATAGTTAGGCTTAGACTATCCAAGCTATACTCAGTGCCTTTTATTATATGGCATTGAGTGAGCATTCCTCACTTAATGCCTAGGGACTTGGACAGATTTTTGTCTCTCCATATCTCTACCATGTGACCACCTGTCACCATCACTTAGACAATCTGTCTAAACCTATTCAAAGGAACATCCTACAGATGATGAGTTTGAAAAACATTAAATACATCAATGTGTATATCATTAACTTATTTGACTTCTTACAAATCTGGGACATTGGGCACAATGGACCCAACAATCTCCTCCTATTTGAAGAATTCAAAAACCTAAGACAATGTTATACACTAACATAAATAAGCAACACATACAGTAAAAGACACATTGCATAACTTAGAGAAAATAATGAACATAATCAAAAATGATTTTCATTTATCTTAGTAGGAACAAATGTTTTTGTGCATCGTACAAAACATGAGATATTCCTTGTACCCTTTAAGCAGAACAAGTAACTTTTCAAGTTTCAAGTCCCTTATAACTATACCACTGCCCTTAGGATTCTTGATAGCCTTAGCTTCAACACTAGCTTTCTTCTTCCCTTTATTGTCTGCCTTGTCTGCTTCAGCTCTCTTTACTTTCAGCCTTTCAAAATAACTGTAAGGCTTGGGAATGTATTTTATAGGATCAATAGCATCCGTAGGCAAAATTCCTGCACTCCTGTCCCTTCTGAATTTTTTCGTCACATTTTCTCTTTCTTCCATTTTATTCCATTCCCGAGAGCTATAAAGTTTTCCTCTATCAGTCCTTTTTGACTTGATTTGCTCCCAAGCTGCCAAAATGATTGTCCTTTATTCAGGGCTTCATTTCTCGAAATCAGGTCTCTTTTCCATCTCTTCCCTGAACCTTTTCTTACTTAAACGAATTTCTTCTTCTTCATCTCCTGACATTCCCTTTGTCATCTATAGTTGTTCTGCATGGGGGCTGAACTCAGGAGCAACATATGAATCTCCTCACTGAGCACTATTTCCTATATTCTGATCATCATGCAGTTGGCCTTCTAGCTGAGCAAACATTTCAGGATTCAATGCTTCTTGTACTTGAGCAGGAAATATAGGGATGTTGTCATACTGGACAGGTTCAATCCCAAAATATCCCCTCATCACATTGATAGCCCAGACCATATTTTCAGTATTTGTTCTTGTGGCATTACTCTCCCCCTTTTTGACTTCTTCAATATCTCTTTGGTCTGGGAGAGGCAGGCCTTGCTCCTTTCGGTTTATAGATAGTTTACCCTTGCTGTTACTTGGTTTTTGGCCTCCAGCATATGATCAACTAGTAAGTTGGTACAACCATCCATCTTGGTAAAGATTGCTTTATTCCGTTTTTCCCTTAGAACATTATCAACAGTATGAATAACCAGCATGTTTTCATTTTGAATTTTTTGATTTGCTGTCACTGTAGTGACATTTGAGTCTACTACATCCAGCTTATTCATAGCGTAATACACAGAAGGGGCTACCCGGGTAAAGAATTTTATCGATTCGCCCTATAGGAGATTCACTCTAAATCTGATTGACTTAATTTATGCAGATAGCGCCTTCCAGATTTCTTTGAGAGCATCATCCACAAAGGTTTCCAGGGTTCTCCTCTGCTCATCCAACATGCCCTTTAGCTGGGCCAAAAAAATAGTAGAAATTTGATCCATCCTTGCCTAGGTGCCATCATTAACGGGTTTTTGGAATGGCCTAACCTCTTCCCTATTGGCAGAGTCATCCATTGTGAATTCCGAAGAATGAGTTTTTGGTGGATCCTCAGGAGCATCTTATCCTTTTTCTGACATAGAAAAATATATGTCATGTACTTCAACCTGAGCAGGGAGTTCAGATTGAATCTACCCCTAAATATCTGTCATGTCCTCGTTGGCATGCAGCGCAACATTATCAGCCACAACACTTGTAATACCCCATTTTTGCTATGCTACTGGTTCTTACGCCTAGAATCTCCGTTTTACGGTGACACCAACACTCGGGGAGATTGTCACTACAAAACGTCGATCCTGTCGGCATTAGTAATCACCAAAGAAGTAGAAGTACATGAAAGGAGGCAATTAAGTCAAGTCCATAAATCACAATAGATATATAACTGAGTATGAAAATCACAAAAGAGTCCACATGATATAGAAGAAGAATAATAACGATAGAAGTAAAAAAATAAATGGGCTCATGCCCGGTACAGCATAACCTCACTACAACACTCCCGCGGAAACTAAGTTAAACTAACACTCATGGAGCCAGAGTCTGGTGCTCCTGTGCTAGACTGTCCCACCTCCATGCACTGCACTCCGCTGGTGCTGCATCTCCTACTACTGCTCCCTGTCTCCCATTCGGAGCCCCTGAAATGTTTGGTCCACCGACCGTTACTCAAAAGACTATGCTTGATTTCCCCCACCCCTCCCCCAGTGGCTACTAGGCACCTTGCGGGAGGAATGATAGGAAAGCTATGATGGTGGAGAGTTGACAAAATCACGATAAGGTGGTCATAATCTAGTAGATTATATAGTGTAAAAATTACAAGAGTCTAATCTAGCAGTTCTATAACAAGTAGAGCAGTAATAAAAGAAAAGTAAAGAGAATAAGCTATATTTAAAGGTAACCATAATTTATAAGAAATCAAGGGGTCGTCTTGCAAGGCCTATCGTATAAAAGGTCTCATACCAGTTTATACGATAGGGGTAGGGGTTTAAATGTAATGGTGACATGATAGGTTAAATTATGCTGGTTTAATGTTATGTTCAAACAGGTGCAACACACACACCCGACTCTATGCACACAGACCTTTAGTTCCACAATTTTGGAAGCTAGCTTCACTCCCAGGTGCCTCTGTAGTGGCCAATAGAGATAGTGGGTTGGGCCACCACACTCCTAGGCGGGTATTCATACTACCAAGCCTAGTCCTTACGTATGCCTCTGAAGGACACACCAGAGTCACCACGTACTAATGATGGCAATCACACTAGTCTTTTCCTTGGCTAAGTGTAAGCCACACCCACCGAGTCATCGTATCAACATCAGTGTGAAAGACCGTTGGATACCGAAGACACACCACCTATGCACATGCATCCATGAATTCTAGAGCCATCTGCTCCCCATACTAACCTATCCGTTATAACTACCTTCCGAGCCTACGGCTCGTCGTGCTAACTTGCACATTTCCATAACCACTGAGCCTACCGCTCGGACAACCCAACCAAGCTAACCTCCCAAGTCATCGGGGTGAGTGAAGGTGAGGCCCTAGTTTTTACTAATTGCTCTTAACATTTTAGTCTTACGGATTAAGGTTAACTTTGGACTACCCTGAGCATTCCCTATGAAGGGCTCTCGTGGGCACTAGGAATTACGATGGGCTGAAGCCCAAAGCTCCCTTCTGTAAGGTACTTATTATTATTGGTATCTTCCTATGTCCCAATTTGTTATCACTCTCTTGAACTAGCTCTAATCGTCTTTAGACTTTCCTTCTCCGAGGAAGGACGGTCCACCGTCGATCCCGAGCACAACTCAGCCCTTGCAAAACTGGACTCACACAACCTACATTCTTTTGGTGACCTCATTCATACTCAACCACACTAGGTACACCAACTATCCCATACCAAGGTTCACATATTTCTCTAATCCTTCAGTTTTACTGTGTGTAGACCTAATAGACTATATGATGTGCATGAATGTTGACCATCCAAATAATCATCATAATGACCTAAGATTATTATTGGTGATCTATCATGATACTTTATGAATAAATCCAGAAGATTGTAATTTTACTACTTTATTTGGTATTTATTATATTTTCTGCAAAATCAGGCCAACTATGCTTTTGAACATCAAGTATACTTTTCTGACCTATTATAGCTTCATTAAAATTATTACAAGTGTATATCATCAAAATAATAGTAAATACTGAAATTTCCAATTTTTCAAAAATTGTTTGACTCCCAAACAAATTTTTGATTAATTAACCTCATTAATAGGGCAAATCAAGAAATAATAAAAATATTCATCCATAACTTATACAAAAATTACTAAATATTAAAAATGATAATAAATGACAACAGACCAAATTTAGTAATTTGCCAAGCTTATTTTGTCACATAATTAATTCGTTTAATAATCTTCTACATTAGACACTTTGTGAAACAACTTATATAAAAAGGCTTCCAATAATTTTTTAAAAATTCACAGAGCTCAAGAATGTCCTAAAAGGTTCTCTAACCAAGTTTCAAAAGTTCTTAATAAATAAATAGCTCATAATAAATTCTTTAATGATTAGGGAAATTACCTGGATTGTGAATGAAGTACCAGAAATACTAACCCAAAATTCACACGAAAATTTCCAGAGCTTAATAGCAAAAATATATGATCAGTGTCTAACCTTCAAGACCATACAAAGTCATATGGTTAAGTAATAAAACTCATGAGCAAAATTACCATAATTGGTCCTAAGTTATTTCAAGAGGGATGTAAGTTCCTAAAAATCCTAAAACCATTTTACAGAGGATATTTTTACTCTAGGAACTCACCAACCAAGCTTCAAGGCCATCCAAGGACATATAGTCACATGTCCTTCACTAGGCCCCAAACCTCAACTCTAGATCCTACACTAGGGTCTTTGGGCAGCTCCACCCCAAACCACTCAAAATCTCTTGAGGGGGTTCTTTAGAGGACTTTGAGGCACTGACCAAAGTTTCATCCATTTTAGATGAGAATTGGCCACTCAACTCATCAAATACAGACTTGTCCTAATTTACCCATAAGGGGCCAAACTTTGGTCACATCATTCCCTACTCAAATCAACCCCAAATGGGCTGTGATTTTTACCAGAGTCATGACATGACCCGAATGGTCACCCACCAAAAGTTTTGGTTGTTTTGAGATCATTAGACCCTTTAAATAAACAATATATTATTTATTATATGTTTTCTAAAACTATAGAAAAATATATTCCAAATATTCCCATTTTTCAATATGTCTGAGATATAGGTGAGACTAATCTATGATCCAAATTTCAAAGCAATTGGATGAGTAGTTTAGTGGGGCACACAAATTTGTTTCTGGTTAACCCTAGGCATAACTTGCACATTTGGTATGTTGTGGTCAGACCATTGACCCAAATTACTTGAAATTAATTTTAAAACAAAATAGACTCAAAATGCTAGAATTTTTATGTTAGCATTTTTTCCAGAAAATCCCTCTAAGTATTTTTAATAATTAAAAAAACACTACATAATATGTGACAGAATGTGAAATAAAATGAATTAATAAAATTCATCAGTCAGTACGAATCTTGGCGCAGAATTGACGGAATCACATCGTCTTCTTCCTTGAGCCAATGGCCAGGAATGGCCCGTCTTGGGCGATGTTTGCCTGCGAATTCCCGGCCACCCACGCCTCCTCCCGGCCGGCCACCGCCACCACCACATTCCTTGTGGTGGTGGCTTGCGATTCGAGGTGGCTGGTCAGGCGGAGGTGGCCAAAATAGTGATATGTGGGTGGAAGAAAAAGCTTGAAAACGAAGCTCTCGGCCAACTTGATCTGGGGCCAATTAGCCCCAAACCTTGCGGCAAGTAGATGTGTATCTATCCATTGATAGAGGAGAAGAGGATAGGACCTTCTGGGGTGGCTGGAGTTGAGCCGATCACCGTGTCGCCATTGTAAGTGGTGGCGCCGTTCAGTGCTCTACAACTATACAGCCAAAGGGCTCAACTCCTTCGTGGGAATGGTGGAAAAGGTTTCTCTAAGTCTGGCGAAGCTTTTAAAAGAATCAAATGGGGGTGAGGGAGGGCCATGGCTTCAATGCCATTAATGGCCATGAGTGAAGGTTTTTGGCCAATGGCGGTTCAGTGCACCCAACGACTGAAAGGGCCTGGAGAACCCCCTTGATATTCTTAGAACTGATAGGGGAGATGAATCAAATCATTGGAGATGAAGAGATGAGGCCCATTGGCCTTCCTTGGCTATGAATGACCTCTTTCTCTTCCTTTCTCTCTCCTCCATTAAAGGGCAATAGAGATTTCTCTCTCCTAGTCATTATTTTCAGAAAATTGAGTGGCAATTAGGTAAATATCAGCCTCCTAGAGCTAGTGAGTCACTCAAATTATTCTTAGCCCAAATGGATTGTGCTAGGTTATGTCAACTTGAGCTAATTTGACGTAAAATAGGGTTGAGTTAACTTTTGTCAAATTGACCTTTTGGGTTGACCCCAATGGGTCCTTGGTGTTCCATTGGCCTCCCATAGGGTATAGGAAAAGTTGGGTAGAGTTGGTTTGGCACCTTGGAGGCCACTTGACCCTTAATATGACACTTTGACCATTTTAGAGCTAGAGTTGACTTTAGTCAATTTGACTCTTTTGTTGACCCCAATGGGTCCTTGGTGACCCATTGACCTCCTTTAAGGGTTAGGAAGGTGTAGGTGGGGTCAATTTGGCTAAGGAAAAGTTAATTGGCCTTATATAGGTTAGTGTTTAAAGTAGCGAGCAAGCAACAACAAACATATAGAATTTTGAATAATTGAAATTTTATTATCCAAAAACGATATCATTTACAAAGGTATGACCTCCCTTTTATAGAATGGAGGAGATATGAGAGAGTATAAACAAACAATGTGGGACTAAACATGTACAGGGCTGAGCGGCTAGAAATAAAGGAGATCGCACAGGCCGCGCGGTTAGATGGATGGGTTAACCGCTCGGCAACTCCAGCAGGATAAGAACAAGCCGCAATGGGAGACCGATAGACCGCCCGGTCTCCAAGCTCCTGAGTGAGACCGCCAGACTGCTCGATCAACAAACCGCCGGATAAGACCGCAAGGCCGCCCGGTCTAATACTTCAACACTCCCCCTCAAGCTGGAGCATAGATATCAATCATGCCCAGCTTGTCACAAATGTGGAAAAAGGAAGTAGAGACCAGCTTTGTGAAGATATCTTCAAATTCCTTGTTAGAGGTGATAAACGGAGTACAAATCTGTTTCTTCAAAATCTCTTCCCGAATGAAGTGGCAGTCAACCTCTATATGCTTTGTTCTCTCATGGAAGACCGGATTTCTGGATATGTATATAGCGGCCTTGTTGTCACAGAACATAGGAAGACGATAGTCATAGACCTCTCCTAGGTCAAGCATGAGATCCCGCAACTACTTTAACTCACACGTGGTTGACGTCATACTCCGATATTCGGCTTCTGCACTGGATCTAGAGACAACAGATTGTTTCTTGCTCTTCCAACTCACAAGATTTCCTCCAACAAAAGTACAAAAACCTGATGTGGACTTAGGATCGCCTTTATCATTCGCATAGCTTGAATCTGAGTAGGCCTCAACCCTCAGATGACCATTCTTCTGAAATATTAGCCCTTTGATTGGTGCTGCTTTGACATACTCTAAAATCCTCAAGACAGACTAAAGATGGCACTCCCTGGGAGCTTGCATAAACTGACTGACCTTGCCTACAGCATAGGAGATGTCGGGTCTAGTCACTGTGAGATAAATGAGTTTTCCTACCAAACGTCTGTACCTTATGACATCAGATAGAGGAGACGAGTCATCCGTCCACATTTTGTCTTCTCCAATAGCCATGGGAAAACGAGCCAGTTTAGCACTGTCAATCCTGCTTCTTGTAGAAGATCAAGGGCATACTTCCGTTGGGAGAGAACCAATGAGTCAAGTTTCCGAGAGATTTCTATCCCCAAAAAGTATTTTGGGGAGCCCATATCCTTCGTGACCAAGTGTTGACGGAGGTGCTTCGTCGACAAGTCCACCCCATCTTGGTCATCGCTAGTAAGAAGAATATCATCCACATATACTACCAAAACCACCAGTCCCGAGGCCATTTTGCGAATGAATAAGGAGTGATCGGCCGAACTCCTTGTAAAGCCGATGGTAGCCACAATACCACTGAATTTGTCGAACCACGCCTAAGGGCTCTGCTTTAGGCCGTAAATGGACTTCTTCAAACGACATACGCGGGTCACCCCATGAGCAACATACCCAGGGGGTTTTTCCATGTAGACGTCCTCCTGAAGATCGCCATAGAGAAAGGCATTCTTGACATCAAGCTGGGAAATAGCCCAATCCCGGTTAATAGCCACAGAGAGAAGAACCCGAATGGTGCTGAGGCGAGCAACCAGAGAAAAAATGTCAAAGTAATCAACGTCGTAAGTCTGAGTGAAGCCTTTGGCCACCAGCCGGGCCTTATAGCGATCCACAGTGCCGTCGGGGCGAAATTTCACAACAAAGACCCAGCGACAGCCAACCACATCAGTGCCCACGGGAGGAGGAACAAGGGTCCAAGTACCCCATTCAGTAAGAGTAGCCATCTCTTCATCCATGGAAGATTTCCATTGAGGGATAGCAAGAGCCTCCTGGTAGGTGCGAGGAGTAGAAGTAGCGGAGATAGCCAAGGCAAAACACCTGCGAGAAGGAGAAAGTCGATCATAGGAAACAACTGCCGCAAGCGGGTGTTGAGTACACGCCCGCACCCATTTGCGAACAGCAATGGGAAGATCCAGGTAGACGGGGGCGTCAGCGACCGGAGCGTCCGTGGCGGAGAAGGCTTGCCCGGGACTAGAGAGATACGGCGCCAGAGAAGAGGGAGGAGGGGTGGGTGGGGAGACGGACAAGGATGGAGACAGTGGAGGAGAGGATAGAAGGGGGGATGTCGAGAGGCGTGGAGGGAACGGAGAGAGGCAGTGGAGAAGCAGAGACATCAGGAGGAAGAGAGGAGGTAGGAGAGAAGTAGAAAGCATTCTCGAAAAATGTCACATCCGCGGAGACAAATTGCTTGCGTAGATGGGGGTCAAAACAACAATAGCCTTTTTGAGTGGTAGAGTACCCCAAAAAGACACACTTGGTGGAACGGGGGGAAAGCTTGTCGCGGGTAGCGGAGGGAGCGTGAACAAAATCCGTACAGCCAAAGATATGGAGAGGGAGAGGAAAAGGTTCCTTGCGGGTGTAGAGAATGGAGAAGGGGGTCTGGCCGTGGAGAACCGTAGAGGGAAGACAATTGATGAGATAGCAGGGGAGGAGCAGAGCGTAGCCCTAGTAGGAGCGAGATACTTGCATCTGAGTCATGAGAGTACGAGCAACATCAAGGAGGTGACATTTTTTACGCTCTGCCACCCCATTCTGCTGGGAGGTGTAAACATAAGTAGTTTGATGAAGAAGACCATGTTGTTGAAAGAAAGAGGAGAACTCATGATTAAGATATTCCTTAGCATTATCAGAGCGTAAAATTTTAATAGAAATGTCAAACTGATTCTTAATCATAAAATAAAATGATTGCCAAACAGAAAAGAGTTCAGAGCGATCTTTTAATAGATACACCCAGGTACATCTTGAAAAGTCATCTATAAAAGTGACAAAATAGGAACTACCACGACCAACAGTGAGGGTAGGAGCAGGACCCCAGACATCAGAATGAATGAGATCAAACAGGTGAGAGGAGCCACGACCTTGCTTTGGTGGTAAGGAGGAGCAATGATGTTTGCCAAGCTAACACGCATCACAGTTGAGCGGAGGACTGTACAGAGTTAAGTGGGGCAGAAGCTGTCGAAGAATCCTAGGAGGAGGATGTCTAAGGCGAAGATGCCATTGAAGAAGATCTGTAGAGGAGGAGTAGGCGGACAGAGCAGAAACGTCGTCGAGGAAATAGAGGCCGCCGCTCTCAGTCCCAGTAGTAATCGTCCGTTGGGTCCTCAGGTCCTGAAAAGAACAAGAAGTGGGAGTGAATAAGACAGAGCACTGTAGTTGTCGGCATAAAGTGGTAATAGATAATAAATTGCACGGGAACTTCGGGACATAGAGAGTGTCCTCCAAGCGAAGCGACGGGGTGACTTGAACCATGCCCGTCCCGAGCACCAGTGACGGTGAGCCATCCGTCACACGAACCGGGGGTAGGTGGTCATGCGTTTCAAGGAGAGAGAAGCAATGAGGGTTGCCAGTCATATGATTTGTAGCACCCGAGTCAATCAACCATTTACCTTGGGTAACAACGTGGGCACTACCTGAAGTCGTGGCCACATGTGCAGATGGCCGAGAGGAGGCAGAGGGCGAGGAAGGAGCATCACCAAAAGGGCGAAGACGAGGATGTTTCTGCCAGCAGCGGTCAACAGCGTGGCCGGTACGACCACAGTAAGAGCAGAGGAACTTGGACGAACCACGCCTGCCGGAGTGGCTGCGGCCACTAGGACCCCCCCCCCCCCCCCTGGTGAGCATAGGAGTCCTGGGAAGGGGGGAGGCCAACAGAGGTCGCTGGAGAAGCGAAGTAACAGTGGCAATGCGAGCCGCAGTGGCATCCAAAGTAGGAGATTCCGCCTCACCCAAAATCTGCTGGAGGATCATATCATAAGAATCGGGAAGACGGAGAAGATAACAAACAAACAGGAGTTCCTGGAAGTGTTTGTGCTAGTCAGCCAAGTCCGCGGAGAAGGAACGATTCTGTAGGATCTCGACGCAAAGAGCCTGAACTTGCTGGTAAGCTGCAGCAGGAGACATGGAGGGGCTGGAAAAGAGGTCCTCATAAAGAGTATAAATGCGGGACGTCTGGCCCCCCTTCGAATAGAGAGCAGCAAGGTGAAGCCAGGCGGCCTTGACCGTATCATTATGGCGAATGACGGGAAGGCACTCATCAGAGAGGCTGTTGGCGAGCCAAGTGCGGACAAGGGCATCACTCGCATCCCAGTCATCAAATTCAGGCTAGGTACGAGGAGTAGGGTCATAGGTGAGGTGATGACGCTTGCCCTGAGAGCGAAGAAGAAAGGTGAAAGAAACGCTCCAATTGAGATAGTTGGAGCCAACAAGCTTAGAAAGCGTGCCAAGGTTGCCCGAAGGAGTAGGTGGAGGAGGAGCTGCGGGAGTGGTGGAGATAATGAGGGTGGAGAGACCGGAAGTAGTCATACGAAACTGCACGAGAAGAAGAGAAGCCGCGGGGAGAGGAAAAAGGAGAGCAACCCGCGCGAAACCGCAGCGGTTTAAGGGAAGAAGCCGCGCGAACGCTAGCGGCCAGGAAGCAGACCAAGGCACAGCGGGGAAGAGGTCGCGCGGACTGAAAAGTCTGAGCGAACAGAAGAGAAGAGGAAGCAAGAAGCAGCGGCGACAACAATAAGTCGCAAGCCGGGCGAACAGAATCAGGCCGCACAGCTAGGGGAAAATAAGCGGAGAGAAGGAAACGGGTCGCTGCGACAACTAAACAGGTCGCGGTGACGAAGAGTAGCTAGAGAAGTGAAGCAACAAGCCGCACGAACAGGGCAGCGGGCAGAAGAGAAGGCAAGCCGCGAAGACAGGTCTCGTGAAGCAGAAACAAGCCGTGAGAAACAGAGAGCACACACAATCAGGAGGAAAAGACCGTGTGCTCTGATACCATGTTAAAAGTAGCGAACAAGCAACAACAAACGATAGAATTTTGAATAATTGAAATTTTATTATCCAAAAACGATATCATTTACAAAGGTATGACCTCCCTTTTATAGAATGGAGAAGATATGAGAGAGTATAAACAAACAATGTGGGACTAAACATGTACAAGGCTGAGCGGCTAGAAATAAAGGAGACCGCACAGGCCGCACGGTTAGACTGATGGGTTAACCGCTCGGCAACTCCAGCAGGATAAGAACAAGCCGCAATGGGAGACTGATAGACCGCCCGGTCTCCAAGCTCCTGAGTGAGACCGCCAGACCGCTCGGTCAACAAACCGCCAGACAAGACTGCAAGGCCGCCCGGTCTAATACTTCAATAGTTAGTTTGACCCATTTAGGGTTAGAGTTGACTTTAGTCAACTTGACCACTTTGATTAACCCCAATGAGTCCTTAGTGGCCTTATAGACCTCCTAAAGGGTTAGTGGTGTTGTGATAGGTTCCTGGAGTCAAGTTGAGGCCTTAAAGTCAAACCCTAGGGGTGGTTTTGGAATGAGAAAGTTACAGACCAAGGCGACCTCACCTTCATTCCTAGGTTCACTTGTTCTTCTTAGGCTTCCTAGGGTTTTGTCATGACTTAGTCATGACAAAACCACTCTTAGGGGTCTAGTTATTTGAGGGATGTTACAAATCCCAATATATAAAAATAAAAATTTCATCCCCGAAATTAAAATTAGGCCTACGGGGTTTCTACTGAAGTAAAATATGCAACATCCCTAGAAAATTGAAGGTATACCTGAATCGAAGAGATCTGTGTACCTCTGCTACATTAGGTCCTATAGCTCCCAGGTGTACTCCTCCTGCATATGATTCCTCCATATGACCTTGACCAGTGGAACCTTCTTGCGTAGCAAAATCCGTACTGTTGTATCATCTATCCTGACCGGCTCCATTCTGACTAATCGATCAGAAGCCATCGGGCCATCTGTAGTGGAAATCAGCTGCTCAGGTCGTATTAGAGCCCTCGAAGTGAAGAGAAGTGGAAGACGTCGTGCAATCCCGCTAACTCGGACGGTAGCTCTAGCTTGTAAGCCAAGGGGCTGATCCTCTCCAGGATCCTGTAAGGCCCCATGTATCTCAGACTGAGCATCTTCTACCCGCGTACCCTAGAGACTCCATGCATCGGACGTATCTTTAAGAAGACCAGGTCTCCCACCTGTAACTACACCCGTCGATGTTGTGCATCATAGTATTTTGCCCGTCTGCTATAGGCCTCCAACATCCTATCCCAGATCAATCTCACCTAAGCCTATGTGTCCTCCACGAACTCCGAGTTGAGTGCCTTTGGATCCACATCCTGGATCCAAGATAGTAGGGTCCTGCACCTCCATCCGTACAGTGCCTCGTAAGGGGCCATACTTATACTGGACTGGTGACTATTGTTGTAGGAGAACTCGATCAATGAAAACAGTCTCTCCTATGGAACTCTGCGGTCCAAAATACATAAGCACAGAAGATCCTCCAGTGTCCGGTTAGGGCACTCCGTCTGCCAATCCGTATGAGGGTGGAAGGTTGTGCTGAACTTCAACTAAGAGCCTAGGTAATCCTGGACCAAACTCTACTCCTTGAGCGTAAACCGTCCATCCTGACCTAACATGATCATCCTGGGCACTCTATGGTTGCGGAGAAACTTCTCCACAAATCTCCGCACCAGATCTCTGACTGGAGCATCCTTTCTAACTGGAATAAACCTGGCCACCTTCGTCAATGTGTCGACGATCACCCAGATCGAATCGTTCCCCACATGAGACCGAGGTAGCACATGTATGAAATCCATGGCCATATCCTCAAACTTCCATTCCGCACCGAAAGTGGCTGCAATAATCCGGCTGGACTCTTACACTCCACCTTCACTAGCTGACAAGCCTCGTAATGCGTCACAAAGTATGTTTTATCCTTCTTCATGCCGGACCAATACACAGTCCTCTTCAGATCTGCTGCCATCTTTGTGATACCTAAGTGCACTGAATGTCTGTTGTAGTCAGCCTCGGTCATGATTTTCTCCTGAATTCGGCCACCTGCTGGTATATAAACTCGGCCTCTAAAGCACAGCAACCCAACTCTCAGAGAGTAATCCCCTGTTGTGCCTTCATCCAAGGACCTGAAAATTGGCTTCATCCTATTATCCAGCCTCTACCCATCCCTAATGCGATCCGTGATGTCCTCGACGGTGCTGATCGACTCCAGGTAGTCCTCATATAGATCTGGATCATCCTCGGATACAAGATATATCTACATATCTTCCAATATCTGTATCAACTCCATATCCATTAGCTGGGGCTCTGCTCCGTATGTGGGGCCTCTCCGGCTCAGAGCGTCTACTACCAAGTTTGCCTTTCCAGGATGATAGTGCATGGTGTACTAATTGTACAACCCCGTATTCGCCCCTATATAGTTTTAAGCTTTTTGGACATATGGGCACTCTCGGTGGCCAATTTTGGTTCTAGCTTGGAAATATACTAGTAGGGGGAGGAATAATCGACATCTTCCCCCGGGCCCTTTAGAGGAGTGGGTGCTGTAAGATGGCCGACACCCCCTGGCCTTGGGCAGGGGCGAGACCGGGTGACCAACCTTCTCGCCCCAGGAGGCTAGCCCGTAGGGGCGAGATCGGGCTGCCAGCCCTCTCGCCCAGGCGGCTAGCCCGCGGGGCTAGACCGGGGAGCCGGCCCTCTCGCCCCAGGAGGCTAGCCCGCGGGGCGAGATGGGGCAGCCTGTCCTCTCGCCCCAGGCAGCTAGCCCACAGGGCGAGACCGGGAGACCATCCCCCTCGCCACAGGTGGCTAGCCCGCGGGGCGAGACGGGGCAGCTGACCCTCTCGCCCTGGGCGGCTAGCCAGCGGGGCGAGACCGGGCGGCCAGCCCTCTCACCCTAGGCGGCTAGCCCGCGGGGCGAGACGGGGCAGCCAGTCATCTCACCCCAGACGGCTAGCCCGCGGGGCGAGACCGGGCAGCCGGCCCTCTCGCCCCAGGCGGCTAGCCCGTGGAGCGAGACAGGGCAGCCAGCCCTCTCGCCCCAGGCGGCTAGCCCGCGGTGCGAGACCGAGCAGCCAGCCTTCTCGCCCTAGGAGGCTAGTCCATGGAGGGTTCGCCCTCCACCCCCTAGACCCCTATAGACCATGCTTTTACCGTTGTGTCCCCCGGGGGTGGAATTACCTCTTTACCGCCCGGCGTGGCTGTTTTCTATTGGCCTAAGGTATATTTGGCGTAAAGGTATTTTTGGCATTTTGGTCCATGGGATTTGGAAAACTATAAATAGGCCCTTAGGGGTGCCTTGGAGAGGGGGACTTCATCACTTCTTCATTCTCTCTTCTTCCTTCAAGGCACCCTAGCTCAAGCATTGGCTAGGGAGGGGGAGACCTCAAAGGTCTTCCGGGTGTAATGTGGGACCTCCGCGCTAGAGCCGAGGGTCTGTTTCTAGCTTCTTGATCTTTGGTCCGTGATATTCCTCTGGGTGTAGTAGGTGTGAGATCACCCATTTCTAGGGAGCCCGAACTCCACAGAGGTCAATTTTGGCTTCAACACTTTGGTGCGGTTGGTGGGCCAAAACCCGAACAGGCAAGCGTACCTGTCGAATTGTAGTACCAAGGTTGTATTTAAACACGGGGTTGTCAAGTACTTCTACTCACGCTCTAACTATTATCCTACCGGAAGACTGGAGGGATTTGAGAATTTTTTTTAAAGTAGAATGAACGAAAAATTGCGAGACGAAAACTTATATAAAAAAAACTAGCATTCGATCATTGATTCACCATGAAATGAAATGAGAAAATAAAAGGACATAGTTTTAAATTTGCAAATCCAACTCGGCCGTGACGGATCCGAAAATAAGACAAAATCTCGCTAGAGCATTAGGTCTCCTAACTTATAGACTCTTCGATCGAAATCTCTTTACAAACCGAAAAAGCCTAAAGTTGCATTATCGAGATGATCCGCACTATTGGATTTGACTCCAATCCGGAGGATTTACGTCGTCCTATCTCTAGGGTTGCGTTCAACTCCTTCCTTCTTTGAGTGATCTTTCACATCCACGAGCCTCTCGGCTACTCGAATATGAGATCATAAGCCTACTACCGTATACCGGAAATACGGAGTCGACACAAAAAATTATTCAAAGAAGGACCGAGTAGAATTACGCAAAAATAAAACTATGAAATAAAAATAATTCTCATTTCAAATCATGGATCCTCATGATCAAATGCTAAAAGAAGATTAGCTACGCATAGTTAAGAAAGAAAGCACGGAGAGATAAGAGAAATTCATTTCCATTGATAAATAAAAACGGAGAAGTACAAAATAATACGGAGAAAAGATTACACTATCAAAAGCAAAGAATTACACTAATAAAGACTTAACAACATGTAAGCAACAAAAAAGAAAGCACTCTCTTGAACTAGAACTTCACTTGCTCTCCAAAATCCAACTCCCCAAAGCATGAGACCATGGTGCCTTTTATAGATGAGGAGGGAGGATTCTAGAATGAAAATAAGAAGAAGGGGGCAAGGGGGGTGGCCGGCCATGTATATGGAGGAGTGCATGCATGGCATTTAATTAGGTGGAGAGAATTCATGCATGATATTAAATGAAGGAAGATACATTCATGCATATAAATTTAAAAGAAATGAAATACATATAAGAGGGGGGATGGATGGTAATAAAGAGTGGAGAAAAATAATAAAAAGGAGAGAGAGGAGGGAACATGCATGAATGTGGCTTAAATAAAGGAAAAAAAAAGAAATAAAAGAGGGAGAGAAAGAGGGGTGGCCGGCCATATAGGGGGAAAATATTCATGTATGGCATTAAATGATGAGGGAGGGGGGAAAATGAGTGGCCGACCATGTAAGGATGAAGTGGGCTGCACTATGTGGGCTTGGGAAGCTTGAAGAAGGGCTGAATACACCATATGGGCTTCAAGGAAAAGGGCCGGGCTGCTCCAAACTTCAAGGGCTGCATGTAGGGGGCTGCATTATGTAGAGGGGCTGCACCATAAGTGGCCGGGCTGCATCATGTGGGCTGTTTTGGTGGAAGAGGGCTGCTCCAATTGGGCTTTGAACCTACAGATAAAGCAAAATAAAACATTAGCTAATACAAATAAGACTAAACATATCATATCATACTATTGATTAATTATATTCATAACAAAATATAAGTAAACATAAAACATAAAACATGTACTAAAACTATAGATTTTTAAATCAAAACATAATAAAATAAAATTGCAACATAACAAGCAAATAAAACTATAATAAAACTAGGAATTATAATATCCTAACACAAAAAGACTTTAAGAAGAAATAAAACAAAACATGCATAAAAATACTTGAAACATATAATTAAACTGGGAATTTTACATACTAAACTACCCCAAAAATGATGACTAAAATAAGTCATCAAATTCCCCCATGCTAGAGTATTTGCTTGCCCTCAAGCAAATAAAACTTAAAGAACTAGGGAATGAAAACAAAGAAGATTTAGGTTGCAATATTTAAGAAAAACAAAACATGAAAAAATTAAACTATCCTAATTCCTATGTTAACAACTAGTGGGGTGAGAAGTGCACAATAGAAAACTTGAAAGTGGAGACCTAAAAATATCATTAGAACATAAGAAAAGTCTACACATTTCTAAATCTTAAAAAACAAGGCATCCAAGATAAATGAAAATAAGGACAACAAAAAGTAGAGGTTCTAAATAAACGGCGCATTAACAAACTACTAGGTTGCTAGATAAACATTAACCCTAAGACACTCCAAGATAACCTCCAAAGAAATCCATCAATGATGGTGGCCATAGGCTTGTACGTTCACACTTTCTCCACTACGCGAAATTAAGTTCTAAGATCATTAGGACTTCAACTAGGCATTAAAACTTGGCTTAGGTAAATGATTAGGAAGTGGAATCAAAGATAAACATGAAAGTTTTAGGCACTAAACCAAGGTGAGCTCAAAAATAAAATAAGGCATAATAAAAAAATGAGAAGTAACGAGTATGTCATTTCTCCAATATGAAACTACAACAAAAAGGCCATGAAATTTTTTCTTTTATAAACTTGGCCAAACATAAACTTTTTGCATTCATTTTTTTTTTTGATTTATTTTGTAATGATATATTTTTTTTCTTTCTCAATTTTTTCCTTTTGAATGACATTTGATAAGAAAGCTCCAAAAATAAGCTTGAGAATTTCCTATTCATTTCAAAGATAATACCCTTCCCACAAAAATAATTTTTAAGCTCAATTTTATAGTGCAAAAATAGGAAAGATATTTGGCTTTGGTGAACATAATGAAATGAAAGGTGGAGCTAAAACAAAGAAAATAAGGAAAAAGGCCCAAAATTGTTTTGCAAGGGTTTTGCTTTTGGTGGGCAAGAAAAGCTCAAACTATTCAAATGGTGGCCTAAATCATTTCTAAAGAACGTAAAAACAGCGCAAATGCTTCGAGAGTAGCTTGGTACAAGTTCTAGACACCAAGAAAGACTACCTCGCAAATGAAAAAGAGCTAATGATACCTAGCAACCATTCGTAAGCAACTAACCGAATAAAAAAAACAAAACTACAAATTGCTACTTAAAACGTAAAAATCGGATGCCTATATTTAAGAAAAAGAAACTAGTAGAACTAAACTATGCTAAAATGATAAGTTTAGAAAACATTTTCAAAGGATTCTACATAGAACTACAAAAACCGCACGGGCCTACACTTCACTAGAAGAAACATAAAAATAAAGATAGAAATAATTTTAGGTTTTGTTTTTCAAATAGATTTTAGCACAATTTTTTTTATTTTTGTTTTTCTACTTTTTTTTGGTTTTATATTTTGATGACATAGAATACTATACTAATTTAAGACATAAAATTTTGTTTTTTTTCTTATGAAAGAAGAAGAACAAAAAAGGAAAAGACCAAAAGACTACTAGACCCCCCCCCCCCATGCTTAAATCCTTCATTGCCCCAATGAAGAAAACATAAAGAAAAAGAGAAGGGGACTGAGAAGAAGAGAAAAAGAAAAAATGCATGAAAAGTAAATAATTAAGAACAGGACTTCCCGGGTTCGTGAGATGAAGGCGGATGTCGCTCCCCCATGCTTGCTTTTTAGAGTACTTGATCGTCAGCAGGTATGACTTGATCCATCTGATATCAGCAACGGCGGAGCGGTGACCACGATCATGGACTTGATTGGCCTCCGGTAGAAAGAGCAAAATAAAAGAAAAATAGAAAGAGTCCATGGGCAGATGCCCGATAATGGTTTTTATTACAGTCATCCAAATAAAAGAGTTTCAGAATAATAATAAGTCCAAAAAGAAAATGAAAAAAATGTCCCACACAAGATAAATGTTTAAGAGTCCAACACAAGATTCTCCTTTGCAGGAGACACATAATCATTAGAAAAATAAAGTTTAAGTCTATGGCCATTAACTTTAAAGTCCCCCTTATCGGGGTGTGAAAGTAGCACAGTGCCGTAAGGAAAAGCATCCTTGACCGTGAACGGTCCGGACCATCTAGATTTAAGCTTTCCCGGGAAGAGATGTAAACGCGAATTAAAAAGAAGAACTTGATCGCCTGGTTTAAAAGTTTTAGGGTGGCGCAGGTTCTTATCGTGATACAATTTCGTGCGTTCTTTATAAATTTTATTATTTTCATATGCGTATGCCCGCCACTCGTCAAGCTCATTTAGTTGGTTTTTTCTATGCTCGCCGACCGAGTGTGGATCGAAATTGAAAAATTTTAACGCCCAGTACGCACGGTGTGCTACTTCTACCGGAAGATGACACGATTTTCCATAGACTAATCGGAAAGGAGTACAACCGATGGCGGTCTTGTACGCTGTCCGATAGGCCCACAGAGCATCGTCCAATTTTAAAGACCAATCCTTACGAGAAGTAGAAACGTTTTTTTCCAAAATTCGTTTAAGTTCGCGATTGACTACCTCGACCTGACCGTTAGTTTGGGGGTGATAAGCGGTGGATAATTTATGCGTAACGCCATATTTGGCTAAAGCCTTAGTGAGTTGAGCGTTGCAAAAATGACTTCCCCTATCACTAACGATCGCTCGAGGAAAGCCAAAGCGAGAAAATAATTTTTTAAAAAAATTGACAACAACGCGAGCATCATTATTTGGTAGAGCTTGGGCCTCTGCCCACCTAGAAACATAATCGGCTGCGACTAGAATATATTTATTTCCTAAGCTGGAGGGAAATGGGCCGACAAAGTCTATGCCCCATAGATCAAAAACTTCGCATTCGAGAAAGTAGTTTTGTTCCATTTCATTTTTATTTGAGAGATTTCCAGTCCGCTGGCATCGATCGCACCCGCCCACAAAGATTTGTGCATCTTTAAATATGCTTGGCCAATAGAAGCCAGCACTAAGCACTTTGTGTGCGGTGCGGTTAGCTTGATAGTGCCTGCCAGTCGGACCTTCATGAACATGTTTTAAAATTTGGTGACCCTCTTCCCGTGAAACACATCTCCTAACCACCTGGTCCGCACAAATGCGAAATAGAAATGGGTCTTCCCAAAAATAATACTTCAACTCCGAAAAGAATTTCTTCTTTTGGTGAGTGGAGTATTCTTTTGGGAGGACCCGGGCCACAAGATAATTGGCCAGATCGGCAAACCAGGGGGTAGGAGATGAAGAAATAGTAAAAAGACGCTCATCCGGAAAAGAATCATTAATAAAAGTTTCATTTAAAAGATCTAGATTAGGATTTTCAAGACGAGAGAGATGATCAGCTGCTAAGTTTTCCGCTCCTTTCTTATCCCGAATCTCCAAGTCGAATTCTTGAAGTAAGAGGATCCAACGGATAAGACGCGGCTTGGCATCCGGTTTAGAAAGGAGGTACTTCAGAGCAGAATGATCCGTGAAAACAATAACCTTAGAAAGAGTAACATACGGTCGGAATTTATCAAAAGCAAAAATAACCGCTAAGAGCTCTTTCTCCGTTGTGGTGTAGTTTTCTTGCGCAGAAGTGAGAGTTTTACTAGCGTAGAAAATCGGATGAAAGTTCTTAGCGATTCGTTGACCTAAAACCGCACCTACCGCATGATTACTCGCATCACACATGATTTCGAAAGGTAAATCCCAAACTGGGGCGATCAAAATAGGAGCATTTATAAGTTTAGATTTAATTAATTCAAATGTCGCGAGACATGATTCATCAAAAACGAAAGGAGTGTCTTTTTCGAGAAGGTGGGTGAGAGGCTTAGTAATTTTTGAAAAGTTTTTAATGAATCGTCGATAAAAACCCGCATGCCCTAAAAAACTTCTAATCGCTTTAATATTTGTAGGCGGCGGTAACTTTTCAATTACTTCAATTTTTGCCTTGTCCACTTCAATTCCCCTAGCGGAAATGTTGTGGCCGAGGACTAAACCTTCGCGTACCATAAAGTGGCACTTCTCCCAATTTAAAACTAGATTCGTTTCTTCGCAGCGTTGTAAAACTTTTTCCAAATTTTCTAAACATAAATTAAAGGAGTTGCCAAAAACAGAAAAATCGTCCATAAAGATTTCCATAATATTCTCTACATATTTATCAAAAATGGCAAGCATACACCGCTGAAAGGTGGCGGGTGCGTTGCATAGTCCGAAAGGCATTCTACGATAAGCAAAAGTTTCGAAGGGGCAGGTGAATGTCGTCTTCTCTTGGTCCTCGGGTGCGATAGGGATTTGAAAGTATCCCGAGAGACCGTCGAGGAAGCAATAAAAATTGTGCCCGGACAACCATTCTAGAATTTGATCGATAAAGGGGAGGGGGAAGTGATCTTTTCGAGTGGCATCGTTTAGCTTACGGTAATCGATGCACATCCTCCATCCTGTTATCGTCCTAGTTGGAATTAAGTCGTTATTTTCATTTGGTACTACCGTAATCCCTCCCTTCTTAGGAACAACCTGTACCGGACTCACCCACTGACTATCGGAAATCGGATAAATTATCCCCGCATCTAATAACTTAAGCACCTCTTCCTTCACAACCTCTTTCATATTTGGATTAAGACGACGTTGTGGTTGAACTACACCCTTAGGATTATTGTCAAAAAATATTTTGTGTGTGCAGAAGGAGGGGCTTATGCCAAGAATATCACAAATTTGCCACGCTATAGCTCGGCGATGCTTTTGTAGTACTTCGATCAACTGATCGTTTTCGGATTGAGATAAATAGGCCGAGATTATAACGGGCAACTTAGAACCTTTTTCAAGAAAGGCATATTTTAGATGATCAGGGAGTGGTTTTAAATCAAGATGGGGTGGCTCATTATAAGAGTTTTTCAAATTCTTTTCTTTTTCAAAAATAAGACTTTCATACTTGCTTCTACCAAAGACAGAATCATTTGCAAAATTTGTTTTTGCGGACATAACCGTGTTTTCAAAATTATGTGAAGAAATTTCAGAAAAAGAAGAGGAAAATTCATTTGAAGAGATGTTGGAAAGGGAAAGGGAAGAATCTTCATTTAAAACATCAATAAAGAAGCATGAGTCATCATTTTGTAAGGAATTTTTCATTGATTGATTAATTGAAAATGTGACCTCATCATCTCCCACACGCAAAAACAACTTTCCGTTACTAACGTCTATAACCGCTCGAGAGGTGGCTAGAAATGGTCGTCCAAGGATAAGAGGAACCTCGACGTCCTCTTCAATATCAAGAATGACAAAATCCACCGGGAAGATGAATTTGTCGACCTTTACTAGCACGTCCTCAACGATACCTAGTGGATACTTGATAGACCTATCGGCTAACTGGATACTCATTCTTGTAGGGCTAAGAGTGCCTAATCCTAGCTTTTTGAATAAAGAAAAGGGCATCAAATTTATGCTCGCCCCTAGATCCGCCAACGCATGTTTAACGAACAGATCACCAAAAACGCACGGAATGGAAAAACTACCCGGATCGTTTATCTTTTTAGGAAGATTAGAGTTTTTAACGACCGCCGAGCATTCTTCATTTAACGTTACATGCGATAAATTTTCTAATTTCGTTTTGTTCGTTAATAAATCTTTGAGATATTTGGCGTACTTAGGCATTTGACTAATCGCTTCATGAAATGGTAAATTAATATGAATTTGTTTGAACATTTCAAGAAAGCGTTGGTATTGATCATCTAGTTTTTCTTTCCTAAGTCGGGCCGGATAAGGGGGTGGCGGAAATTCCTTTATGATAAGCGGAGCATCATTTTGAACGTCATCATTAGAAAAAATAGAAACATCTTTTTCTTTATCTAAAATAGATTTTTCATTTTCAAAATTTGTTTTATCATTTTCCGTAGGGGTAATTGCTTCCACAACAGGAGGGACAATCACCTTTGGCTCTTCCCTTGTGGTGGGCTCGTTAACAACTTTACCGCTCCGAAGGGAAATTGCATTTGCGTGTTGCCTTGGGTTAGGCTCAGTGTTCGAGGGAAGAGTTCCAGGTGGTCTCTCGGAAAAGGCCTTAGCGAGTTGGCCGACTTGATTTTCTAAGTTTTTCATTGATCCTGTTAAACTTCTAATAGTGGCATCGTTCGAGCTTATATATTTAGCGAGGATCTCTTCCAAAGGGGAAGGTTTTTGAAAATTTTGTTGCGGAGGTAGTGGTGGTGTAAAATCGTGCGGTGGGCGTATGGCGTTAGCGTTATTACTCCACGAGAAATTTGGATGGTTACGCCATCCGGGGTGATAAGAATTAGAAGAAGAAGAAAAACCAGGCGGAGAAGAAAAATTCGGAAAAGCAGAAAAATTGTTTGCAGAATTATTTTGAGCAGGCCTGGGTATGTTCCCCAGATAATCCACCTGCTCGGCAGCAGCAGCATTCACATTTTCATATACCTTAGCGGCGGAGGAAGCAGTCATCTCCGAAATCTTCTTGTTTAACATTTCCACTTGTAGCGCCAGTTGCGAAACCGAATCCACTTCATAGATACCTGCAGGTTTAGATGGGCGAGACCTGGACGAATTCCACTGATAAGTGTTCATCGCCATGTCCTCGATAAGCTCAAGAGCGGCTTCCGGAGTTTTGCGGTCTAAAGAACCAGCGGAAGCGGCATCTATCATTTGCTTTGTTTCTTGATTTAGCCCATTGTAAAATGTCTGAACCTGTAACCATACAGGCAGAGCATGATGAGGGCATCTTCTCAAAAGTTCTTTGAACCTCTCCCAAGTGTCATAGAGGGTCTCAGAAGCAATTTGAGAATAAGAGGTGATATCATTTCTTAACTTAGCAGTTTTGGCGGGAGGGAAATATCTAGCAAGAAATTTTTCAGTTAAAATGTTCCAAGTAGTGATTGAGCCTCTTGGAAGAGAACTCAACCACTGTTTGGCCTTAGTTCTTAAGGAGAAGGGGAAGAGTCTTAGCCTTATAGCATCATCTGAGACACCATTTATTTTAAAGGTGTCACAGATTTCAAGAAAATTAGCAATATGTAAGTTCGGATATTCATCTTGTAATCCGTCGAACTGTACATATTGCTGCACCATTTGTATGATGCTAGGCTTAAGCTCGAAGTTATTGTTCGCAATTGCAGGTCGAACAATACTTGTTTCAGTCCCCTCCAGGTTGGGTCGAGCATAATCGGACATAGTCCTTTGCTGAGCCATTCCTGGGTTGGGATCTCCCATATCAGAATAATTACAATCCCCGAAGGAATCCTCAACCGCTGTTTGAGAAGTGGAAGCCCCGAATCGTAGTTGTCTCCGAAAGGAGCGTTCGATTTCTGGGTCCAAATCAACAAGTAGCGACGGATTCGCTCGGGTCATGCACTAATAAAGAAAATGAGGGAAGATGAGAACGAAAGCTTGGAAAAGAAAGAAAAAAGGAAAAGAAAGGAAAAATTTTTTTGTTTTGTTTTTTTGAAAAAAAAATTTTTTTTTTAGACGACTTGGCTCTCGAACTTCCCGAGGACTACCCGGTGAAGGGTTCGCCCGGTACTAGGTAAAATGGTGGTGCTTAAAGCCCCTTACCCTTTTCGAGAGATTTTAGGTGGGGTAGAAATTAAAATGAGGTGAGTTGATTATAAATATTTAAATATATAAATATAATTTTTTTTTTTGATTTTTGGAGAAGTAATAGCGTAAGCGTTTTCAAAATATTGACGAAGAAAAGTCCCCGGCAACGGCGCCAAAAACTTGGTGGGCCAAAACCCGAACAAGCAAGCATACCTGTCGAATTGTAGTACCAAGGTCGTATTTAAACACGGGGTTGTCAAGTACTTCTACTCACGCTCTAACTATTATCCTACCGGAAGACTGGAGGGATTTGAGAATTTATTTTAAAGTAGAATGAACGAAAAATTTCGAGACGAAAACTTATATAAAAAAAACTAGCATTCGATCATTGATTCACCATGAAATGAAATGAGAAAATAAAAGGACATAGTTTTAAATTTGCAAATCCAACTCGGCCGTGACGGATCCGAAAATAAGACAAAATCTCGCTAGAGCATTAGGTCTCCTAACTTATAGACTCTTCGATCGAAATCTCTTTACAAACCGAAAAAGCCTAAAGTTGCATTATCGAGATGATCCGCACTATTGGATTTGACTCCAATCCGGAGGATTTACGTCGTCCTATCTCTAGGGTTGCGTTCAACTCCTTCCTTCTTTGAGTGATCTTTCACATCCACGAGCCTCTCGACTACTCGAATATGAGATCATAAGCCTACTACCGTATACCGGAAATACGGAGTCGACACAAAAAATTAATCAAAGAAGGACCGAGTAGAATTACGCAAAAATAAAACTATGAAATAAAATTAATTCTCATTTCAAATCATGGATCCTCATGATCAAATGCTAAAAGAAGATTAGCTACGCATAGTTAAGAAAGAAAGCACGGAGAGATAAGAGAAATTCATTTCCATTGATAAATAAAAACGGAGAAGTACAAAATAATACGGAGAAAAGATTACACTATCAAAAGCAAAGATTACACTAATAAAGACTTAACAACATGTAAGCAACAAAAAAGAAAGCACTCTCTTGAACTAGAACTTCACTTGCTCTCCAAAATCCAACTCCCCAAAGCATGAGACCATGGTGCCTTTTATAGATGAGGAGGGAGGATTCTAGAATGAAAAGAAGAAGAAGGGGGCAAGGGGGGTGGCCGACCATGTATATGGAGGAGTGCATGCATGGCATTTAATTAGGTGGAGAGAATTCATGCATGATATTAAATGAAGGAAGATACATTCATGCATATAAATTTAAAAGAAATGAAATACATATAAGAGGGGGGATGGATGGTAATAAAGAGTGGAGAAAAATAATAAAAAGGAGAGAGAGGAGGGAACATGCATGAATGTGGCTTAAATAAAGGAAAAAAAAAAGAAATAAAAGAGGGAGAGAAAGAGGGGTGGCCGGCCATATAGGGGGAAAATATTCATGTATGGCATTAAATGATGAGGGAGGGGGAAAATGAGTGGCCGGCCATGTAAGGATGAAGTGGGCTGCACTATGTGGGCTTGGGAAGCTTGAAGAAGGGCTGAATACACCATATGGGCTTCAAGGAAAAGGGCCGGGCTGCTCCAAACTTCAAGGGCTGCATGTAGGGGGCTGCATTATGTAGAGGGGCTGCACCATAAGTGGTCGGGCTGCATCATGTGGGCTGTTTTGGTGGAAGAGGGCTGCTCCAATTGGGCTTTGAACCTACAAATAAAGCAAAATAAAACATTAGCTAATACAAATAAGACTAAACATATCATATCATACTATTGATTAATTATATTCATAACAAAATATAAGTAAACATAAAACATAAAACATGTACTAAAACTATAGATTTTTAAATCAAAACATAATAAAATAAAATTGCAACATAACAAGCAAATAAAACTATAATAAAACTAGGAATTATAATATCCTAACACAAAAAGACTTTAAGAAGAAATAAAACAAAACATGCATAAAAATACTTGAAACATATAATTAAACTAGGAATTTTGCATACTAAACTACCCCAAAAATGATGACTAAAATAAGTCATCAGCGGTGAGCGTGGAGAGTGACCAGCGCAGAAGATCTCGGGAGAGTGTCAAGACTGGAGGTCAGGGAGGTAGTGATGATCTCGGCGTGTTCCCCAGCCCAGGACCCTTTGTGGGGAGGCAAAAGTTCATTGCCTCCATCCAAGGCATCATGGAGATGGTGCGAAGCATTGCTCCTCAGGGTGGCAACTCCACCCCAACCCCCCAGGAGCTAGCTCCCACCTCTCGGCGAGATGACCCCAGCGGGGGAAGAAGGAAGTGCACCAGGAATAAGGCTAGGGAAGGAGAGAATGGGAGATGGGGTCGAACGAGACCTCACAGGTCGGGAGTTGTTCTCCAGCCCGGCGAATGCCAACCTCCCGGGCGAGCAGGTCGCGCTAGTAGAAGTGGTGAGACCACTCCCTAGGGGGTCACCCTTCAGCGAGCTAATCATCTCAGCTCCCGTTCCCGAGGGGTTTAGAGGGCCAGACATGGCTTACTATACCGGGAAGGATGACCCTGTCCAACACCTGCAGTGGTTCGAGGATGCCGTCTCCATCAGGACGATGATAGATGCCTTCAAGTGTCGCCTCTTTGCGATCACGTTGAAGGAGAAGGCAAGGGACTGGTTCCATCAACTCCGTCCGAGGTCGATCTATGAGTTCGGGGACTTGAGCCGGAGCTTTCAGCTTCGCTTCTCCACCTCCAAGAAGCGAAAGAGGAGTCCCGAGTCCATCTTCCTAATAAGGCAGGGGGCCAAGGAGTCGCTGGCCCCTTACGTTGACAGGTTCCAATAGGAGATCTTGGAGGTCCAGGAGATGTCAGGGTATGCTCTCCAGATGGCCTTCACTGTTGGGCTGAAGGAGGGCTTCTTCAAGATGAGCTTGACCCGGAAGGCCCCCCTTTCCTTCGAGGAGCTAATGGAAAGGGTGGCAGAGGAGATTGCCATGGAGGCGGCCAACCCGGCATTTGTCAAGAAGTTGACAAAGCTAACAGAGATGGAGGAAAAAGAGCAAGGTGGCTCGAGACCTCAGGAAGGAAGAAGGAGAGAGGAGCGGAGAGCTCAGGAGGGTCCGGAACCAGGTTGGAGGCAGCAGGGAGGACCCCTTCAGGGCCCGGGGAGAGGTTACGCCCAAGATGGGGGAAACTTCCATGGGGGCCAAGGGAGGTTAAACATCCAGAGGCAAACCCCTAGGTAGCTCCTACCCCCACCGCATCAAGCGATGGAGATTGGTCGAAGGGAGAGGAGGAACCGCCAGGGAAGGAGAAGGGTAGGGTAGAGTTACCGTACTGTGGCTTCCACCAGGTGGAGGGGCACGCCACAGCTACCTGCCCGAGTTCCTGGAAGTGAGGGGGCGAGAGGCCCTGCCCAGCCACAGCCACCAGTGCGGGTTGAAGAGGTTCTGCCCAGATAAGGGGGAGATAATGTGTTTGAAGACCAGGTCGATGTCGGACCCCGAGGCGGTGTAGCTGTGATCCATGGTGGAGTGGTGATCGAAGCCACTCGGAAGGCGAGCCTTCATGTCATGTACCGAAGGAGAGTCGCCTCAACATCCCAGACCCCGCCCTAGGAGGAGAAGATCATCTTCTTGGTGAAGGACCTGCCAGATCATGAAGATCCATTTTTCGATACGCTGGTCATCTAGACGGCCACCGAGGGCTACACCGTCTCCCGAATCTTGGTTGACAGCGGAATCTCTGTCAACGTCATTTTCAAGAAGGCATTTGACGAAATGAAGGTGGTGCCAAGGAGGGTGTTGGCCTCGGTCGGACCCCTGTTCGGATTTTCAAGAGAGAGGAACGAGGTCGAAGGTGGAGTAGGACTCCAAGTAAAGTTGGGCGGGGCTTCAAGGAATTGGCGGTTCGTCATTATTGACACTCCAAGCAGCTACAACGCCATCTTAGGAAGGTACCTCATCAGCGCCTTCCGTTGTGTGCCATCTTCCTTCCACCAATGCCTCAAGTTTAGCTCCGGAGGGATCCCGGTCAGAGTCAAGGGAGACTCCAGGATGGCAAGGCAGTGCTACGTCACGGCTGTCAACACCATCTCTTGGTTGGCCAAGGGAGAGGAGATGGAGAAGGTCATGGAGAGCTTGAGCAAGATGGAAGTGTCCGAGGAGAAGGAAGCGGAAGACGACCATCATGCCCAGGCCCCCTGAGGGTGCCTCGCCTTGCGGTAGTTTTTTTCCTTTTATTGTCTTGTAACAAGTGCTACCCCTTACCAGCTGAGTCAGGGGACCATGTAACTCATATTTTTCCACATTTGAGAATGTAGGATTTAGTAAGGTTGGATTGAGATGCCTAGTACTTTTTCTCCGAGATGGTCCCGCTACCCAGGATCTCACTAGCTGGGCAGGGTTGGTGGTACCTCTCGTGGATGCTTAGAGGTCTCACCTCGGGATGGATTCCGCTGCCAGGCTCTCACCTAGCTGGCAGGGCAGGTTGATCTATCGGAGGGTGGGGTAGGTATCACCTCGGGATGGATTCCGCTGCCAGGCTCTCACCTAGCTGACAGGGCAGGTTGATCTCTCGGAGGGTGGGGTAGGTCTCACCTTGGGATGGATTCCACTGCAAGGCTCTCACTTAGCTGGCAGGGCAGGTTGATCTCTCGCGCGACCAGGTAGGTCTCATCTCGGGATGGATTCCGCTGCCAGGCTCTCACCTAGCTGGCAGGGCAGGTTGATCTCTCAGAGGGTGGGGTAGGTATCGCCTCGAGATGGATTCCGCTACCACGCTCTTACCTAGCTGGTAGGGCAGGTTGATCTCTCGGAGGGTGGGGTAGGTCTCACCTTAAGATGGATTCCGCTGCCACACTCTCACCTAGCTGGCAGGGCAGGTTGATCTCTCGGAGGGTGGGGTAGGTCTCACCTCGGGATGGATTCCGCTGCCAGTCACTCACCTAGCTGGCAAGGCAGGTTGATCTCTCGGAGGGTGGGGTAGGTCTCACCTCGAGATGGATTCCGCTGCCATGCTCTCACCTAGCTGGTAGGGCAGGTTGATCTCTCAGAGGGTGGGGTAGGTCTCACCTCGGGATGGATTCCGCTGCTAGGCTCTCACCTAGCTGACAGGGCAGGTTGATCTCTCGAAGGGTGGGGTAGGTCTCACCTCGAGATGGATTCCACTATTAGGCTCTCACCTAGCTGGTAGGGCAGGTTGATCTCTCGAAGGGTGGGGTAGGTCTCACCTCGAGAAGGATTCTGTTGTCAGGCTCTCACCTAGCTGGCAGGGCAGGTTGATCTCTTGAAGGGTGGGGTAGATCTCACCTCGGGATGGATTCCGCTGTCAGGATCTCACCTAGCTGGCAGGGCAGGTTGATCTCTCGGAGGGTGGGGTAGGTCTCACCTCAAAATGGATTCTGCTGCAAGGCTCTCACCTAGCTGGCAGGGCAGGTTGATCTCTCAGAGGGTGGGGTAGGTCTCACCTCGGGATGGATTCAGCTGACAGGCTCTCACCTAGCTGGCAGGGTAGGTTGATCTCTCGGAGGGTGGGGTAGGTCTCACCTCGGGATTGATTCTGCTGTCAGGCTCTCACCTAGCTGGTAGGGCAGGTTGATCTCTCAAAGGGTGGGGTAGGTCTCACCTCGGGATGGATTCCGCTGCAAGTCTATCACTTAGCTAGCAGGGCAGGTTGTTCTCTCGTGCGACTGGGTAGGTCTTACCTCGGGATGGATTCCGCTGTCAAGCTCTCACCTAGCTGGAAGGGCAGGTTGATCTCTTAGAGGGTGGGGTAGGTCTCACCTCGAGATGGATTCCGCTGCCACGCTCTCACCTAGCGGGCAGGGCAGGTTGATCTCTCGGAGGGTGGGGTAGGTCTCACCTCGAGATGGATTCCGCTGCCAGGCTCTCACCTAGCTGGCAGGGCAAGTTGATCTCTCGGAGGGTGGGGTAGGTCTCACCTAGGGATAGATTCCACTGCCAGGCTCTCACCTAGCTGGTAGGGTAGGTTGATCTCTCGGAGGGTGGGGTAGGTCTCACCTCGAGTTGGATTCCGCTGTCAGGCTCTCACCTAGCTGGCAGGGTAGGTTGATCTCTCGGAGGGTGGGGTAGGTCTCACCTCGGGATGGATTCTGCTGCCAGGCTCTCACCTAGATGACAGGGCAGGTTGATCTCTCGTAAGGTGGGGTAGGTCTCACCACGAGATGGATTCCATTGCCAGGCTCTCACCTAGCTGGCAGGGCAGGTTGATCTCTCGGAGGGTGGGGTAGGTCTCACCTCGAGAAGGATTCTACTGTCAGGCTCTCACCTAGCTAGCAGGGCAGGTTGATCTCTCGGAGGATGGGTAGGTCTCACCTCGGGATGGATTTCGCTGCCAGGCTCCCACCTAGCTGGCAGGGCAGGTTGATCTCTCGGACGGTGGGGTAGGTCTCACCTCGGGATGGATTCCGCTGTCAGGCTCTCAACTAGCTGGCAGGGCAGGTTGATCTCTCGGAGGGTGGGGTAGGTCTCACCTCGAGATGGATTCCGCTACCAGACTCTCACCTAGCTGTCAGGGTAGGTTGATATCTCGGAGGGTGGGGTAGGTCTCACCTCGGGATGGATTCCGCTGCCAGGCTCTCACCTAGATGGCAGGGCAGGTTGATCTCTCGGAGGGTGGGGTAGGTCTCACTTCGGGATGGATTCCGCTTCCAGGCTCTCACCTAGCTGGCAGGGCAGGTTGATCTCTCGGAGGGTGGGGTAGTTCTCACCTCGGGATGGATTCTGCTGTCAGGCTCTCACTTAGCTGGTAGGGCAGGTTGATCTCTCGGAGGGTGGGGTAGGTCTCACCTTGGGATGGATTCCGCTGCCATGCTCTTACCTAGCTGGCAGGGCAGGTTGATCTCTTGGAGGGTGGGGTAGGTCTCACCTCGAGATGGATTCCGCTTTCAGGCTCTCACCTAGTTGGCCGGGCAGGTTGATCTCTTGGATGGTGGCGTAGGTCTCACCTCGAGATGGATTCCGCTGTCATGCTCTCACCTAGCTGGCAGGGCAGGTTGATTTCTTGTGGAAGCCAAGTCCTTTGCTCAGATAATGATTCTGCTCTCAGGCTCTCACTAGCTGACAGGGCTGGTTGATCACTTGTGGAAGCCAAGTCCTTTGCTCCGATGATGATTCCGCTGTCAGGCTCACACTAGCTGACAGGGTTGGTTGATCTCTCGTGGAAGCCAAGTGCTTTGCTCTGATGATGATTCCGCTGTCAGGCTCTCACTAGCTGGCAGGGCCGGTTGACCTCTCGTGGAAGCCAAGTCCTTTGCTCCGATGATGATTCTGCAGTCAGGCTCTCACTAGCTGACAGGGCTGGTTGATCTCTCATGGAAGCCAAGTATTTTCAACCTGGAGGAGGTCTCGCCACCCAGGCTCCTATAGCTGGCATGGCAGGTTGACCCCTCCGGAGGATGAAGTATTTTTTACCCGGAGGGGGTCTCGCCACGCAGGCTCCCATAGCTGGCATGGCAGGTTGACCCCTCCGGAGGGTGAAGTATTTTTTACCCGGAGGGGGTCTCGCCACCCAGGCTCCCATAGCTGGCATGGCAGGTTGACCCCTCCAGAGGGTGAAGTATTTTTTAGCCGGAGGGGGTCTCGTCACCCAGGCTCCCATCAGCTGACATGACAGGTTGACTCCCCGGGGTACAGCGCAAGAAAATTACACTCAGCGAATACATTGGATTGGACGTTTCTTTCCGATCTTGTGCCAACCTTGAAAAGAGCGGGGATTGTGTACAACCCTGTATTCACCCCGATATAGTTTTAAGCTTTTTGGACATATGGTCACTCTCGGTGGCCAATTTTGGCTCTAGCTTGGAAATATACTAGTAGGGGGAGGAAGAATCGGCATCTTCCCCACGGCCCTTTAGATGAGTGGGTGCGGCAAGATGACCGACACCCCCCCTGGCCATGGGCAGGGGCAAGACCGGGTGGCCAGCCCTCTCGACCCAGGCGGCTAGCCCGCAGGGGCGAGACCGGGCGGCCAGCCCTCTCGCCTAGGCGGCTAGCCCGCGGGGCAAGACGGGGCAGCCAGCCCTCTCTACCCAGGAGGCTAGCCCGTGGGGCAAGACGGAGCAGCTGGCCCTCTCGCCCCAGGCGGCTATCCCGTGGGGCGAGACCGGGCGGCCAGCCCTCTCGCCGCAGGTGGATAGCCCGCGAGGCGAGACGGGGCAGCCAGCCCTCTCTCCCCAGGCGGCTATCCCGCGGGGCGAGACCGGGCGGCCAGCCCTCTCGCCCCAGGCGGCTAGCCCGCGGGGCGAGACGGGGCAGCCAACCCTCTCGCCCAAGGTGGCTAGCCCGCGGGGCGAGACCGGGCAACCAGCCTTCTCTCCCCAGGCGGATAGCCCGCGGGGAGAGACGGGGCAGCCGGCCCTCTCGCCCCAGGCGGCTAGCCCGCGGGGCGAGATCAGGCGGCCAACCATCTCGCCCCAGGCGGCTAGCCCGCGGGGCGAGACGGGGCAGCCGACCCTCTCGCCCCAGACGGCTAGTTCGTGGGGCGAGACCGGGCAGCCGACCCTCTCGCCCCAGGCGGCTAGCCCACGGGGCGAGACTGGGCGGCCATCCCTCTCGCCCCAGGCAGCTAGTTCGTGGGGCGAGACCGGGAGGCCAGCCTTCTCGCCCCAGGAGGCTAGTCTATGGAGGGTTCTCCCTCCGCCCCCTAGAACCCTGTGGATCGTGCTTTTACCGTTGTGTCCCCCGGGGGTGGAATTACCTCTTTACCCCCCGGCGTGGCTATTTTCTATTGGCCCAAGGTATATTTGGCGTAAGGGTATTTTTGGCATTTTGGTTCATGAGATTTGGAAAACTATAAATAGGCCCTTAGGGGTGCCTTGAAGAGGGTGACTTCATCACTTCTTCATTCTCTCTTCTTCCTTCAGGGCACCCTAGCTCAAGCATTGGCTAGGGAGGGGGAGACCTCAAAGGTCGCGCAGGGTGTCCTAGGATTTTCTGGAATTCGGATTGAGTTTATCTCCGACAACAGTTTGTAAGACCCCATTGTTTTTCTATGTTACCAGATCTTACGCCTAGAATCACTATTTTACGGTGACACCAACACTCGGGGAGGTCGTCACTACAAAATGTCGATCCTCTCGGCAGTAGTAATCACCAAATAAGTAGAAGTACATGAAAGGAGACAAAGTCAAGTACACAAATCACAATAGATATATAACTGAGTATGAAAATCATAGCAAATTCCACATGATATAGAAGCAGAATAATAACGATAGAAGCAGAAAAATAAACGAGCTCATGCCCGGAACAACATAACCTCAGTACAACACTCTCGCAGAAGCTAAGTAAAACAAACATTCACGGAGCCAGAGGCTGGTGCTCCTATGCTAGACTGGCCCACCTCCATGTGCACCGCACTCCGCTGGTGCTGTATCTCTTGTTGCTGCTCCCTATCTCCAATCCGTAGCCCCTAAAATGTTAGGTCCACCGACCGTTAGTTAAAATACTAAGCCTAATATCCCCAAACCCTCCCCCAGTGGCTCCTAAGCACCATGCGGGAGGAATCATATGAAAGCTATGATGTTGGAGAGTAGACAAAAGCTAATGATGGTGGTCCTAATCTTGCATATTATATAGTATAAAAATTACCAGAGTCTAATCTAGCAGTTCTATAACAAGTAGAGCAGTACTAAAGGAAAAGTAAAGAGACCGAGCTATATTTAAAGATAACTTTAATTTATAAGAATACTAATACAAACTTATAGATCAAGGGGTCATTTTGTAAGGACTATCATATAAAAGGTCCCATACCAGTTTATACGGTAGGGGTAGGGGTTTAAATGCAATGATGACATGATATGCTTTGTTATGCAGGTTTAATGCTATGTTCATACAGGTACAACACACTGACCCGACTCTATGCACATAGACCTTTAGTTCCCCGATTTTGGAAACTAGATTCACTCCCAGAAGACTCCGTAGTGGCCAATGGAGAAAGTGGGTTGGGCTACCTCACTCCGAGGTGGGTATTCACACTACGAGGCCTAGCCCTTACGTACGCCTCTGAAGGACACACAGGAGTCACCAGGTACTAATTCTGGCAATCCTGCCAGTCTTTTCCTTCGCCAAGTGTAAACCACACCTGCCGAGTCATCACATCGACGTCGGTGTGAATGATCATTAGATACCAAATACCCACCACCTTATGCACATGCAGCCATGAATTCTCTAGCCATCAGCTCCCCGGACTAACCTGTCTGTTACAACTACCTTCCGAGCATACGACTCGCCAGACTAACTTTCCCATTTCCACAACCACCGAGCCTACCGCTCGGACAACCCAACCATGCTAACCTCTAAAGTCATCAGGGTGAGTGAAGGCGAGGCCCTAGTTTTTACTAATTGCTCTTAACATTTTAGTCTAACGGATTAAGGTTAACATTGGACTGCCCAGGGCTTTCCCTGTGAAGAGCTCTCGAGCGAACTAGGAACTACGATGGGCTGAAGCCCAAAGCTCCCATTCGCAATGTACTTCTTATTATATGTATCTACCCATGTGCCAATTTGTTATCATTCTCTTGAACTAGCTCTAATCGTATTTAGACTTTCCCTCTCCGAGGAAGGACGGTCCACCATCGATCCTGAGCACAACTCTGCCCTTGCACAACCGGGATCACACAGCCTATATTCTTTTGATGACCTTATTCATGCTCAACTAGATCAGGTACACCAACTACCCCATACCAAGGTTCACATAGATCCCTAATCCTTTTGTTTTACTGTGTGTAGACCTAATAGACTATATGATGTGCAAGGGTATTGACCTTCCAAATAATAATCCAAATGACCTAAGATTATTATTGGGGATCTATCATGATACTTTATTAATAAATCCATAAGATTATAATTTTCCTAGTTTATTTGATATTTATTATATTTTATGCAAAATTAGGCCAACTATGCTTTTGAACATCAAGTATACTTTTCTGACTTGTTATGGCTTCAGAACAATTATGACAAGTGTATATCATCAAAATAATAATAAATACTGAAATTCACAATTTTGCAAAAGTGTTTTGACCTCCAAATAAATTATTGATTAATTAATCTCAATAATAGGGCAAAGTAGAAAAAATAGAAATAATCATCCAAAAATTTTATAAAACTTTCTAGAAGTTAAAAATGACCATAAAATACGACTGGCCAAATTTAGTAATTTTCCAAGTTCATTTGGTCACATTATTAATTCATTTAATAATCTTCTACATAGGCCGCTTTGTGAAACAACTTGTATAAAAGGCTTCCAATAATTTTATAAAAATTCAGAGAGCTCAAGGATATCCTAAAAAGTCACATGACCAAGTCTAATAAATGTTTTATAAATAAATAGCTCATAATAAATTCTTTAATGAGTAGGGCAACTAAGAGGATTGTGAATGAAGTACCATAAATACAAACACAAAATTCACACTAAAATTTCTAGAGCTTAATAGCAACAATATTTAATCAGTGCCTAACCTTCAAGACCATAGAAAGTCATATGATGAGGTAATAAAAATCATGAGCAAAATTGCCCTAATTGGTCCTAAGTTATTTCAAGAGTAATGTAAGTTCCTAAAAATCCTAAAACCATTTTGCAGAACCTATTTTTACTCTAGAAACTCACCAACCAAGTTCTAAGTCCATCCAAAGACATATAGTCTCATGTCCTTCATTAGGCCCCAAACCTCAACTCTAGAGCCTACACTAGGGTCTCTGGGCATCTCCATCTCAAACCAATCAAAATATCTTGAGGGGGTGCTTTAGAGGACTTTGAGGCAGTGGCCAAAGTTTCATCCTTTTGGATGGGAATTGGCCACTCAACTCATCAAATACAGACTTGCCCTAATTTACCCTTAAGGGGCCAAAGTTTGGTCACATCATTCCCTACTCAAATCAACCCCAAATGGGCTGACATTTTTACCAGATTCATGACATGACCCTAGTGATCACCCACCAAAGGTTTTGGTTGTTTTGAGGTCATTAGACCCCTTAATTAAATCATACATGATTTATTAAATGTTTTCTAAAACTATAGAAAAATATTTTTCAAAAAATCCCATTTTTTGATATGTATGAGATATAGGTGAGACTAACCTATGATAAAAATTTCAAAGCATTTGGATAACTAGTTTAGTGAGTGAAAGTCTTTAATTCAAGGATAGCTAAATCACCTAGAGGTGGGGGGGGGGGGGTGAATAGGTTATTGGTCTTTTTTGAGTTCTTTTATGTTTCTTGTTAAAGATCTTTAGCTTTTAGTTATTTTATGCTTTCAAGATGTACACAACCTGCACAAAGTAAACAACACCGAAAAGCACATAGTGATTTATAGTGGTTCCCCAAACGTATACATCCACTTTCCCTCCCGCCTATCCAACAATCTTGTTGGACTAGGCACTTCTCCAAAACTTGCTCCAAAGAGCTTACACCTCAGATCCCACATGACCTGTAACTCTCCTCCAAGAATTACTTCTCAGCCACATGGGCCTACAACTCAGTGGTCAACAGACAACCTACCTCAGGCTGTTAAGACCTACAATCAGGCTGGGATGACAGCCCTACCTCATATCCAAAAAGGATCCTACCTCAGAGCTCTGCAGTGCTCCTACACTCTGTAACCCGCAAGCCACCTACCTCAGCCTTATCTCTAAGGCATATAGCTCATGCTTTTCAGTCCTACCTCAGCCTTATCTCTAAGGCATAAAGCTCATGGATTGAGAGCGTTGAGTGAACATGCCTCACTCAACGTCATTTTCCTTAGACAGAATCTCCCTGCTTCTCTAGCGTTGAGAGTGTTGAGTGTGTCTTCATCACTCAATGCTTTTTTCCTTAGCCAATTTTCTGCCTCTGCAGCATCTTAGGCGTTGAGAGCATTGAGTTAGCATGCCTCACTCAATGCTTTTTTGCCTCTATAACATCTTAGGCATTGAGAGCATTGAGTGAGCATGACTCACTCAACGCTTTTTGCCTTTACCAATTTTCTGCCTCTGTAGTATCTTAGGTGTTGAGAGCGTTGAGTGAACATACCTCACTTAATGCTTTTTGCCTTAGCCAATTTTCTGTGTTTAAAAACACTGGCTTAACTGTCTCAGCGCTTTCTTGTTCTCTGCTGAGACAAACACTTGTCTCAACAGTTATGCTGGGACTAACACTTATCTCAGTGGTTATGCTGAGACCAACACTTATCTCAATGGTTATGCTGAGGCCAACACTTATCTCAGTGGTTATGTCCTAGACAAAATCTTCCTTTTAACTTTAGGCATTGACTGACTCAGCCTGCCTTACTCTGAACTGAGTTCGACGAATGGTGAACTGAGCTCGATGAACTCTGAACTTAGTTTGACCAATTCTGAACTGAGCTCGATGAACTTAGAATATCAAACTCTGATTTTAGCTTGACGAATGGCGAGCTTAGCTCAATGAACTTTGAAATCAGTTCGACGAATTCTGAACCGAGCTCGACGAACTCAGAATCTCAAACTCTGATTTTAGCTTGATGAGTGGTGAGCTCAGCTCGACGAACTCTGAACTTTGTTCGACGAATTTTGAATTAAGTTCGACTAAGTTTAACTTACAACCTTTTTGTTGTATGACGTTAAGTGTGTGTTCATCACTCAACACTAAACTACTTAGACATATTTCTGGCTTGCCAACATTCTTTCTTACCTCTGGCGTTAAGTGAGCTTGTTTTACTCAATGCATGTGGACTTAGGCAAGTTCCTGCCTTTCCAACAACTTTTCTTGGTATCCACCTTTCTGGCTTGTGACCACCTATCACATCACTTAGACAATGTAACACCCCCTATCCGTCGCATAACATATAGCAGTAGGTCCAGCCAGGGCCCGACGCTATATACCACAGACAGACCAGAAGGTTACTCAATTGAAACCATCCAAAAAAGAATCAACGTCCTACACAGAGTACATTCTAGCGGAAGCAATTAAAAAGGTTGCAAAATAAAGAACCCAGCAAAACCATGAATGTCCACTACAAAACCCAATAGGAATGTACGTACAACACACAAGTACAATGGCCTTAAGGCCTTACAATTGTTTACTCAAATTACAGTATTTTACATACCACGGCACGCAGGCCGGTCACACATGAATCATACTTGTAAACACTCAAAATTAGGCCTTCGAGGGCTGGCTCAGCAACATGGGCTTTTGCCCGCTATTTACCACTTGGCTCCGCAGCACCTACAAGCAATAATCCACCGCAATGGTGGCAAACAAAAGCAACGGTCAGCTATGCTGACCAAATTATAATGATCCTGCCCCCAAACTTGGGGCGGCGATGCTCCTATCCCTGCACTTTATTAGATAACCAAGCAGTAATGTGAAAACACTTCATCACAGGCGTGGTCACGCACGACCACACACCCAGTGCTCTCAGGATACATTCTCGGTGAACCGGTCAATGTCACGTCAATTTAAGACATAGACATTGCGTTCTCACCACCACCATTTGGACGGCCAATCTCGTGAGCATTTTGTCTTTCCTGCATTGGTCACGTCAATTTAAGCCATAGACTGCCTAAGACTCTCCATCTATGCCAACAACTCCTACCGAATGACATAGAGCGGGTACGATTCCGCCTTCCCGTTGCTCATATTGCAACGTCAATTTAAGCAATATGCGTGGGTCAAACTTTCCCGAGTCTCAAATCGATCGCACACTTTACATAACCCAGTTATGTACAAGTTGGCTCCCAGGCCACCATGTTGGCAGAATCGCGCATCTGCCCAGTTTTCCGGGTGCACCTTAGAGTTAGTCCCCAAGGCTCCGTGTTACAATCTACCGTGTGGAAAACCCGAAAAACAACCATTCGGGCACAGTCTTCTCCGGCCATTCATGCAATGCAACATCACCGATCCAAACCAACTTGTCCGGGTAGGTTTCACACATCATGCCTATGTTCGATTCTCGATTACGGACTCTACATGTACATAACGGGGACTATTAATGTCTACCCGAAGGAGCGCCTCAAACTCATCGCAAACTCGCGAGAGCGAGCTTCCTATGCAAAGGAAAAGAGGACATCACATGTCCTAGGATGAGAATCGTTACCCTAGCATTCTTCCTTGGCGCCATGGAAATCTATGCGGATGAAAAACACCGCATTGTCCTCGCCTTCGTAGATCCGAAGACGGCTTACGATTTGGAGCTCTGAAGCTCCGTCGTTGACCGGATCTAGCCTCCCTCTCTTCTTTGCTCTCCCCTCTCTCTAGAACTTTAGAAAGAGATTGAGTAAGAGAAATGAGGGCTTTGAAACCCTTTTCCTGGGTATATCCCAGCAGGAACAACTCCTAGTCGTCAGATCACAAAATAAGGAAACGGGCGGCCATAATCCGGGCTTGAAATTCAAAATCTAGGCCGAACACGGCCTGTGACACGCCCGTGTCCATGGCCGTATTCCCCATTCATCGTCAAAACTGACGCATTCCGAAAAGAACAAGGGTTCGCGACACGTCTGTGTCCGGATTGACACGCCCGTGTCATCTAGTACACGACCGTGTAGTGTGCCGTGTTACTTCATCGACACAGGACCGAAAGATGCCCGAAAGGGACACGGGTACTCGACATGCCCGTGTCGCATTTTGATATGCCCGTGTCTACCCGACACGGACCATGTGCTACACCATGTGTCTCCCCCGCCACGGCCCGTCGTCAACCTGTGAAGGACACGACCTGGGACACGCCCGTGTCGCAGGCCGTGTTCGCTGCTCGACGATCGTCGAATCCAAAATTCGTTGACCTCTCGGCCAGATCGTCGACCCGAGCACGACACGCCCTAGTACATGCCTGTGTCCCAGGCCGTGTAACCCCTACCAAGTTCCAAACTTAGTCCGAAATGCTACCCGTTGCTCTTTTGAGTTTCGTGGCGTTACAGCTCTCCTCCTCTTAAAAGAATTTCATCCCGAAATTACAAAAAAATGGAAATTAACTCAAAAATAAAATGGTACCTGAGTGTAATAACTCTGGGTACTCCTCAAGCATGGTCTGCTCTCGCTCCGACGAGAGCTCCTCCCGATGGCAGTTGTCCCAACGCGGAGTTTGTTGTCCTCAATACGTATAGGCTTGAGCTTCGTCGTCAACCCATTATCGACCGGCACTTGGTCGACCGCAATCACTTGTGAAGGCTCTTGCATCGCCTTCCGCAGCACCAATATGTGGAATACATCGTGTAGACCACTTAGCTCCACTGATAGCCTCAATCGATAAGCTTCTTTGCCAATCTGCTCCAGAATCTCAAACGGTCCAAGGTACCTCAGGCATAGCTTCTTCAAATGCCGCGCCCGCGAGACACCCTTAAACGGCTTGATCTTCAAGTACACCCAGTCGCCGACAGCAAACTCCGCATTCCTATGCTTGGCGTTATAGTACTTAGCTTGGTGATCATGAGCGATCAATAATCTCTCTCGAATCGTTCGAACCAACGACGTAGCATCTTCTACCTCTTGGCGCTTGTATAACTTTGACTCACCCGTTTCCAACCAAGACAACAGCGTGCGACATCTTCTACCATAAAGGGCCTCGAAGGGCGCCATTTGTATGCTCGCCTGATAGCTATTGTTGTAAGTGAATTCCACCAAGTATAGGTGATCTTCCCACTGCTTCCCGAAGTCCAGGACGCACATGCGAAGCATGTCTTCCATTGTCCTATTGACCCTCTCGGTCTGACCATCTGTTTGCTGATGAAAGGCTGTGCTGAAACTCAGCTTTGTTCCCAACATCTACTGCACCAGTCTCCAATTGTTGGACGTGAGCCGCCCATCACGGTCACTCACGATGCTACAGGGCACACCATGAAGCCGTACTATGTTATCCACATATAACTTTGCCAATTTATCCAAAGAATCGTCCTTCCTATGCGGAATGAAGTATGACACCTTCGTCAAACGATCCACGACCACCCAGATGGCGTCGTTTCCTTTCTGCAACCTTGGCAAACCATGCACAAAGTACATAGTAATGTCATCGAACTTCCACTCCAGAATAGGCAATGACTTCAAGAATTCTCCCATCTTTTGGCATTTTGCCTTCACCGAAGTGCATGTTTGACACTTAGCCACGTAGAGTGCCATATCCTTCTTAAGTCGAGACCACCAGAACACATTCTTCACATTGCAGTACATATTCGTGCTCCCCGGGTGAACCGAGTACTTGGTATGATACGCCTCGTACAACAATTCCAGCCGCAAACTGCCCATATTTGGGATGCACAGACAACCGTATTTCCATAGCAAACCATCCACAATAACGAATTGGGAATTTGACCCATCCAAAGCTTCAACCATGATTTGCTTCATGCGGCCAACCATATCCAAAGCATGCCGAATCCGATCCGCCAGGTCACACTGAACTTCCATCCAGTTCAATATCGCTTCAGCAGTTGACTACTTGTCTAAGCAAGAGATCTCCAACGCCTCCAACTACCGAACCAACCACTCATCATGGACCGACAACCAATTGGCTTGAGCTGGGGCCCTGCAACTCAACGGGTCCGCAACCAGAAAACTCTGGATTTCCGCTACCGTAGACAGCACAGGCCACTCACGTATTACAACAATCTTCGCTGGATCCACCGCAATTCCCTCTCCACTGACTATGTGACCAAGGAGCGCTACTGAGGATAACCAAAACTCCCATTTGGAGAACTTGGCGTACAATTGATTCCTCCTCAGCGTCTCCAACACCAAAAATAGATGCTTGAAGTGATCCTCCTCACTCTGCGAGTAGACCAATATGTCGTCGATGAAGACGATCACAAAGTGGTCTAGGTACTCCCTGAAAGTCCTGTTCATCAGATCCATGAACACTGACGGTGCATTCGTTAGCCCAAACGGCATGGCTGTAAACTTATAATGCATGTATCTCGTACTAAAAGCTGTCTTGGGGATGTTGGAACACCCTATTACTGATTTGGGTCAGGATCACTATGTCTCTTAGGAAACCTGTTTTGACCTCATTGTATAAATCTAAAGGTCAAGTAGAATTGAGTCTAAGGGTTAGTAGTTAGGTTTGGAAGCTGCACTCAAGACCAGGATTTTCAGTTTCAGAAGACTGAGTCATTTCGTCGAGATCAGTACGACGAATCGTCGAACTCCATTCGACGATCGTTGAGCTCACTTCGATGAATCGTCGAACTCCATTCGACAATGTCTGAGCTTAACTTCAACAAGTCGTCGAACTCCATTCGACGATCTTCGAGCTCAGATCGACGATCTCTGTTTCTGTCTAAGTCCAAATCTTTGAGCTCAGTTCAACGATAGTGGAGCTCAGTTCGATGTTTTTCTGAAGAGTTCAACGATTTTCAAGATTCAAATTCAGATAGTTAAGGAATTATTCTCAACAATTAATTCACAGATCTTGTAGCCGTTTTTAATTAATCTGGAGCAAGTTTCAAGAAATTATCAAGGAATGTTTTATTGGACTTCCCCCCAGAAGACAAAATCAATTAAGGAAGTCATTTATGACAGGCCAACGACTATCTTGACAGTGGATCATTTCTATTCAGACAAAAAGGAATAAAAGTTAAGCTTTTTCATTATTCCTGCAGCAGAAGAACAAGAAGTTAGAAAAATATTCTCTGCAATAACAGCTCACACAACAACAATCACACAAGAGAAAGAGAAAGAGTTGCAGACATTCTCAGTCTCAAAGATTCATACAAGAACACCATCACCAAAGGAGATCAACAAACTGAAATCTTCAGATCTCTTTTGATTCAAGTGTTCAAGGTCATCATCATTCAAGACTCCAGACACCTCACATTTCAGCTGTTGCTGAAATCATCATTTGATGGAGATCAATTTTCTGAAGGCCTATCACCCTACTATAAAGCTTCACTTCCTGAACAACTACAGATCTCAGTGGGAGCTTTGACAACATCCACTATCTTCTCTCTGACTGTTGACAGAGAAGATCATCTCTTTCCCTCTCTATCTGCTGTAAAGGGTTTTTCAAACTCCCTTCAAAAGTTTGTGTTTGGTTTTTGAGCACCTTATCAAAAGCTCATTGGTGGCAAGACACCTGATCAAAAAATCTGGTTTGGTTTTTGAGCACCTTATCAAAAGCTCATTGGTGCCCAGGACACCTAATCAACTCATCCTGCAGTGGATTCCTACCTAGGGATGTAGAAGAGTGGATGTACCCAGGTTGATTGGGGAACCACTATAGCTCCTTGTGTCATCTGGTTGCTTATTTTCTTTTGTTTCTGACTGTGATTTGTGATTGCTCTGTGATTAGTCTGTGTTTAGATTTTCTTTATATTATCTGCTTCCCTGTTCACATAAGAATACAACAACTGTTGTAAAAAAATTTTAGCAAGCACCATACTCTATTCACCCCCCCCCCCTCTAGAGTATATCAGATCTAACTTGCACTTTCAATTGGTATCAAAGCCAGGTTGGTTAAAATTACCACATCTCAGTGGTTGCGCAGGCTAACACCTGAACCCAAAGATTCCTATAGTTAGATCTGCTTGTTGTAGATTTTGTTATTAGAATTACTTCTTCACAAAACATGGCCCAAAACAAAGATTATGCTAGCACCAGACCTTCAGTGTGCAATCTATCCAAGTTTGTACTTTGGAAGGCAAGGATTAGACTCTACATGAACTCTATTGATGAGGACATCTTTAATTCTGTTTTGACAGTGTGTCCAAGACCTCCAGAGAACACAAGTATAAGTGTTGTTCCACATCCCTTAGGAACAGATGCTGACATCAAGAAATGGAAAGTTGCAGATGCAAAAGCTATGAACATTCTTTCTCAGACTATGTCTGATGAAATTTTCCAAAAGGTATCTGAATGTAACTCAGCAAAGGAAATCTGGGATAAGCTATCTGGGATAGTCTCAGGATCTGCTGATGAGAGAAAAGATAGAAGATCTCACCTTATAACCCAATATGAGATCTTCAAGAATGGAGAAGCGAGTCAGTAGCTGAAATGTATAATAGACTTAGTCTGATAGTCAATGAACTGAAAACTTTGGATAAAGAGATCTCATTGACTGATCTAAATGAGAAAATCCTAATGTGCTTCCCAAGCACTTGGGAATCAAGGATCTGGCCAATCAAGGATGCCAGAAGTCTCAATGAAATCACAACAGAAGCTCTCTTGGGCAAGCTCAAGTCTTATGAGCTACTCATCAAAAATAGAGAAGAAGAGCAGAAGGCTGCCTCACCAGCCACAAGAAAGGAAAAGTCAATAGCTTTCAAAGCCACTGAAGATCATCCTGAAGACAAGTTCACAGGCAATGATGAGCTGCTTAGTCTGCTGGCCAAAAGATTTTACAAGATGGCCAGAAAGGACTTCAGGAAGAGATCATACAAAGAACATGACAAGCTAAGGTATGATAAATCAAATAATAAAGAAATTATTTGCTTTGGTTGCATGAAACCAGGCCACATTGTGTCTGACTGTCCAGAGAACAAAAACAAGGACAGAAAGGACAAGAAAGAAAGAAGAAAGGACAAGGACTTCAAGAAGAATAGCAATGGCAAACCCTTCTCCAGCAAGAACAAACATACAAGGAAGGGATTTGTTGCTGAATATTGGAGTGAGACAGAAGAAGAATCAGAAACTTCTTCCAGCTCAAGTGATGATGAGGATGATGCAGAAAAGAAGGAATTCTACATGATGTCTATCAATGCCTCACAACACAATTCTGATGAAGAAGAGTCTGAATCTGAATCAGAGACTCAACCTGAAGAAGACCAGGTAATAAACTCATTTGATTTCAATTCTGAGGACTTTAAGTATGAATTTAAAGCACTATGTTTAGACCTATTAAAATCTGAGAAGAAAATCATTTCTCTCAGAAATCAATTGTTTGAACACAGTACCTTAAAATCAGAAAACCTCAAACTCTCTGAGGTGTTGCAGTGCTGTAGGGAGCAGATAGCTTCACTGAGAAGTGAGCTATCAGAGGCCAAAAAGCTTGAAGAATCCCTTAATGGGAGAAGCATCAAGCTAATGGACATCACAAGCACAGTGAACTCTAGATTCAACAGTACACTGGGCTTGGGTGCTTCATCCAGCCAACCTATTGTACTAACAACCCCAATTAAGTTTACTTCTGATAAAGGGAAGGGAGTTGTAGAGGTAGCTAGGAAAAACTCTGACTTACCCAAGAAATCAACTGTTCAACAGAAATCATCGAACGGAGCTAGACGATCGTCGAATGCAGATCGACGATCTCAGGCAAAATTGTCGAACTTAGGTCGACGATCTCTAAACCCTGAACTCTACCACAGACGATCGTCGAACGGAGCTCGACGATCTGACCCAAGATCGTCGAACGCAGCTCAATGATCGTCGAGCAGAGATCAGAGATTTGAAAACTTCTTCAAGGGTAAATCACATTCCAATCCTAGGGGTCCTTCATCAAGACTTAACCCTTATACTGAATGGATAATACCTCCAAGGAGATATCATCCTGAATGTTATAAGAGTCAACCAGGGATGTCATTTATTTCTGAATTTAAAGGTTATCAACCTAGGCCCAAGTTAAACTATGTCAAAAACAAGTAAATTATTTTATGTGCAGGTGAAGACATATCCAACATCAAACCAACAATGGTATTTGGATAGTGGGTGCTCAAAGTACATGACAGGAAGTAAGGACAATCTCACATCCTTTAAAGCTAAGCTTGGACCAAAAGTCATATTTGGTGATTCAAACTTTGGACTAACAAAAGGATATGGTGCAGTCCAAATTGGGACAGTCACATTCAAGAAGGTAGCCTATGTGGAAGGACTGAAGCACAACTTGATCAGCATCAGTCAGCTATGTGATGAAGGCTACTAGGTGACTTTCAGCAAATCCTTATGCAGGATCAAATCAGAGGACAACACAACTGTGTTGACAGGTAAAAGGAAAGGTAACATCTATTTAGTAGACTTTCTTTCAACTGAAGTAGATATTTGCATGTTTAACTCTGTTAGTAGACCTAATATATTATGGCATAAAAGATTAGGAAATATAAACTTAGAACCATTGCTAGGCTATCCAAGGATAACCTTGTTAGAGGACTACCTTCTGGCCCCTACAAGAAGGAAGGACTCTGCAGGGCTTATGAATTAGGCAAGCAAACTAAAAATTGTTTCAAGTCACTTAATAAGAGTGATTCACCTAGGATTTTATATCTGTTACACATGGATCTTTTTGGACCCATTACAGTACAAAGCTTAGGAGGGAAATCTTACACTTTAGTAGTTGTAGATGACTTCTCTAAATGCACATGGGTGTTCTTTCTGAGGAAGAAGTCTGATACCTTAAAGTGTTTGACAGAGTTTCTCAAATACATACAGATTGAGTTCAATACTCACATTGCCCTGATCAGAAGTGATCATGGGACAGAGTTTGATTCTCTTCTTATACAAGAGTTCTGTCAGATGCTCACCTTCCTCTATCCTTTTGGGCAGAGGTAGTGAACACCTCCAACTATATGCTGAACAGAAGTCTAATACACAAACAGAAGGGGAAGACTCCCTATGAATTACTCAAAGGGAAGAAACCTAAAGTAGATTACTTTAGAATTTTTGGTTGTATTTGTTACATACACAATAATGACAAGAAGTACTTAGCAAAATTTCAAGCTAAAGCTGATGAAGGAGTGTTTCTGGGATAATCCATGATCAGTAAGGCTTATAGGCTATATAATAAATCAACTCTTAAAATTGAAGAATCTGTTCACATATCTTTTGATGAAACTAACATGTCTTTCAAGGAGAAGAATACTTCTACCATAGAACCTTTGCAGGTACATTCTCTTGCTGAAGACTTGGACAGATTACAAATCATTCAAAAAGAGGAAAGCAGTGAAGATGAAGAAGACATTCATCATCCTGAAGAGAAACCTCTTGAAGAGCCAGTTGTTGTACCACAAGAGGAAACAACAACACAGGTTGGTGAACAATCAACAACTCCTGTTGATTTAGTAACATCAAGAGACCATCCAATTTCCCAAATAATTGGAGACATCTCAGCTGGTGTGCAAACCAGAAATCAGGTCAACAAAAACCTGTTGCACACTTGCTTCCTTTCTCAAATTGAACCTCAATCCATTCAAGATGGTGAGAAAGATCCACACTGGATCATTGCAATGCAAGAAGAGTTGCATCAATTTGAAAGGAACAAAGTTTGGGAACTAGTACCAAGGCGTAAGGATCACTCCATTGTTGGAACAAAATGGGTGTTCAGAAATAAATTGGATGATCAAGGAGAAATTGTAAGGAACAAGGCAAGGCTAGTTGCTCAAGGGTACTCTCAAGAAGAAGGCATAGATTATGACCAGACTTTTGCACCATTTGCAAGGTTGGAGGCTATTAGAATCTTCTTAGCATATGCAGCACACAAAGGCTTCAAAGTATACCAGATGGATGTAAAGAGTGCCTTTCTCAATGGAGACATCAAAGAAGAAGTCTATGTCAGACAACCTCCAGGTTTTATCTCTTCATCTCATCCTGATTATGTTTTTAAATTGAATAAAGCATTATATGGTCTCAAGCAAGCTCCTAGAGCATGCTATGAGATCCTAACATGCTTTCTCCTAAAAAATGAGTTTATAAGGGGTAGATTAGAGCAAACTCTTTTTATTAGAATCCATAAGTCTCATACCCTACTAGTACAAATCTATGTAGATGATATTATCTTTGGTTCTACTTATTCAAATTTGTGCAGAAGGTTCTCAAATCTAATGCATTCTAAATTTGAAATGAGTAGCATGGGTGAGCTATCTTTCTTTCTAGGATTGCAATTCAAACAACATGCTGAAGGCATATTTATTTCTCAAAGCAAGTATGCAAAGGAATTGGTCAAGAAATTTGGTATGTCTGAAGCATCTTGTATGAAAACACCTATGCCTACTAATACTGTATTAGATGCTGATGAACATGGGAAACCTATTGATCAAACAACATATACAGCAATGATTGGCTCTTTATTGTACCTTACAGCTAGTAGACCTGAGATAATGTTTGCTACATGCATCTGTGCTAGATTCCAAGTGAACCCTAGAGAGTCACACCTAACATTAGTAAAAAGGATTCTCAGGTATGTAAAAAGTTGTCCAAATCTAGGTCTCTGGTATCCAAAAGACTCAGCATTTGACTTAACTGGAGTTTCTGATGATGATTATGTTGGATGCAGAATTGACAGGAAAAGCACCAGTGGAACTTGTCAGTTTCTTGGTGACAGACTTGTCTCCTGGTTTTGTAAGAAACAAACATCTGTGTCAACTTCAACTGCTGAAGCTGAATATATGGATGCAAGTAGTTGTTATTCACAAATCTTGTGGATTCAAAATCAACTCCTAGACTATGGCTACAACTTAGAGAAGTCTAAAATCTTTTGTGATAATACCAGAGATATTTCTATAGCTCAAAATCCAATCCTCCGTAGTAGGAAAAAACACATAGAAATTAGGCATCACTTTTTAAGGGATAATGTTGAGAAAAATAAAATTAAACTTCAATATATCCCAACTGATTTGCAAAGGGGAGATATTTTCACCAAACCCTTGGATGTAAAGAAACTCACCTTCTTCCTAAATTAGTTAGGAATGTTAGATGGAGGAAGTTTAAAATAAGTTCCAAGATTTTAAAACTCTAAAAATGACCAATACTAGACAATCATTTTAATTTTTCTAGTGTATAGAGTGTTTCTAATCTTTGAATTGCGCTCGACGATTTTCCCCCCGATCGTCAAACGGAGATCGACGCTTTCTGAAATCGTCGACCATAGTTCAGCGCTTCTCAGATAGTGCTCAACTATCTCTCCAGGTCAGCGATTGTTGAACGAAGCTCGACGATTTTGTTTTCTAAACTATCGTCGAACGGAGCTCGACGCTCTCCAATATCGTCGAATGGAGATCGACGATGTTGATGAAATTTCAGTTTCCTTTAGAAGCCCCGATCGTCGAACTGAGTTCAACGATCTTTCCTTTTCTGCGTCGAACCCTAATATAAAACTCTTTTTTCGGTCGTCGTTCTCCCTTGCGCTTTCATACTCTCTGCAAAAATTCTCTTTCCCTCCAAACTTCTCTACACTTGGTCGTTTGTTTGTTGATTTTTGCAGGAAATAATGGCCGTCTCAGTTGCAGTCCTGGCCGCCATGAAATTTGATGCAGGATTTGATATTGATATGGATTCGTTTAATAACAGTGATCAGATTTTCAGAGACATTCTAGACCTTTTCAAGGAGCAAAAGCTAGTTACTATCATGTCCACCAAAATCATATTGGCTGCTGATGAAATCAAGGAGTGAGTCTATACTGCCCACAACCAGGACCAGAATACAGTGATTGGCACAGTATCAGGAACTCAGGTACCTCTTACACCTGCTGCCCTGACAGAGATTTTTGCATTAAATTCTGGAGGAGATTCTACTGAGATGTCTGGAGAAGAATTTTCTACCATACTTAATAGAATGGGTCATTCTGATGCAAACCCTAGCAAGCTGCTGAAGAAACATTTGGATGTTGAGTACAGGTTCTTAGCTGATGTGGTTGGAAAAGTATTGTTGGCCAAACACTCAGCCCATGATACCATCTACAGGTATCAACTATGTTTGATGGGTGCTATTGTAGATAATAAACAGTTAAACTGGGGAGAAGTTTTCTTTGACCTGATTAAGAAAAAGATCAATAAGAATTTTGTCAACATTGGAAGGATACTATGGCTATTTCTTCAAAACAGATGCCCTGCACTGCTAGTCTCAAATGGGATGCACATCAATGACTCTAAGAGGCTCTCCTGTGCCCTGTTTGGCAAGTGGGACAGGCAGATAGTGAATCCCAGCAGGCCCTCTGCAAGTGCAACTTCACGCACAAGGACTGTTGCAGTCTCTTCCCCTCAAGTCTCTGCCCCTGCAACTTCAATTTTTCCAACTCTTCCTCTAACAGAAAAAATTTTCCATCCTCTACATCAATACCCTCACCTAGAAATTGAATCATCATCTCATCTTCCATCTTTCAATCTGATAAATGATTCCTTTATGGATGATTCCCCTTCATCCCCTCCGGATCTACCCTCTTCATCCACATCTTACCAACAGTTACTTCAAGATATCATTGCACAACCCTCCTTCACACCCTCTATTTCCATTCCATTATCTTCAATTACCACAATCCCCATATCTCAACCCTCCTTTCCCCCATCCACCAGCTCTCCACCCATATCTCGAGCTGCTCCACCTTCAGTCCCTACCTCTGATCAAATCCCTCTTGAGCATGTAGATCTTCTAGCTTTAGCAGACAGACTTTATGAGCTGATAGCTCCCAGGCTATCCCTCTTGTTGGAGACCTCCTTGGCTCCACTTTTAAAGTCAGTTGCAGACCTGTCTGCCAGGCTATCCTCCATCATTCCTCCTCAGGCAATCCCTTCATCTGGGTGCCTTGATCCAGTCCTGACTGAATCTAGGCAGGGGGAGATGCCTCATGAAGTGGTTAGATTGCCTGCTGCTGCTATTATATCAGTTCAAGTTCAAGCCTCAACACCACAAGTTGCAGTTTTCTCAATGGACCTCAGGTCATTATTATCATATTTTGATTCAGTACATTTCAGCTGTCTTCCAGAGCATACTGCAGTCCAACCATCTGAATATCTGTCTAAGGCCATTGTGCCTATTTCAAGTTGTGACAGTAGCTTAATTCTTTATTTTTTACAGTCCCTTTCTGTTGCTGCTGCTTCTACTAACATTGTTAATATTGCTACTAATTCTGTTGATGATTTAATATCTGAGGATATACATATGACAGAGGCATTTGAATTTGAGCCTGCTGTTACTACTGATATTATTGCTGATGCTGAAACTGTTGTATCTGAAAGTATTTTATCTGTATCTACTGCTGCTGTACCTTTCATTTCTGAGAGTGTTACTTCTGAAAGTTTTGTATCTGCTGATGTAATCCCCTCTGCTAGTGTTGCTTCTATTCCTCCTTCTATTGTTGCTGCTACTGTTGCTGTCACTACTATTTCTACTGCTCAATCACAACAACAGAAATACTATCTGAAAAGGATTGATGCACTGTATGATGAACAAAGCTCGGAAAGTGATCAATATAGGACTGATTCAGATGACTCCTCTGCAACTATTGCAAGGAAAAGAAAGGCCAGAAGCAAGGCTATGAAAAGGGTTCCTCCAGCTAAAGTCAAAGATACCAATGATATTCCTTATTATATACTGCATAACTGTTCTATCACAGAACACTGGATGCAATACTCCAAGAATCAATTGAAGGCTATGAAGAAAAAGAGATAATATGAGAAAGGATCCTCTCAGTTCCATCATCCTCCTCCACCTCCTCCCTCACCTGATGCAGGTGCAGGTGGAAGCTCTGCTGTTCAACCCTCTGCTAGAAGCCAAACCCCTTATCAGCCTCAAGGAAGATCCCAACATAGGGGAAGCCAATCCAGAGGCTATCAATCAAGGAGAGGAAGCTACAGAGGAAACCAAAGAGAATTTCAAGTATACTCAAAAGGCTATTCCAGGCGACACCCTTATTCAAGGCAAGGACAAGCTCCATCTGATACAACTTCAGGTCCATTTCCCTACAAGCTTAAAGAGTTAGTCTCATCCAGAGCTCCTCCAGACAATCCCTCAAACAGATATGAGCCTCCAGTTCCTTTTGAGGATCCAGAGAACAACCCTACTTCTTGGACAGCCATGATGAAGGAATTAGCTGCTTTGGATCAAATTAAGAAAGCCAGAGAACAAGGCAAAGACACTTCCAATATTACTACATTATCTGATCAAAGGAAAAAGGAACTTGAAAGATATGCTTCCAGCAAGTTTTTTGATTCTGAAAGCTACATGAAGCTGCATCCTGAAGCTGTACTGCCCAGGCCTAAGCAACAAACCTCTTTAGGTGCAGCTGATGACAGAAGGTCTAAAAAGGAAGCTCTTAATCCAAACAGGGAAATAGTACTTATAAAGAGCAAGGAAAATGAGTAATTCTGTAAGGTGACAATATATGCTGTTTTATGATCTGTCTGAGATAATATCTGTGATTCTGCAATGTCTTGTTTATTGCATTTTTGCATTGTATATTGTTGTTTTTATTTCAATATCTCTAAATAGTAATCCTAACCCAAATAGGGGGAGATTGTTGGAACACCCTATTACTGGTTTGGGTCAGGATCACTATGTCTCTTAGGAAACCTGTTTTGACCTCATTGTATAGATCTAAAGGTCAAGTAGAATTGAGTCTAAGGGTTAGTAGTTAGGTTTGGAAGCTGCCCTCAAGACCAAGATTTTCAGTTTCAGAAGACTAAGTCATTTCGTCGATCTCAGTACGACGAATCGTCGAACTCCATTCGACGATCGTTGAGCTCACTTCGACGAATCGTCGAACTCCATTCGATGATCTCTGAGCTCAACTTCAACAAGTCATCAAACTCCATTCGACGATCTTCGAGCTCAGATCAATGATCTCTATTTCTGTCTAAGTCCAAATCTCTAAGATTCAAATTCAGATAGTTAAGGAATTGTTCTCAGCAATTAATTCACAGATCTTGAGCCGTTTTTAATTAATTTGGAGCAAGTTTCAATGAATTATCAAGGAATGTTTTATTGGACTTTCCCCTAGAAGACAAAAGCAATTAAGGAAGTCATTTATGACAGGCCAATGGCTATCTTGACAGTGGATCATTTCTATTCAGACAAAAAGGAATAAAAGATAAGCTTTTTCATTATTCCTGCAGTAGAAGAACAAGAAGTTAGAAAAATATTCTCTGCAACAACAGCTCACACAACAACAATCACACAAGAGAAAGAGAAAGAGTTGCAAACATTCTCAGTCTCAAAGATTCATACAAGAACACCATCACCAAAGGAGATCAACAAACTGAAATCTTTAGATCTATTTTGATTCAAGTGTTCAAGCCCATCATCATTCAAGACTCCAGACACCTCACATTTCAGCTGTTGCTGAAATCATCATTTGCTGGAGATCAATTTTCTGAAGGCCTATCACCCTACTGCAAAGCTTCACTTCGTGAACAACTACAAATCTCAGGGGGAGCTTTGACAACATCCACTATCTTCTCTCTGACTGTTGATAGAGAAGATCATCCCTTTCCCTCTCTCTCTCTCTCTGCTGTAAAGGGTTTTTCAAACTCCCTTCAAAAGTTTGTGTTTGGTTTTTGAGCACCTTATCAAAAGCTCATTGGTGGCAAGACACCTGATCAAAAAAACTGGTTTGTGTTGGAACACCCTATTACTAATTTGGGTCAGGATCACTATGTCTCTAGGAATCTGTGTTTTGACCTTCTGTATAGCTTAATAGGTCAATTAGAATTGAGTCTAAGGGTTAGAAGGCTAGGATTGGAAGCTGCCCTGAAGACCCAAGTTTTTCTGGAGACTAAGTCCAATCGTCGAGCTCAGCACGACGATTCGTCGAACTCCGGTCGACGATCGTCTAGCTCAACTATTGACAGATCGTCGAGCTCCATTCGACGATCGTTGAGCTCAAACCTCATAATATCGTCGAGCTCTGGTCGACGATCGCTGAGCTCAACTTCGCAATATCGTCGAACTCCATTCGACGATCGCTGAGCTCAGGTCGACGATTTTGACTCTACACTGGATCCTTATCTCTGAGCTCAGTTCGACGATCTTTGAGCTCAGATCGACGATTTCTTTGCTGCTTGGATTTTCCAGTTCGCTGAGCTCAGCTCGACGATAGCAGAGCTCAGGTCGACGATTTCAGTTATCTTTCAGAATTCAAATTCAAATCAGATAGAAGTTATTCTGCATTTAATTCAGAAGATCTGCCAGCCGTTTTCATTTACTTCTGGAGCAAGTTTCAAGGAATTTTTCAAGGAACAATTCAGTGGACTTTCCTTCAGAACAGATTATGCAATTAAGGCTGTAATCAATGCAGACCAACGGCTATCTTTGACAGAGTAATATTCTATTCAGACTCAGAGAATAAAAGAGAATATTTTTTGTATGAAAAAGAAGAAGAAATATAGAGATTGACAAGGAGAGGACACACAACTCAATATACAGAGTCTCTTTGAAAATATTCTGTCAACAAGAATTCTGAAGAACACTCATCAGAGAGATCAAGCTTTAAAACAAATCTTCAGATCTCTTCAGCTCTCAAAGTGTTCAAGGCCAACATCATTTCAAGACTCCAGACACTCAACATTTCAGCTTGCTGAAATCATATTTTGCTGGAGTTCTACATTTGAAGGCCTATCACCCTCAAGCAAAGCTCTTCTTCCTGAAGATCAAGGACTCAGGGGGAGCTTTGAAATCAATCCACTTAGTCTTCTCAGTTGATTGAGAAAAGAGAAGACTGCCATAACTCTCTCAACCCCCTCTCTGTAAAGGGTTTTTCAAACTCCCTTCAAAAGTTTGAATCTGGTTTTTGAGCACCTTGTCAAAAGCTGATTGGTGGCAAGACACCTGATCAAAAAATCTGATTTGGTTTTTGAGCACCTTATCAAAAGCTCATTGGTGCCCAGGACACCTGATCAACTCATCCTGCAGTGGATTCCTACCTAGGGTGGTAGAAGAGTGGATGTACCCAAGTTTGGGGAACCACTATATTTCCTTGTGTCATCTGGTTCTGCATGTTTTCTTTTTGTTTCTGGCCTAGATTTTCTTGTGTTTAATTTCTGCATAGCTTAGTTTTGTGATTAGTTTTACTTCTGCTTCCCTGCTTACACTCATTACAACAATTGTTGTAAAGCTTTGCAAAAGTTTTTCTTTGTATTTTAAAAAGCACCATATACTCTATTCCCCCCCCCCCTTTAGAGTATATCAGATCTAGTTTCCCCTTTCAATTGGTATCAGAGGGAGGTTGGTTAATCATACCATATCTGTTTGGTTGTACAGGCTAACACCTGAACCCCAAGATCCCAAACTAGATCCTTCTTTTGTATTTTATTATTAGATTTAGCTTGCACAAATCATGGCCCAAAACAAAGATTATGCTAGCACCAGACCTCTAGTGTGCAATCTATCAAAGTTTGCACTTTGGAAAGCAAGGATTAAACTCTACATGAATTCTATTGACGAAGATATTTTTAATTCTGTTTTGACAGTGTGTCCAAGACCTCCAGAGAGCACAAGCACAAATGTTGTTCCACCTCCATCAGGAACAGATGCTGACATCAAAAAGTGGAAAGTAGCTGATGCCAAGGCAATGAACATTTTAGCTCAGACAATGTCAGATGACATCTTTCAAAAAGTAGCTTAATGCAATTCAGCCAAGGAAATTTGGGACAAGCTCTCAGAAATTGTCTCTGGCTCAGCTGATGAGAGAAAGGACAGAAGATCCCATCTCATCTCCCAATATGAGAACTTCAAGAAGGGAGAAACAGAGTCAGTGGGAGACATGTACAACAGACTGAGTCTAATTGTCAGTGAACTGAGGACATTAGACAAAGAGATCTCACTGACAGAACTTAATGACAAGATCCTAATGTGCTTCCCCAGCACTTGGGATTCAAGAATCTGGCCAATTAAAGATGCCAGAAGCCTGAATGAGATCACCACTGAAGCCTTGTTGGGTAAGCTCAAATCTTATGAGCTACTCATCAAGAACAGAGAAGAAGAACAGAAGGCAGCTTCACCAGCCACAGAAAGGAGAAGACTATAGCATTCAAGGCAACTGAGGATCTGCCTGAAGAAAAAGGAACAGCCAATGATGAACTTCTCAGCTTGTTGGCCAAAAGATTCTATAAGATGGCCAGAAAGGACTTTAGAAGAAGATCATACAAGGAGCAGGATAAGCCAAGGTATGACAAGTCCATTGGCAATAGCAAAGACATTATTTGCTTTGGTTGCAGGAAACCAGGGCATATGGTTCCTGACTGTCCAGAAAACAAGAACAAGGACAGAAGGGACAGAAATGAAAGAAGAAAGGAGAAGGACTCCAAAAGGAATGGAAATAGCAAACCTTCCTCCAGCAGAAATAAGCACACAAGGAAAGGATTTGTTGCTGAATCCTGGAGTGAGACTGGAGAGGAGTCAGAAGCCTCTTCCAGCTCAAGTGATGATGAGGATGATGCAGAGGAAAAGGAGTTCTGCATGATGGCAATTAATGCCTCACAGCACAACTCAGAGGAAGAGGAGTCAGAGTCAGACTCAGAGACTCAACCTGAAGAAGATCAGGTAATCAGTTTTTTTGATTTTACTTCAGAAGATTTTAAATCTGAATTTAAAGCATTGTGCTTAGATCTGTTAAAGTCTGAGAAAGAGATTATCTCTCTCAGAAATCAATTATCTGAACACAATGGCTTAAAGTCAGAAAACCTCAAACTCTCTCAGGAGTTGGAGAACTATAGGGAACAGATAGCTTCACTGAAGAGTGAGCTCTCTGAGGCCAAGAAGCTTGAAGAATCTCTCAATGGGAGAAGCATCAAGCTGATGGACATCACAAGCACAGTGAACTCAAGATTCAACAGTACACTGGGCTTGGGTGCCTCATCCAGCCAACCTATTGTTCTAACAACCCCTATCAAGTTCATTTCTGACAAGGGAAAGGGAGTTGTAGAGGTTGCTAGGAAAAATTCTGATCTGCCTCAGAAAACTAAGTCCCAGCACAAATCGTCGAACGGAGATCGACGATCGCCGAATGAAGATCGACGATCGCCGAACGCAGCTCGACGATCTCAGGACAAATCGTCGAACGCTGATCGACGATCTAAGCCAAGATCGTCGAACGCTGGTCGACGATCCCATATACCTGACCTCAGCCATAGTCGACCGTCGAATGGAGATCGACGATCTGACCCAAGATCGTCGAACTCAGCTCCAAGATCGTCGAACAGAGGTCAGAGCTCTGGAAATTTTTTTAAAGGCAAGTCAAAATTGAACCCTAAGGGTTCTTCATCCCAAACCTTCAACCCTTATACTGAATGGATTTTACCTCCAAGGAGATATCATCCTGAAGGATATAAGAGTCAGCCAGGGATGTCTTTCATTTCTGAATTTAAAGGTTATCAACCTAGGCCCAAGGTAAACTGGGTCAAAAACAAGTGAATTGCTTTATGTGCAGGTGAAGACCTATCCAACATCTAACCAGCAATGGTATTTGGATAGTGGGTGCTCTAAGCACATGACAGGGAACAAGGACAACCTCAATTCCTTTAGAGCCAAGCTTGGACCCAAAGTTATCTTTGGTGACTCCAATTTTGGACAAACTAAAGACTATGGAGCAGTCCAGATTGGTTCTGTAACCTTCAAGAAGGTAGCATATGTGGAAGGACTGAAGCACAACCTAATCAGCATCAGTCAGCTATGTGATGAAGGCTACCAAGTGACCTTCAGCAAAACTTCATGCAAAATCAAGTCAGAGGACAACACAACTGTGTTGATAGGTAAAAGGAAAGGTAACATCTACCTAGTAGATTTTCTTTCAACTACTATAGATATCTGTTTATTCAATTCAGTTTGTAGACCAAATGTTTTATGGCATAAGAGACTAGGACACCTAAACCTTAGAACTATTGCTAGGCTCTCCAAGGACAACCTTGTTAGAGGACTACCTTCTGGCCCCTACAAGAAGGAAGGACTCTGCAAGGCTTGTCGATTAGGCAAGCAAACTAAAAACAGTTTTAAGTCACTTGATAAGAGTGATTCACCTAGGATATTGTATCTGTTACATATGGATCTATTTGGACCCATCACAGTACAAAGCCTAGGAGGGAAATCCTACACTTTAGTGATTGTAGATGACTTCTCTAGATTCACTTGGGTATTCTTTCTAAGGAAGCAGTCTGATAACTTTAAGTGTCTGACAGAGTTTCTCAAATGTATAAAGATTGAGTTCAATACTCACATTGCCCTGATCAGAAGTGATCATGGGACAGAGTTTGATTCTCTTCTTATGCAAGAGTTCTGCCAGAGTGAAGGGATCAGGCATACTTTCTCAGCTCCTAGAACTCCTCAACAAAATGGGGTAGCTGAAAGGAAAAATAGAACCCTTATTGAATCTGCCACTACATTGTTGTCAGATGCTCATCTACCTCTATCCTTCTAGGGCAGAGGCAGTGAACACCTCCAACTATGTGCTGAACAGAAGTCTGATACATAAACTGAAGGGAAAGACTCCCTATGAATTACTCAAAGGGAAGAAACCTAAAGTTGACTATTTCAAAATTTTTGGTTGCATTTGCTATATTCACAATAATGATAAGAAATATCTAGCAAAATTTCAAGCCAAAGCTGATGAAGGAGTGTTTCTGGGATACTCCATGATCAGCAAGGCCTATAGGGTCTATAATAAATCATCATTGAAAATTGAGGAATCTGTTCATGTTTCTTTTGATGAAACTAACATGTCTTTCAAGGAGAAGATTTCTTCTACCATAGAACCTTTGCAGGAACACTCTCTAGTTGAAGATATGAACAAGCTACAGGTTGCTCAAGAGGATGAAAGCAGTGAAGATGAAAGCAATGCTCAACATATTGAAGCACAACCTGAAGAGCCAGTTGTTGTACCACAAGAGGAAACAACAACACAGGTTGGTGAACAATCAGCACCCCTTGTTGATTTAGTAACATCAAGAGACCATCCAATTTCCCAAATAATTGGAGAAATCTCAGCTGGTGTGCAAACCAGAAATCAGGTCAACCAAAACCTGTTGCACACCTGCTTCCTTTCTCAAATTGAGCCTCAGTCCATTCAAGATGCAGAGCAAGATCCACACTGGATCATTGCCATGCAAGAAGAGTTGCATCAATTTGAGAGGAACAAAGTATGAGAACTAGTGCCCAAGCCTAAGGATCATTCCATTGTTGGAACAAAATGGGTATTCAGAAATAAACTGGATGATCAAGGAGTAATAATAAGGAACAAGGCAAGGCTAGTTGCCCAAGGATATTCTCAAGAAGAAGGAATTGACTACGACCAGACCTTTGCACCTGTTGCAAGATTAGAAGCCATCAGGATATTTTTAGCCTATGCATCTCACAAAGGCTTCAAGGTTTATCAGATGGATGTCAAGAGTGCCTTCTTAAATGGAGACATCAAAGAGGAAGTCTATGTCAGACAACCTCCAGGTTTTATCTCTCCAACTCATCCTGATTTTGTTTTTAGATTAAATAAAGCATTATATGGTCTCAAGCAAGCTCCTAGAGCATGGTATGAGACCCTAGCATGCTTTCTCTTGGAAAATGGTTTTATAAGGGGTAGAGTAGACCAAACCCTTTTCATTAGAACCTATAAGTCCCATACCCTACTAGTACAAATCTATGTAGACGATATCATTTTTGGTTCTACTGACTCAAAATTGTGCAGAAGGTTTTCAAACTTAATGCATTCTAAATTTGAGATGAGTAGCATGGGTGAGCTATCCTTCTTCCTAGGATTGCAAGTCAAACAACATGCTGAAGGCATCTTTATTTCTCAAACCAAATATGCTCATGAGCTGGTTAAGAAATTTGGCATGTCTGAGGCATCTTGTATGAAAACACCCATGCCTACCAATGCTGTATTGGATGCTGATGAACATGGGAAACCTGTTGATCAGACAACATATAGAGCAATGATTGGCTCTTTACTGTATCTTACAGCTAGTAGGCCAGATATAATGTTTGCTACATGCATATGTGCTAGATTCCAAGTTAGCCCTAGAGAGTCACACCTCACATTAGTAAAGAGGATTCTTAGGTATGTTAAAAGTTGTCCAAATCTAGGTCTCTGGTATCCAAAAGATTCAGCATTTGAGTTAACTGGATTCTCTGATGCTGATTATGCTGGATGCAGAATTGACAGGAAAAGCACCAGTGGAACTTGTCAGTTCCTTGGTGATAGACTTGTCTCTTGGTTTTGCAAGAAACAAACATCTGTGTCAACTTCAACTGCTGAAGCTGAATATATGGCTGCAGGCAGTTGTTGTTCACAAATTCTGTGGATTCAAAATCAACTCCTAGACTATGGTTACAACTTAGAGAAGTCAAAAATCTTTTGTGACAATACAAGTGCTATCTCCATAGCTCAAAATCCAGTCCTCCATAGTAGGACAAAACACATAGAGATTAGGCATCATTTCTTAAGGGATAATGTTGAAAAGAATAAAATTGAACTGCAATATATTCCAACTAATTTACAAAGGGGAGATATTTTCACCAAGCCTTTGGATGAAAAGAAACACACCTTCTTTCTAAATCAGTTAGGAATGTTAGATGGAGGAAGTCTCAAATAATATCCAAGATTTTGAAAGCTAAAAATGGACCAAGACTAGGCAAAATTCTGATTTTCCTTAGTGTCTAAAATTTCTCTGATCTCTGAACTGCGCTCGACGATTTCCCCAAAGATCGTCGAACGGAGTTCGACGATTTCTTGAATCGACGAACTGAGTTCAGCGCTCCTTTGATAGTATGGACTATCTCTTCTGGTCAACGATCGTCGAACGGCGCTCGACGATTTTGTTCACTAAACGATCGTCGAACGGAGCTCGACGCCTTTCCAGATCGTCGAACGGAGATCGACGATTTTGGAGTCTCTTCAGATTCCTTTAGAAGCCTGGATCGTCGAACTGAGTTCAACGATCTTTCCTCTTCTGCATCGAACCCTAATATAAAACTCATTTTTCGCCGTCGTTCTCTCTTGCGCTTTCAATTTCTCTGCAAAATTTTCTTCCCTCCAAACAGTTCTACACTTGGTCGTTTTGTCTGTTGATTTTTGCAGGTACAATGGCCGTTTCAGTTGCTGTGCTAGCCGCCATGAAATTTGATACGGGTTTTGACATTGATCTAGACTCCTTCAACACAACTGATCAAGTCTTCCAGGACATCCTCAGTTTATTCAAAGATCAGCATCTATCTGCCCTTATGACAACAAGAATCAAACTTGCCTCTGATGAAATCAAAGAATGGGTATATACTGCACACAACCTTGACAACAACACCATTGTTGGATCCATTGGTGGCACCCAGGTACCTCTGACCCCAACAGTCCTCACAGAGGTTTTTGGATTAAGAAATGGTGAAGACTCTGCTGAACTTTCTAGAGAAGAATTCTCTGATATTCTTGCCAGGATGGGTCATCCTGAGGGGAACCCTAGCAAGTTGTTTAAGAGGAACCTGTCAGTGGAATACAGGTTTCTGGCAGATGTTGTGGGCAAGGTTCTGTTGGCCAAACATTCTGCCCATGACACCATCTCCAGATATCAGCTCTGCCTCATGGGAGCTCTGGTAGATAGGAAAAGCTTGAACTGGGGAGAAGTCTTTTTTGATCTGTTGAAGAAAAAGATAAACAAAACCTTTGTGAATTATGGAAGAATTTTGGGAGTCTTCCTTCAGGCTAAGTGCCCTACCCTGCTAGTCTCCTCTGGAGTGCACATCAATGCCTCCAAGAGACTCACCTGTGCCCTATTTGGGAAATGGGACAGGCAAATCATCAAGCACAGCAGGCCCTCTCCATCTGCCCCTTCAGGCACCAGGACTCTAAGAGTCACTCCACCCTAGGTCTCTGCCCCTGCAGAAGACCTGCCTGCTGCTAGTGCTGCTTCTTCTTCTCCTCCAAGTCCAACCCTACCCATTCCATCCACCACTCCAGCTTCATCTCCCATTACCATTTCCAGCCCATCTCCAACTTCTATTCCATCTCCAGCAACCATCTCATCTCCACCAGCAGACCACTTCCATCCCCTATTCTCTTATCCCCCACCAGATGTCACCTCATCCCCATCCCTTCCATCCTTCACACTTCTGGATGAATCCTACATGGATGATTCCCCCTCCTCTCCTCCAGAGTTACCATCCTCTTCCACCTCTTTTCAAGACCTTCTCCACCACATTATTGCCCAACCCACATTCACTCCATCCATATCCATCCCATTATCCTCCATCTCCACCATCCCCTCTCCTGAGCCATTCATTCCACCCTTCAGCCCTCCTCCTCCGGCTCCATCAGCCATCCCTGTACCCTCTACCTCTGCTCCTCTTCTTGAGCAAGTAGATCTCCCAGCCTTGGCTGACCAGTTGTATGAGCTCCTTGCACCCAGGCTCTCTCTTCTCATGGAGGCCTCTTTAGCTCCTCTACAACAGTCAGTGGCAGCTCTCTCTGCCAGGCTTTCCTCCTTCCTTACTCCTCAAGCAGCACCCCCAGCAGTGTGCCTTGATACAGCTGTATCTGTATCCAGGCAGGGGGAGATGCCCTATGAAGCCAGCCTTCATGCTGCTGTTGCTGCTGCTTCTGCTGCTACTGATGCTATTTCTGTGTCTGCTTCTGCTACTGCTGCTGCTCCTGCATCTGTTGCCTCTGCTACTCCAGTCCTAGCAATAGACCTAAGGTCTTTGCTATCTACATTTGATACTGCATACTACTGCTGCCTCCCAGAGCCCAATGCTGTCCAGCCCTCTGAAGATCTGTCCAAGGCTCTGGTGCCCTTCTCATGCTGTGACCCCAGTATAATTTCTGCTTTTATTCATTCAGTGACTGCTGCTTCTGATGATGTTACTGCTGCTGCTGATGAAGAAAAGGCTGTATCTGCCTCTGAAATTATCCCTGCTGCTGAAGAAATTGTTTCTGTTGAGCCCTTTTCCCAGGATTTTCTGATGACAGAGGCTGCTGTTTTTGAGCCTGCTGAAGCTGTTGTTGTTGTTACTGAAGCTGCTGCTGCTGTCTCTCCTGAAGTTACTAGTGCTGTTTCTGAAGTTGTTTCTGTTGCTCCATATGCTGTTGCACCTGTTGTTATATCTGCTGATGCTTCTGTATCTGTTGCCCCATCTGCTGCTGTTCCTGTTCCTGCCCCTTCTGCTTCTGCCCCATCAGCTGCTGTTCAACTGAAAGAAACATTGATGAAGAAGATTGATGCTTTATATGATGCACAGAGTTCTGAATCTGAGGATTATAACACTGCTTCTGATGATTCATCTGCCACCATTGCAAAGAAAAGGAAAGCAAGAAGTAAGGCATTGAAGAGGGTTCCTCCTGCCAAAGTAAGAGATGACAATGATGTCCCTTACTATATTCTGCACAACTGCCCAATCACTGAGCATTGGATGCAGTTCTCTAAGAACCAGCTAAAGGATATTAAGAAGAAGAGGAAGTATGAGAAAGATTCCACTCAGTTCAAGCACCCTCATCCTCCTCCACCACCTCCACCTGATGCAGGTGCAGGTGGCAGCTCTGCAAGTTCAGGCCCTGCTAGAAGCCAGGCTCCCTACCAACCTCATGCTAGAACTTATCAAAGGGAAAGCCAGTCTAGGGGCTCTTACTCTAGAAGGGGAGGATATAGGGGAAATCAAAGAGAGACTCAGGTTTACTCCAAAGGGCATTCCAGGCAGCACCCTTATTCCAGGGGAGGACATGTTCCTTCTGATACATCTTCAGGTCCATTCCCCTATAAGCTCAGAGAAACTGTGACTGCCAGGACTCCTCAAGATACTTCTTCCAACATGTATGAGCCACCTGTTCCATTTGAGGACCTTGAGAAGAATCCTGTGGCTTGGACTGCTAGAATGAAAGAGCTGGCTGCTTTAGATCAAATAAAGAAAGCCAAAGAGAAAGGCCTAGACACTTCCAACATCTCCACAATGTCAGAACAAAGACAGAAAGAACTAGAAAGATATGCTTCCAGCAAATTTTTTGATGCAGACAGGTACATGGAGTTGCATCCAGCTGCAGTGGTTCCCAGGGCTTCAAAGCAAATTTATTTGGGTGCAGCTGATGATACCAGATCCAAACAACAAGCTTTAGATCCTAATAGAGAAATCAAAATGGTAAAAGGCAAAGAAAAGGAATAACTCTGTAAGGTGATAACTCTTGGTTTTTCTGACTGCCCTCTGGATATCATGTTTATATATATCTCTGTGATGGTTCTGTGATGTCTAGCTGCTGTTGTTTTTATGTTTTTCTGACTGTATGATGTTGTTTGTTTTTCCTATGTCTGTAAATAGTTTTCCTAACCCAAATAGGGGGAGATTGTTGGAACACCCTATTACTAATTTGGGTCAGGATCACTATGTCTCTAGGAATCTGTGTTTTGACCTTCTGTATAGCTTAATAGGTCAATTAGAATTGAGTCTAAGGGTTAGAAGGCTAGGATTGGAAGCTGCCCTGAAGACCCAAGTTTTTCTGGAGACTAAGTCCAATCATCGAGCTCAGCACGACGATTCGTCGAACTCCGGTCGACGATCGTCTAGCTCAACTATTGACAGATCGTCGAGCTCCATTCGACGATCGCTGAGCTCAAACCTCATAATATCGTCGAGCTCTGGTCGACGATCGCTGAGCTCAACTTCGCAATATCGTCGAACTCCATTCGACGATCGCTGAGCTCAGGTCGACGATTTTGACTCTACACTGGATCCTTATCTCTGAGCTCAGTTCGACGATCTTTGAGCTCAGATCGACGATTTCTTTGCTGCTTGGATTTTCCAGTTCGCTGAGCTCAGCTCGACGATAGCAGAGCTCAGGTCGACGATTTCAGTTATCTTTCAGAATTCAAATTCAAATTAGATAGAAGTTATTCTGCATTTAATTCAGAAGATCTGCCAGCCGTTTTCATTTACTTCTGGAGCAAGTTTCAAGGAATTTTTCAAGGAACAATTCAGTGGACTTTCCTTCAGAACAGATTATGCAATTAAGGCTGTAATCAATGTAGACCAACGGCTATCTTTGACAGAGTAATATTCTATTCAGACTCAGAGAATAAAAAAGAATGTTTTTTGTATGAAAAAGAAGAAGAAATACAGAGATTGACAAGGAGAGGACACACAACTCAATATACAGAGTCTCTTTGAAAATATTCTATCAACAAGAATTCTGAAGAACACTCATCAGAGAGATCAAGATTTAAAACAAATCTTCAGATCTCTTCAGCTCTCAAAGTGTTCAAGGCCAACATCATTTCAAGACTCCAGACACTCAACATTTCAGCTTGCTGAAATCATCTTTTGCTGGAGTTCTACATTTGAAGGCCTATCACCCTCAAGCAAAGCTCTTCTTCCTGAAGATCAAGGACTCAGGGGGAGCTTTGAAATCAATCCACTTAGTCTTCTCAGTTGATTGAGAAAAGAGAAGACTGCCATAACTCTCTCAACCCCCTCTCTATAAAGGGTTTTTCAAACTCCCTTCAAAAGTTTGAATCTGGTTTTGAGCACCTTGTCAAAAGCTCATTGGTGGCAAGACACCTGATCAAAAAATCTGATTTGGTTTTTGAGCACCTTATCAAAAGCTCATTGGTGCCCAGGACACCTGATTAACTCATCCTGCAGTGGATTCCTACCTAGGGTGGTAGAAGAGTGGATGTACCCAAGTTTGGGGAACCACTATATTTCCTTGTGTCATCTGGTTCTGCATGTTTTCTTTTTGTTTCTGGCCTAGATTTTCTTGTGTTTAATTTCTGCATAGCTTAGTTTTGTGATTAGTTTTACTTCTGCTTCCCTGCTTACACTCATTACAATAATTGTTGTAAAGCTTTGCAAAAGTTTTTCTTTGTATTTTAAAAAGCACCATATACTCTATTCCCCCCCCCCCCTTTAGAGTATATCAGATCTAGTTTCCCCTTTCAGTTTGGTTTTTGAGCACCTTATTAAAAGCTTATTGGTGCCCAGGACACCTGATCAACTCATCCTGCAGTGGATTCCTACCTAGGGTGGTAGAAGAGTGGCTGTACCCAGATTGATTGGGGAACCACTATAGCTCCTTGTGTCATCTGGTTGCTTATTTTATTTTGTTTCTGGCTGTGGTTTGTGATTGCTCTGTGATTATTCTGTGTTTAGATTTTCTTTATATTATCTGCTTCTCTATTCACATAAGAATACAACAACTGTTGTAAAAAGTTTTTAGCAAGCACCATAAATTATTCACCCCCCTGTAGAGTATATTAGATCTAACTTGCACTTTCAGGGGATATCACTCTCCCTTATCCTCAGCTGATAATACCCGGACTTGAGATCCAACTTTGAGTACACCGCCGACCCAACTAACTAATCGAACAAATCATTCACTACTAGAAAAAAGACTTTTAGCTACTTCAGATTGTCGTGGCTAAAAGTCTAAAACCATGGCTAAAGCCTTTTAGCCACGGCCTACCCACGGCAAATGGGCGTGGGCAATGCGAGCGTGGCTAATAGTATTAGTCACGCTGAATCCGTGGCAAATAGATTTTAGCCACGAATTAAAATCATGGCTAAAGGGCCTGTTTTCAGCAATTATTAGCCACGGTTCAATTGTCGTGGCTAAAAACTCCTTTTTTGCCACGGTTCAATTGTCGTGGCTAAAAGCACCTTCTTTCCTCACATAAAAAAGATTTCGCTGGGGTGGCCCACCGCCGGCCGCCGCCCGCCGGCCGCAAGCCCGCCCGCGAGCCCAGCTTAATTCAAACATTCATTGCGGAATGAGAAATATAAACCCAAAATAGAAGTTTTAACTGGCTGTGTGGGACTAAAAAATACCCATTTTTTGTCACGGATTTGGCTTCCGTGGCTAATACTAATAGTATTACACACGAAATAGGCAAACTGTGGCAAAAACTTTTTTATTTGCCACGAATTAGTCATCCGTGGCTAATAGTAACTTATTAGCCATGAAATAGGTACCGTGGCTAATACTTCATTATTAGCCACAGTTTTCCCCCATGGCAAAAAAATTGTGGCTAAAGGTCTATTTTCTAGTAGTGATTTATCGTCGGGATCGGGTACTTGTTCTTCTCCGTTAGCTTGTTCAGTTCTCGGTAATCAATACACAGTCTCAAGATTCCATCCTTCTTCTTAAGAAAAAGGACTGGTGCGCTCCAAGGCGACGAACTTAGATGCACATACCCCTGCTCCAACAACTCTTGAAGTTGTACCTTCAGCTCCGCCATCTTCGTAGGTGCTAGCCGATACAGTGAACGTGACAAAGGATTCGCACCTGGCACTAGCTCGATGGTGAAATCAATATCCCGTTGAGGCGGGGCTCTAGGAAGATCGCAAGGGAACAAATCATGGTACTTGGATACCACTGAAATACTTTCCAACGTAGGCTTAGGCTTTGCAACCTCCACTAGTGTAAAGAACAGCTCTACACCAGCACGAACCACCTTCACCACCTAAAGAGCAGACATCAAAGTCTTGCTCGACCCTTTCATGCCCGTAAAAGTCATCCCACGACATGTTCCCAACTTGACTTCCATGCGACTGCAATCAATATAAGCTTGTTGCTCCGAGATCCAGTCCATGCCTAATATCACGTCGAACTCCACCAGTGGTAGTAACGATGCTTGCAAATCGAACTCTTGACTCCCAATACGAATCTTTACGCCACAGATTCTATCCGCGTGCATCAAACACCCATTTAGCAACAACACATCCAGTTTGTCCTTCGCCATCAAAGAAGGTACTCTGATGCACGATATGAATCCTTCGGACAAAAAGGTGTGTGAAGCTCCCGTATCAAAGAGTGCTCTCGCTGGATTCTCAAAAATCAAAACAAATCCTGTCACCACATCCGCTTGCTTAATGGCCTCCTACTGGCCAAGATTGTAGACTCTAGGTTGAGTCGGAGTATAATGGGACGCGGTTGACTCCACCGCCTTGCCCTTCTCTTCATATGTTGCTCCTGGCTTCCTCTCAGACTTGGGACGTCTGCTCCAGCAGTCACGAGCAAAGTGCCCCACCTTTCCACAAGTAAAGTACGCGCCCAGGGTTCGACCCGTAGTCGCCCTAGAAGCAGCAGAAGAAGGAGCTAGACCCAAAGTCCTAGCCTTCTTAAAAACTTACGGTACCCAGATTTTGAGGTAGTCGGTACCTTGAACTCAGTGTTCTTCTCACCAGAGCTTTTCTTTGCTTGCACATTCTTCATGTAATTCTCCAAAGACCGGGACGTGTTGACCAGGGTCAAGAAGACCTGCGTTATAGGCCCCGAGAGCAGTAGCCTCAAGTCATCTCTCAGACCTTCATAGAAATGGTTCGTCTTCCGCTCCTCATCCATGAATGTGGAGCTAGCGTGAAAGTGAGCAGCTAGATCAGGAATACTCTAGAGGGGGGGGGGTGAATAGAGTATTTAGAGTTTTATAAAATTTTCTGCTAGATAATGCAGATTAGTCTAAGTGCAGAAGTAAATAAATCAAAATATAAAAACACAGAAACTAACTACCACAGCCACAGCAAGAAAACAAAAGAAAGAGGGCAGCCATACGACACAATAAATTTATAGTGGTTCCCCAACCTGGGTACATCCACTCTTCTACCACCCTGGTAGGAATCCACTCAGGTTTTTGATCAGGTGCCTGACACCAATGAGCTTTTGATCAGGTGCTCAAAAACCAAATCCCCAAGTCTTTTGATCAAATGACTTGTAACCAGGAATCACTTTTGAAGAGAGATGACAACCCTTTACACAGTGGGGGTGAGAGAGTTAAGTATACCTTCTCTGTCAACAATCAGAGAGAATACTTATGGATTATTGATGGTAGCAAATGGATCCCCCTGATATATTGAATGGTTCAGGGAAATATGGAAGCCTTGCTGCAGGGTGATAGGCCTTCAAGCTTTTAGCCTTTATCTGCAGGATCTTCTTGACAGATTTGATAGTTGGTGTCCTTGGAAGTCCTAGAGTGTTGAAGTAAGAAGACTCTTGATTTTGTATGATTGTTCTTCTTCTTTTGAGAGTAGATCTTCTTTTTGTATCAGAGCTTTTGTGAAAGGAGCAGAGAAGCTATTGAAGACAGACTAACTGAAAATCTTTGTGTATGTGTATGTTGTGTCTCTGTAATTGCTCTAGTACTCTGATTGTTCTTACCTGCTGTCAGGAAAGAGAGAAAAATCTCTTTTATATTTCTAGAGGGAATTTCCTCGAAATTTGAATCCTTCTGCGACAAACAATGCTAGCGGTCCTTGAAAAAAAACTACATTGATTTCTTTCCCCAACTATCCCTTGGAAAAATGAAAAATAATTATTCTGATGAAAGACGTGATTAATGTACCGTCCAACAGTAATATTCAGAGAATATTTTATCATTAATCATTCAGAAATTATTGTCATTGACTAAGGACAGAAGGAATAAATGCTAAGTCTGGAATCGTTGAACTGATGACAGAATTCGTCGAGCTGATAATAGTGTCCGTCAACTGGAGTTCAGCAACTATTCTGGACTTAGAATATTCACAGTTGTATCTGAAATGAAAGTTAAAGTCTCGAAAATTCGTCGAACTAAGATTTGATTTCGTCAAGCTGAGTTTCTGGAGTTGTCAAATATTCTGTGTGTCAACACAATTACTCCTGGTGTCGACACAGGTGGTGTCGACTGATATCCTGTGTGTCGACACAAGCCTTCTGTGTGGTGTCGACACAACCTTTCCAAAGTGTCGACTGATGATCTGGGTGTCGACACAAGTACTTCTAGTGTCGACTCAGTTGGTGTCGACATATACTCGTAGTATCGACACAAGCCTTATGGTTCTAAGTTGTTGAAGTAGATAATCCAGAATTCGTCGGGCAGAGAACTAAGTTTGTCGACCTGAGACTAGAGAACATAGTCTTGATAGAATGATGTAGTTGTCCAAAGATTCGTCGACCAAAGAATAAAGTTCATCGACCAAAGTCTGATTCTAACGACTTGGGATATCTTGATCTTTCCTGAACTTGAAGTGTTGTTGAAATCCAAGTTTTCGTCGATCAGAGAATGTAGTTCGTCGAGCTTAGCTCAGAGAATTAACTCTGACATCGTCGAACTGAGCACGACAATCGTCGACCTGAGTTCGACGAACGTCGAACTCATTTTACAGTCTTTGAATTCTTCTAAGTCTTGAGTCTCTGGTAGTCTTGTTGATAGCTGGTCCATGTGTTGTTGACTCTAAGGACTTGGCCTAGACTCTAGGACACAACTATGACCCTAGCTATACATTGTGGGTCATATGATTCTAACTTAGTGAACCTAGCCTAAATATTACTAGGGATCCAACATAGCGTACCGACCCAATCTAGTAAACTCGTGGAGATAGTCATCCGCACTACTTTCTCCTTGCACCAATCTCTGGAACTCATTCTCCAAAGATATCCTCTGAGCCGAAGGGAGGTACCTTGCCAAGAACAATCTCAAAAACTCCTCCATAGAGATGTCCGTAAGTTACCTTCCTCTCAAGTGATGCAGCTCTAGACCTTCCCACCACAGCCTCGCATCCCCGTCCAATTTGAATGTAGCTATAGTGGTCATCTGCCACTCCTCCATTTCAGTAGCTGTCTGGACTCTCTTCACTCGGGAGAGCCAGTCTTCAGCTTGAGATGGGGTTCCCAACCCCGAGAATACAGGAGGATTTAAGCTCATAACATGCTTGAGCTGCCTTTCAGTTGCTCTCCTCGGCACCAAAGGTTCCACCACTACCTGCTCCACTCTTCTCAGTTCATCCCTTTGAAGCGGTACATGCTCCATCGTAGGAGCGGGCTGTTGTATTTGCCTTGCAGGCTGCGCATTGATCATGGAAAACACTGCTTCGACAACCAATCGTCTGGTTTCAGCCGAGGGAGGTGTTGCAGGAGCATCATTTGGTGTGCTACTAGCCTCAGAAATCAGGTGTTCTGACGGCCCTGCACCACTTCAGGTCACCTATAGTTGTACAAAACACCGTTTAACGACCATACAAAATTGCAAAAGCAATTATAGGAACACGCAGGTTCCCCAAACACGTGTATTTTCATTTATAAGTGGACATTCATGGGTTCTTTTGATGTTATAACGATGATGCACACACATGTACTCACCACCCTTTAAAAGAATTCATCCACGAATTCATTTAAGCCAGACCGAAACCAGTAGTCTGATACCAAATTATAACACCCCATATCCATCGCATAGCATATAGCAGTAGGTCCGGCCGGGGCCCGACGCCATATACCACAGACAGACCAGAAGGTTACTCAATGGAAACCATCCAACTAAGAATCAACGTCCTACACAGAGTACATTCTAGTGGAAGCAATTTAAAAGGTTGCAAAATAAAGAACCCATCAAAAGCATGAATGTACACTACAAAACCCAATAAGAATGTACGCATAATACACAAGTACAATGGCCTTAAGTCCTTACAATTGTTTACTCAAATTACAGTGTTTTTCAAATCACGACACGCAGGCCGGTCACACATGAATAATACTAGTAAACACTCAATATTAGGCCTTCGAGGGCAGGCTCAGAAACATGGGCTTTTGCCCGCTATTAACCACTTGGCTCCGCAGCACCTGCAAGTAACAATCCACCGCAATAGTGGCAAATAAAAGCAACGGTCAGTTATGCTGACCAAATTATAACGATCCTGCCCCCAAACTCAGGGCGGTGATGCTCCTTTCCCTACAATTTATTAGCATAACCAAGCAGTAATGTGAAAACACTTCATCACAAGCGTGGGCACGCACGACCACACAACCCGTGCTCTCAGGGCACATTCTCGGTGAACTGGTCAATGTCACGTCAATTTAAGCCATAGACATTGCGGTCTCACCACTTCTACTTGGATGGCCAATCTCATGAGCATTTTGTCTTTCCGGCATTGGTCATGTTAATTAAAGCCATAGACCGCCTAAGACTCTCCATCTATGCCAATGACTCCTACCAAACGACATAGAGCGGGTACAGTTCCGCCTTCCCGTTTCTCACATCGCAACGTCAATTTAAGCCATATGTGCGGGTCAAGCTTTCCCGATTCCCAAATCGATCACACACTTTACATAACCCAGTTATGTACAAGTTGGCTCCTTGGCCACCATGTTGGCAGAATCACGCATCTGCCCAGTTTTCCGGGTGCACCTTATTCCCCAAGGCTCCCTGTTGCAATCTACCGCGTAGAAAACCCGAAAAACAACCATTCACGCGGAGTCTTCTCCGGCCATTCATGCAATGCAACATTACCGATCCAGACCAACATGTCCGAGTAGGCTTCACACATCATTCCTATGTCTGATTCTCGATTATAGACTCTACATATACATAACAGGGACTATTCATGTCTACCCGAAGGAACACCTCAAACTCACCGCAAATGCGCGAGAACGGGCTCCCTATGCAAAGGAAAAGAGGACTTCACATGTCCTAGGATGAGAATTATTACTCTAGCATTCTTCCTTGGCGCCATGGAAATCTATGCGGATGAAAAGCACCGCGTTGTCCTCGCTCTGTAGATCCGAAGTCGGCTTGTGATTTGGAGCTCCGAAGCTCCGCCGGTGACCGGATCTAGCCTCCCTTTTCTTCCTTGCTCTCCCCTCTCTCTAGAACTTTTAAAAGAGATTGAGTAAGAGAAATGAGGGATTTGAAACCCTTTTCCCGGGTATATCCCAGCAGGAACAACACCCAGCCGTCGAAACCCAAAATAAGGAAATGGATGACCACGATCTAGGCTTGAAATCCAAAATCTGGGCCGAACACGGCCCGTGACACGCCCGTGTCCAGGGCCATGTTCCCCATTCACCGTAGAAACCGACGCATCCCGAAAAGAACACGGGTTTGCGACACGCCCGTGTCCGGATTGACATGCCCGTGTCATCCAGTACACGGTCGTGTATTCTGCCGTGTTACTCCATCGACACAGGACCGAAAAACGCCCGAAAAGGACATCGGTACTCGACATGCCCGTGTCGCATTTTGACACGCCCATGTCTACCCGACAAGGCCCGTGTGCTACACCGTATGTCTCCCCCGACACCGGCCCGGCTTCAACCCGTGAAGGACATGGCCTGGTACACGCCCGCATCTCAGGCCATGTTAGCTGCTCGACGATCGTCGACTCCAAAATTCATCGAACTCTCGGCCAGATCATCTACCTGTGCATGACACGCCCTTGGACACGCCCGTGTCCCAGGCCGTGTAACCCCTACCAAGTTCCAAACTTGGTCTGAAATGCTACTCGTCTCTCTTTTGAGTTTTGGGGCATTATAGACAATCTATCTAGACTTTTTCCATGGAACATCCTACACAAGATAAGCTTAAAAAACATCAAATACAACTATTCTCTTAGTGTTGATGGTGAAGACTCTTCAAATCCACTCTAGGGAACATTGTAGGCAAAGGGCCCAACAATCTCCCCATATTTGAAGAATGCAGAACACCCAGCAATACTAAGAGGCATTACCATAATAGGCAGAATAATTTCATGCAGTTGTAGATTAAAATCTGCTACAACTACTAGCTTATGCTATATTGATTCAATGTGCTTCATTAATTGTATTGAATCATTAGATTAAGTCATTACATCCTCATACTACTTGAGCAATTGCTCAAGTAATATGCACTCTCCTTTATACCACTTAATATTTAAATGGAGCACCATTAGAAGCACTTACTTCAAAATATGCACTAACACAATCATGGCTTATCATGTAGTCAGTCATTGCATTTCTCATGCTACTAGAATTTTTTCCAGTAATATGAACCGACTCAACATGACCTAGTCATGTCAAGTATTACTTCTATATCTCCTCATTATGTATTTCCACACATCTCCCTTTTTCTGCCTTCTTCAATAGGTATATCTATTGAGGGAGGATAAAGGATCATGAGAGAGATTATCTCTTGATCCTAGTCAAAGTCCTATATTGATAACACTAAGGAAATTATCCTAGTGATCAATCTACTTGATTAGGAGTCATACCTTTTGTGTTGATATATTGAAACAACACAATACTGCATCACTTGAACTTGTTGTACATATAGTTCCACTTGCTGATGTTGTATTTATAGAATCAGCATCCACTTGTGGTGATATCATTGATACGCCACATCACTACAGCCCCTTGGAAATTGAGTGAACCATGGGTCCACTAGAGTTGGTTGCTAGTTGTTCGTCTTCTCATAATCTTCCCCTTGGTCTGTGCATTATCCTTAAGATAAACTGATCAATAGTTGTAACAGCTGATCTACTGCAGCAGCTTCCTGCACCCCCTCAACTGAGGCATCCTTTATCAGATTACTGGTAAATATTCTAGTCTATGCCAGTCTGGATACCACTTGATGGTCTTTATAGTCTTGATGTCATATCAATGACTTATCTACCTGGAGGTTATGGTTTTGGAGCTGAGGATGGATTCACATCAGTTAATCACATCAGCTCCCTTGCACCATGATCATTTCTTACTAAGCAATATCTTCTCCTTATCTTTAGCAACAGACTTGTCTTTGGCTTTAGCTTTCTGATCAGGAACACAAGAGTGTTCAGCGCACTAAGTACAATTTTGATCCTTACATTAATCTCCACACTAGATCAACATTTGATCAATCCCTTCTTCGTTTCTAAATAGTCAGGGAGTAGTTGGTGTGCTGTGATTCTCTTCTCCCTCGAACTGATTGCCAATAATTCCTCTGGTGCAGCTGCCAGCTTTCTCTTCTCCTATAGCTGCTGGTCTTTAAAACCACTTGACACCATCCTCTCATTTGATACCAAGTATTTCTTTACATTGATATTCCCATAGGAATGTGTTGACTTATATCAGCATTAGCTGGAGCAAACTAGCTGTTCTTGTGAACTTGCTCATTCACAACAGTTGCAAACATCTAAATAGTCACTCTCTCATACTCAGCATTGTCTTTGGAGACAAGCTGATCCTCAGTAGTAATGCTGATCTATTCTGTGATGGGGGAATTTTGGGTAAGATTCAAGCTTGTCCAACAACCTTGACTCAACATGCTTCCCATCAGCATTTGCACAGATCCTCTTCTTATGACTGTCAGTCATCATTTCAGTTGATGATATCATTGAGCATAATGTGCCTCTTTCTTACTGCTCACAGAGGAGCTACTACTAGTGGTTTTCCTCAGTGATGAGCACACCCTATTTGTTCTTCTCCTAGTTTGCTAGTGTGGCAACAAAGCTTAGTCCAACCAGATAGTCCTGCTGGCTAGATCTTGCTGGTATTTGCCCAAAACTTATGTACCTTATCCTACTTTAGGAATGCACACAATATCCTTATCCTGGGGGTATGAACCATAGGAGAACTTTCTTATTCCAGTCCAAGTTTTGGAACATCTTCTGTCCAAGTGCCACATGGGGAATGGGCACTTAGACTAACATGCAAAACAGAATTATCTTACCTTAAGTCCCCAATAGGTATTGGGTCCTAGGTTCTGATTAGTCTGAAATCTAACTTGCCTACCTGCAACATTTCTGACAGGTAGACTAACTCTTCCTCTAGACACAGAAGGATTGTGCTAGCAATCTAGGGCAAAGTGCCCCACCTTACCACAGCACTAACACTGATGAATATTATATCTTCTTTTCTGAGCGGGTTTTGCAGTGTGGTTAGGTTCTGACTGAATAGAAGAAGAGGAACATCAACTTTCTTCAAGTTCCATTCAGCAAGGATCTGACTAAAGGTTATTCTTCCAGCAGGCTTTCTTTGATTGCCCCAAATGGTATTTACAACTGTCTTCTTTGTAGAAGACAAGTTGTTTATAACATCAGAACAAGCCATGTTAGGCTTACTGGTAGACCTTGGTCTGAGTCCTTGCTGGATGGGCTTGAGTGAAAGCCACTGCCTTTCCCTTGTGAGTTGGGAATAAGGCACCAAATATAAATGGTCCAGCATGGGCCAATTGTACTTTTTCATGGGGAGCCTTAAAGGCAGTCATTCCCCTACCCTTTCTTCTTCTATTGGAAGATACTCTTGTATTCTTACAAGAAGAATTCCCATTCTCCCATTGACCATACATGCATCCTTGGTTATAACATTGAGAAGGGAGGATTACCTTATGAAAGGTTGAATGTGGCACTACAGGAGCTTTGCCTTTCCCTTTGTAAAGGACAACTCTTGTACTTTCCTTGACTGCTAACTCCTTCTTACCTTTTTTGGAGGAGATGGAGTTTATCAAAGGCAACAGAGCCTTAGGCATGCTGAATTCAGCCACAGCTATTCTCTCCTTTAGGAGTTTCTCTTCAAGATTCAAAATGATCTTGTTCTTCTGCCTTATGGTATCAATTTGGATGATTTAGGTGGCCTTCAGTTGGCTGACTTCCCTCATTTTCTGATCTAGCAAGGATACTGTCTCGAACTGCTGGGCAGCAACTAGCTAAAGAGAGATAATCTCCTCATCCTGCATCTTGGCCAACATCTTGCATTTTCTTAAAGCATCCAAAATTTGACCATACTTGTCAATCAAATTATTGACATCTACCTCAGATTCTCAGCCATCTTCATCACTAGATGAGGATGCATCAGAATCTTAACTGGTCTCATGACCTAAGTAGCTAGACAGAGGTTGTACCTGATCTTGACCAGGCTGATCCTGACAGGATTCTTATTCTGTCAAATTCATCCCCTCACAGCAACCACTGATATCTTCATCCACCTCAGTATCACTTTTTGAGTGTGATAGAGGGCCCCTGATCTCTATCCTGGTATCTGAATGGTCTTCATCTTCGTCTGCAATACCAGCAAGTAGCCCAATGAAGGCTTATTCTTCTTCTTCATACTCTGACTCACTATCCGATAGACTGACATTGTTGTCATCTCTTTTCTCCTCTGTCCCTTCCATGTAGGCAGTCATTATGTCCCACAAATATTTGTTTGTCTGACAGTGAACTACTCTCATGAGGGTTAAGTCATCCATGGAACTTATCATGATGTGGAGTGACCTCTTGTCCATAGTTACTAAGAAGATTTCATCTTCAGTCATTTCTGCATAACTCTTTGGAGTCGAGACTTCTGCATCTAAGACAGAGACCTTCATGGGGAAGAAAGGTCATTCTTGAACTGTTGCAGGGACCCTAGGATCAGAGGCTTCCATGATTTTCTTGACCCTTTCTTTCCAGGTCTCAAAGTTCTCCTTTCTGTAGTCTTGGAGCTCCATTCCTTGTGATTCTCTTCTGTACCCACAAGTATAATCCTTTTAGATATCTTTTGAGGTCTACTTAGACTGTTAAGTCCTTTTTGAGCAACCTCCCTCTGATACCACTTGGAAGTCTTTAATTCAAGGATAGCTAAATCACCTAGAGGGGGGGGGGGGTGAATAGGTTATTGGTCTCTTATTGAGTTATTTTATGTTTCTTCTTTAAGAGCTTTAACTTTTAGTTATTTTATGCTTTCAAGATGTACACAACCTGCACAAAGTAAACAACACAAAAAACATATAGTGATTTATAGTGATTCCCCAAATGGGTACATCCACTTTCCCTCCCGCCTATCCAACTATCTTGTTGGACTAGGCACTTCTCCAAAACTTGCTCCAAAGAGCTTATACCTCGGATCCCGCAGTACCTCTAAGTCTCCTCCAAGACTTACTTCTCATCCACAAGGGCCTACAACTCAGTGGTCAGCAGACAACCTACCTCAGGCTACTAAGCCCTACACTCAGGTTGGGAGGACAGCCCTACCTTAGATTCATAAATGATCCTACCTCAGAGCTCTGCAGTGCTCCTACACTCAGTGACCAGCAAGCCACCTACCTCAGCCTTATCTCTACGGCCTACAGATCAGGCTTTTTAGCCCTACAACTTCAGGCACAAGGCCCTACTCTTAGAGTGCTACAACACTCCTACAACTCAGTACCCTTCCAGGTACCTACCTTAGTGCCCTTCCAGGCACCTACAGCCCAGCCTCCTCCAAGGCCTACAACTCAGTGACACACTTGTCCCTTATAGCTCAGTGACTAAATAGTCACCTACCTCATGCACAAAGGCCCTATACTCAGAGAGTAGCACTCTCCTACCTCAGGCAATTAAGCCCTACAACTCAGATCCACACTTGGATCCTACAAGATGAAGGTGGGTTGGTGGATATTCTTGACACAAGAGATGTTTCTCTATGTCAAGCTTCTTGACTGAGATAAACGCAGCCCAAAAATGACAATAAGAATTTATTTCCTGAGTCTTCCTTCATTGAACTAAGAAGTACTTAGTCCTAACTACTTCCATAACAATAAGTATTTACTTGAGCTAGAAGTGACTTGCAGAACAATGTTTTGCCTCTTTCTGTACTGCGCATGAAGCTCAGTCCTAACTACTACTTCACAACACCAGTGATTTTTCCTGCTGGTCAGTGAAGTTACTGCAGCTAATTGCTGTAACCTAGCCGAGAAAATCTCGGCTCTAACTTGTGCAGACTAAGATAGCTCTGCCTTTTCTTCCTTTCCTGGGCTGAGGTGATTCATCCCTGAATTTTAATCCTGAGGAATAGTCCCCTGAGTCTTCATTTAGATCTCTGCTTCTTCAAGCTTCTTCTCTTCACAACTTCTAGATTAAGATCTTCAGGATGCTTGTACGGCTGGAACTATGAAGAACTTGTAGCAAGGGTAGGCCCTTGGCTGCTTGCTCTTTCCTCAGAGAAATACTCTGGACTTACTTGCTGATGTAGATGAAGATCACACCAGCTATCATGTTGTTGACGTTGTTGATATCAATATTTAACTTTCTCTTCGTCTTCCTAACTTGAGCTTCATGTTCTTCAGCACAACAACAATGACGAAGAAGAAGAACTGCCTAATTGCTCTCTCCAAAAGCTTTTTTGGTATAGACTTTTCCTTTTATTAATTTTGACCCAACGACTCTTGAGCAGTGAGCCCCACACTTTTAATGGCCAGCAGCAACCTTGCTTTAATGCCAACTGTTGTACAATAGGTCTGCGACAACATTTTTTGAATATTATAGCCATCCTGCCACTAATTTATAATATGTTGACTTGTTGACTTTCTGATGTCATCAACTCTGGACTTAGCCAAAAATCAAGCAACATTAGCATAGGCGTTGATTGAGTACTCATCACTCAACGCCAAAACAGTTAGATAGATTTTTGTCCATCTAGGCATTGAGAGCATTGAGTGAGCAATCCTCACTCAACGCCATTTGCCTTAGCCAAAATCTTCCTGCTTCTCTGGCATTGAGAGCATTGAGTGTGTCTTCATCACTCAACGCTTTTTGCCTTAGCCAATTTTCTGCATCTGCATCATCTTAGGCGTTGAGAGAGTTAAGTGAGCATGCCTCACTCAACACTTTTTGCATTAGCTAATTTTCTGCCTATGCAGCATCTTAGGCATTGAGAGTGTTGAGTGAGCATGCCTCACTCAAAGGTTTTCGCCTTAGCCAATTTTCTGCCTCTATAGTATCTTAGGCATTGAGAGTGTTGAGTGAGCATGTCTCACTCAACGCTTTTTGCCTTAGCCAATTTTCTGTGTTTAGAAACACTAGCTTAACTGTCTCAGTGCTTTCTTGTTCTCTACTGAGACAAACACTTATCTCAGTGGTTATGATGGGACTTGCACTTGTCTCAGCAGTTATGCTGAGACCAACACTTGTCTTAGCGGTTATGCTGAGACCAACACATATCTCAGCGGTTATGCCTTAGACAAAATCATTGACTTAACTTTAGGCATTGACTGACTTAGCATGCCTTACTTTTAACTGAGTTTGACGAATGGTGAACTCAGCTTGATGAACTCTGAACTCAGTTCGACAAATTCTGAACTGAGCTCGACGAATTCTGAATTGAGCTCGAAGAACTCAGAATCTCAAACTCTGATTTTAGCTCGACGAATGGCGAGCTCAGCTCGACGAACTCTGAACTCAGTTCGACGAATTCTGAACTGAGTTCGACGAACTCAGAATCTCAAACTCTGATTTTAGCTCGACGAATGGTGAGCTCAGCTCGATGAACTCTGAACTTAGTTAGAGAAATTTTGAATTAAGTTTGACTAAGTTCAACTTACAGCCTTTTTGCTATATGGCATTGAGTGTTTCTTCATCACTTAACGCCAAACTACTTAGCCATATTTATAGCTTGCCAACATTCTTTCTTACCTCTAGCATTGAGCGAGCTTGCTTTACTCAACGCTTGTGGATTTAGGCAAATTCCTGCCTTTTCAGCATCTTTTCTTGGTGTCCATCTTTCTGCCTTGTGACTGTTGAAATTTGTGAAGTGGAAGTGGGTGACGGGACAGGCCGCGCGGCCTGTGGCGAACAGCTTTGGCGGACTGGGCGGACTGGGCGGACTGAGGTTTGCGGCCTGGTGAAAAGTCTGGTGGAAGCCGGCTGTGTTCTGAGCGGGTTGTTGCATGGAGTCCGCGGTTTGGTGCGGCCTGGTATCTGCGGATAGAGAGGCTTGCGGACTGATGCTTTGCTCAGTGGTCGCGGGTGCAAGCTTGCGCTGTTGGCGGGTTGGCTCGAGTTCGTGGGAAGCCTTGCGGACTGGTGTGTCCGCGGTTTTGGCTGTTGCGAACTGGGCTTTGAGCTTGGCTAAGGCCTTGTCGAGCTCAGGTGATTACAGCAGGTCTTGCTGTGGAGACCGGTTGGCGGACTGGTGTTTGGAGTCCGGGAGGAAGCTGCTGTGTTGGACAAGTGCGAGGAGCTTGCGGACTGGTTGTGGTCTGTGCTAGGGTGTTTGGCGGACGGCACTTTGTGTCCGCCATGCTCGCACTGGCCCTTGATGGTTTTGGACTTGGTCACACATTGTGCCAAGTTCATGGTGTCCGCCGTATCCGCCAAGTCCGCTGTGACCGGGCGGACTATTGCTGTTTGCCTTGGGTCGTGGACTTGTGGCGGATTGAGGTGTGAGTCTTGCGGACTGCCTCGGGTTGGTGCGGACAGCCATTGAAGGGGGTTTGCTGTCTTGAAGCAGTTGGAGCTTTGCGGGCTGGTGCCTTGTCCGCTTAGCTTGGGCGGACTAGAGAGGGTTCATCAACGGTTGCCGTGCTCCTGGCGGTTTTCCTTGGTGACCGGCTAAGTCCTCGCGGACTGAGCGGACGGTGGTTTGTATTCACGCGGACTGGGGCGGTGTCGCTATCTCTAGGGCGGTGACCACACTCCTCACCTTGCCTATAAATAGGACCCCCCTGGCACATCTACAGTAACCTAAGTAACGTGAGTGAACAGTAAATTGGGTTGGGCGAGTGCTGCGGTCTGTGTTTTCCAGTCCGCGCGGATTGTTTCAGGCTGACGGTTTGCTGTGTGCAGGTTGCGCGGATAACTTCAAGGAGCCAGGAGCTTGGCTTTGACTTCGGTCAGTGCTTGGAAGTGTGCGGTCTCTGCGGACTCAGCAGGAGGTCGCTCTACGGCTTGTCAGTTCTGTTTCAACTTTCCCAGCTTCAATAACCTGTCCGCCGGCTTCAGGCGGGTAGGGGAGTTCCTCAGTTCGGGTTCAGCAGGAGGCGAATAACGGTCTGTCCGCGCGGCCTCGCGGTCTCGGCGGACTCCGTGGTATTCGGCGGATTGCAGCATAGCTTGGGCGAGCTCAGCGGTCTCGGCGGTCTCGGCGACCTCGCGGTCTCGGCGGACTGGAGTGCTGTCCGCCCGGCTTGTTTTGTGGTTCTTTTTGTTTACAGCTGTAATACTAGCGAAATCATGTCTCGCTATGTATGCCTCGGATTGTAAAGAAGTGAATGCATAATAAGACCTTCTTGTGCTTCCATTGTTTTGTTGGGTGCAACCTCTAGTCCTTGGGTTTTCCGCAGGTTCAGCGTCCGAACTGGGTAGTTCCGAAGATATTAATTTGGTGTTTGGGCTATCTTGCTGACCACGTTGAGAAAATTTAACATGGTATCAGAGGGAGGTTTCTGAGGTTGCGGAGGTTCAGTTGCGTGAGCGGAGGTCAACCAGCGTTGTTACTCAGTGATTGAGTGGTGATCAACCTGTGTTGTGGCTCGGAGCTGCTGAAGGGTACCAACAGGTGGTTGCAATGGAAGGAAGCTTAGCAAGAGGTCTGGGCATTGAACTCTTAACGCCGACTAACTATAAAAAGTGGAAGTCATGCATGAAGAGTTATCTTCTGGGCGAGGAGCTGTGGGAAGTTGTCGGTGGAGACGACAGACAGGAAGTTACTGCTGCTTTCGGTACTGCTGAACAGGTGAGGCTCTGGAGAAGAACTAATGCTAAGGCAGAGTTCGTTCTGAAGAGAGCTGTCTCTCCGGAACTGTTTGATCACATCATTGGGTGTGAGTCGGCTGCTGATATTTGGACAACCATTGATGAGTTGTTCAATAGGAAGAATGTGGCGCGGCTTCAGTTCCTGGAGAATGAGTTGGCCAGGGCAACTCAGGGAGACCTTTCCATCTCCAAGTACTTCTTAAAGATGAAGAGCTTGTGTGCTGAGCTGTCGGCACTGGATCCTGATGAGCCTATCTCTGAGGCAAAGATGAAAAGGCACATTTTCCGTGGCTTGCGGAAGGAGTATGTGGCCTTTGTTACATCTGTTCAAGGGTGGGATACTCAGCCGTCTCTGCTGGAGCTGGAGAATCTGCTTGCCTCGCAGGAGAGCTTAGCAAGGCAGATGGCTGGAGTGAATCTGAATCAGGAAGGCAGTGAGGCTCTCTTCTCAGGCAAGAAGAAGGGATGGGAAGGGAAGAAGAAGAAGAAGGTGCAGGCCGCTGTTGAGAAGGAGACTTCAACTTCATATCCGCCGGAGAGGAGCAATGCTCCTAAGGACTGGAAGAAGAATCTGAAGTGCTACCGGTGTCATCAGCGTGGGCACTTCAAGCGGGACTGCAAGGTCAAACTGCAGCCTGGGCATGCTGCGGGAAAGGAGGAAGCTTGCTCGCGAAGTGAAGAAGCAGAATGGGGAGGAGCTTTCATGACGGGCACTTGTGTCCGGGCCTTATCTGCTGAGCACTTCAACAGCGAGTGGATCGTCGACTCCGGGTGTGGTCATCACCTCACTGGAGACAAGTCGAAGTTCACCTCCATGCAGGCTTACTCAGGTAATGAAGCTATTATCACTGCTGATAATACTGTTTATGCAGTAGAGAAGGAGGGGGTCGTGTCTTTGGGTAGTGATTAGGGGCCACTCACGTTAAGGAGTGTGTATCACGTGCCGGGCATGAAGAAGAACCTCTTCTCGGTGACCAACGCAATGGACGCTGGGTATCACGTTCTGTTTGGGCCAACAGACGTGAGGTTCCTTCGCAACGTATCAGCGGTGAAGGCTGATGTTGCTCATGTTGGGAGGAGGGTGAAGAAATTGTTTGTTCTTTCCACCAGTGCCTATGTTGATAGGATGAGAGCCAATGATAGTGCGGCTATCTGGCATGAGAGGCTGGGGCATGTTGGCATGGACAAGCTGAAGGCAATGGCTAGTAGAAGTCTGGTGAGGGGGTTGCCGATGTTGTCCTCCTTTGGTGATGGGCATGTTTGTGCGGGCTGTCAATATGGTAAGGCACATCGCCTTCCGTTTGATAAATCTCAAACAAGGAGCAAGAAACCATTGGAGTGTATTCATGGCGACCTGATGGGACCGACTGTTACTGCCAGCCTTGTTGGAAGCAAATACATGCTTGTCTTGGTTGATGACTACTCAAGGTATACTTGGGTGTACTTCTTAAAGGAGAAGTCGGAAGCCTTCCATTTGTTCGTGGAGTTCAAGGAGTTGGTAGAAGTCCGGCTTGGCTTGCGGATTAAGAAGTTTAGAACTGATAACGGGGGGGAGTTTGTCTCTTCCGAGTTTTCTAACTTCTGCAGGAAGCACGGGATCCAACGGGAGCTTACTTGTTCTCACACTCCACAACAAAATGGGGTAGCGGAGCGGAAGATCCGTCATTTGACGGAAACCTGCAAATGCTGGCTGCATGCGAAAGATATCCCAAGGTCCTTTTGGGCGGAGGGAATGTCTTGTGCTGCTTATGTTATCAACCGGATGCCACTCAGCCCTATCAACATGAAGACTCCTATTGAGCTGTTGCTGAAGGAGAAGCCGAGTGTTGGACACCTTCGGGTGTTCGGTTCAACTTGCTACGTGCATGTCCCGGATGCTTCACGGACAAAGCTGGATGCGAAGGCAAGGAAACTTGTCTTTGTTGGCTATGATGAGCGGAAGAAGGGATGGAAGTGCATGGACCCTGTGACGAAGAAGTTCGTGGTGTCAAGAGACGTTGTCTTTGACGAGCTGACGTCATATGGAGGTGGCTCGGTGGAGCTAACCGGAAGTAGCAAGGTTGAGGAAGCACCGGTGGAGGCTGCTGAAGGCTTGGAAGAGGAGCTTGCTGTTTCACCAACAGCTCCTGTTGCTTCGAACTCCGAGGCTGAGCCTTCTGGCTCAGGAAGCAGGGGGAGCACTGCTCAATGCTTGCCCCAGGTAGGAGTGGAGCCTGAAGAAGCAACGGAAGCCGTGAGCAAGGAGCCGTGTCTTCGGAGATCGAAGAGGGTGGTTAAACCACCGGCTCGGTACTGTGATGGGAATGCAGTGAGCTTTGTCTCCTTCTTCTTTGCAGGTCCTCTGGATGAGCGAGAGCCTGCAAACTTCAACGAGGCCACTGGAGTGAAGGAGTGGGATGATGCCATGAAGGAAGAGATTGATGCTCTGAAGAAGAATGAAACCTGGGACCTTGTGCCCAAGGTTGATGGCGTTACTCCGGTTACTTGCAAGTGGGTGTATAAGTTGAAGAAGAAGGCTGATGGGAGCATTGATCGGTTCAAGGCTCGCCTGGTCGCAAGAGGATTCTCACAGCAGTATGGAGAAGACTATGAGGAGACATTTAGTCCAGTTGCGAAGATGACGTCTGTAAGAGTGGTGATCGCCTTGGCTGCTAGCAAGGGATGGAGGTTGTGGCAACTCGATGTGAAGAATGCCTTTCTTTACGGAGAGATTGACAAGGACATCTTCATGGATCAGCCGCTTGGTTTCGTCTCTGAGAAGCATCCGGACTATGTCTGCAAACTCAGGAAGGCTCTCTATGGGTTGAAGCAAGCTCCTCGAGCGTGGTATGGGAAGATTGCAGAGTACTTGCAATTCTGTGGATACCTGGCTTCTAACTCAGACTCAAGCTTGTTCGTCAAGAAGAAGGGAGAGCTAAGAGTCTTGGTCCTACAGTATGTGGATGATATGATCATCACAGGGAACTCGGAGGAGGAAGTAGCAAGGCTCAGGGCAGAGCTTGCTATACGCTTCGAGATGAAGGACTTGGGAGAGTTGCATCACTTTCTCGATCTGGAAGTGGAGAGGAAGGAGTGCGGGATTCTCATTAGCCAGAAAGGGTATGCTGATCGTATTGTGAAGCGGTTTGGCATGGGCGAAGGGAAGAAGTGCTCTACTCCACTGGAATCTGGGCTGAAGCTTCGACGGGTTGAGGGAAGGGTTCTTAATGATCCCTTGGTGTTCAGGGCTCTTGTTGGGAGCTTGATTTACCTGACGATTACAAGGCCGGATATAGCTTATGCTGTTGGCCGAGTAAGTCGGTATATGGCTGAACCAAGGCAATCTCATCTAGTGGCGGCGAAGGGAATTCTGAAGTATGTCAAGGTGACTTCTGAGATGGGACTCCTCTATGGAAGGGATGCGGAGTTTGCGTTGCTCGGGTACACGGATGCTGACTATGGCGGTGATTCGGATGATCGAAGGTCTACTTCAGGTTATGTGTTCACTTGCGGTTCAGCTAGCATCTCGTGGTGTAGCAAGAAGCAGGACTCGGTGTCGGTTTCAACCACGGAGGCGGAGTATAAGGCTTCGGCCTTGGCTGCTCGGGAAGCCGTTTGGTTGAGGAGACTCATAGAGGATGTTCATGAAGAAGTGCAAGGGCCTACTTTACTCCGGGGTGACAATGAGAGTGCTCTCAAACTGGTAAACAATCCAGTGTGTCACGCCAGGACCAAGCATATAGAGATTGATCACCACTTCATCAGGGAGAAGGTGTTGGAGGGGTCTCTGCTGGTCGGGCATGTTCGGAGTGAAGATAATCTTGCTGACATCTTCACGAAGCCGCTGTCGAAGGGGCCCTTTGAATGCTTGCGCAGCTTGCTGGGCTTGGTCACCACTTCTCACTTCAAGGGGGAGTGTTGAAATTTGTGAAGTGGAAGTGGGTGACGGGACAGGCCGCGCGGCCTGTGGCGAACAGCTTTGGCGGACTGGGCGGACTGAGGTTTGCGGCCTGGTGAAAAGTCTGGTGGAAGCCGGCTGTGTTCTGAGCGGGTTGTTGCATGGAGTCCGCGGTTTGGTGCGGCCTGGTATCTGCGGATAGAGAGGCTTGCGGACTGATGCTTTGCTCAGTGGTCGCGGGTGCAAGCTTGCGCTGTTGGCGGGTTGGCTCGAGTTCGCGGGAAGCCTTGCGGACTGGTGTGTCCGCGGTTTTGGCTTTTGCGGACTGGGCTTTGAGCTTGGCTGAGGCCTTGTCGAGCTCAGGTGATTACAGCAGGTCTTGCTGTGGAGACCGGTTGGCGGACTGGTGTTTGGAGTCCGGGAGGAAGCTGCTATGTTGGACAAGTGCGAGGAGCTTGCGGACTGGTTGCGGTCTGTGCTAGGGTGTTTGGCGGACGGGACTTTGTGTCCGCCATGCTCGCACTGGCCCTTGATGGTTTTGGACTTGGTCACACATTGTGCCAAGTTCATGGTGTCCGCCGTATCCGCCAAGTCCGCTGTGACCGGGCGGACTGTTGCTGTTTGCCTTGGGTCGTGGACTTGTGGCGGATTGAGGTGTGAGTCTTGCGGACTGCCTCGGGTTGGTGCGGACAGCCATTGAAGGGGGTTTGCTGTCTTGAAGCAGTTGGAGCTTTGCGGGCTGGTGCCTTGTCCGCTTAGCTTGGGCGGACTGGAGAGGGTTCGTCAACGGTTGCCATGCTCCTGGAGGTTTTCCTTGGTGACCGGCTAAGTCCTCGCGGACTGAGCGGACGGTGGTTTGTATTCGCACGGACTGGGGCGGTGTCGCTATCTCTTGGGCGGTGACCACACTCCTCACCTTGCCTATAAATAGGACCCCCCTGGCACATCTACAGTAACCTAAGTAACGTGAGTGAACAGTAAATTGGGTTGGGCGAGTGCTGCGGTCTGTGTTTTCCAGTCCGCGCGGATTGTTTCAGGCTGACGGTTTGCTGTGTGCAGGTCGCGCGGATAACTTCAAGGAGCCAGGAGCTTAGCTTTGACTTCGGTCAGTGCTTGGAAGTGTGCGGTCTCTGCGGACTCAGCAGGAGGTCGCTCTGCGGCTTGTCAGTTCTGTTTCAACTTTCCGAGCTTCAATAACCTGTCCGCCGGCTTCAGGCGGGTAGGGGAGTTCCTCAGTTCGGGTTCAGCAGGAGGCGAATAACGGTCTGTCCGCGCGGCCTCGCGGTCTCGGCGGACTCCGTGTTATTCGGCGGATTGCAGCATAGCTTGGGCGAGCTCAGCGGTCTCGGCGGTCTCGGCGACCTCGCGGTCTCGGCGGACTGGAGTGCTGTCCGCCCGGCTTGTTTTGTGGTTCTTTCTGTTTACAACTGTAATACTAGCGAAATCATGTCTCGCTATGTATGCCTCGGATTGTAAAGAAGTGAATGCATAATAAGACCTTCTTGTGCTTCCATTGTTTTGTTGGGTGCAACCTCTAGTCCTTGGGTTTTCCGCAGGTTCAGCGTGCGAACTGGGTAGTTCCGAAGATATTAATTTGGTGTTTGGGCTATCTTGCTGACCACATTGAGAAAATTTAACAGTGACCACCTGTCACATCACTTAGACAATCTGTCTAGACTTGTTCCATGGAAAATCTTGGACAAGATGAGCCTAAACAACACCAAATGCAACTATGCTCTTAGTGTTGATGGTGATGCCTCTTCAAATCCATTCTAGGGAACATTGTGCGCAATAGACCCAACAGTGGGGGCACACAAATTTGTGTGTCGTTAACCCTAGGCATAGCTTGCACCATTTGGTGTGTTGTAGTCAGACCAGTGACCCAAATTAGTTGAAACCAATTTTAAAACAAAATAGACTCAAAAAGCTACAATTTTGATTTTAACCATATTTCCAGAAAAGCCCTCTAAGTGTTTTAAATAATTAAAACAAAACATTGCATAATATGTTACAGAATGTGAAATAAAATGAATTAATAAAATTCATCAGCCGGCATGAATCTTGGCGCGAAATGGACCGAATCCCATCGTCTTCTTCCTGGAGCCAATGGCAAGGATTGGCCCGTCCTGGGCAATGTTTGCCCGTGAATTCTCGGCCACCCACGCCTCCTCCCGGCCGGCCACCGCCACCACCACCTTCGCTGAGGTGCTGGATGGCCATTCGTGGTGGTTGGCCTATCTTAGGTGGTCGGAACAGTGATATGTGGGTGGAAGAAAATGCTTGAAAACCAAGCTCTCACCCTGCTTGATCTGGGGGCAATTGGCCCCAAACCTTGTACCCAGTAGATGTGGATCTATCCAGTGACAAAGGAGAAGAGGATAAGACCATCTGGGGTGGCTGGAGTAGAGCTGATAGCTGTGTCGCCATTGCCAGTGGTGGCGTCGTTTGGTGCTCTACAATAATACAGCCAAAGGGCTCAGCTCCTTTAAGGGAATGGTGGAAACGTCTACTCTTAGCCTGGGGATGCTTTTAAAATAATCAAATGGGGGAGAGGGAGGGCCATGGCTTCAATGCCATTAATGGCCATGAGGGATGGTTTTTAGCCAATGGTGGTTCAGTGAACCCAGCCACTAAAAGGGCCTGGAGAACCCCTTGATCTTCTCAGAACTAATGGGGGAGATGAATCAAACCAATGGGGATGAAGAGAGGAGGCCCCTTGGCCTTCCTTGGCCATGAATGACCTCTTTCTCTTCCTTTCTCTCCTTCATTAAAGGGCAGTAGATATTTCTCTCTCCTAGTCACTATATCCAGAAATTTGAGTTGCATTTAGGTAAATATCAGCCTCCTAGAGCTAGTGGGACACTCAAATTGGGCTTAGCCCAAATTGATTGGGCTAGGTTAGGTCAACTTGAGCTAATTTGACCTAAACTAGGGTTGAGTTGACTTTGTTCAAATTAACCTTTTGGGTTGACCACAATGGGTCCTTGGTGTCCCATTGGCCTCCCCTTAGGTCTAGGAAGGCTTGGGTAGGGTTGGTTTGGCACCTTGGAGGTCACTAACCCTTAATAGGAAACTTTGACCATTTTAGGGCTAGATTTGACTTTGGTCAACTTGACCTGTTTAGTTGACCCCAATGGGTCCTTGGTGACCCATTGAGCTCCTTTAAGGGTTAGGAAAGTGTAGGTGGGGACAATTTGGCTAAGGGAAGGTTAATTGGCCCTATATAGGTTAGTTTGACCAATTTACGGTTAGGGTTGACTTTGCTCAACTTGACCACTTTGATTGACCCCAATGAGCCCTTAGTGGCCCTATGGAACACCTAAAGTGTTAGGGGTGTTGTGGTGGTGTCCTGGAGTCAAGTTGATGCCTTATAGTCAAACCATAGGGGTGGTTCTGGAATGAGCTAGTTATAGACCAAGGTGATCTCACCTTCATTCCTAGGTTCACTTGGTCTTCTTGGGCTTCCTAGGGTTTTGTCATGACTTAGTCAAGAAAAAATCACTCTTAGGGGTCTAATTATTTGAGGGATGTTACAGCACCAGTCTTCTCAGCATCTTGATTTATCTCTAGAGAACTTTGGAACTGCTCCCCCTCAACAAATGCATCATGCATTACTTGTTCCAGGAGTTTCTCCCCCTCACTCTGAGGGATAGTTACATCAGGAGGATCTGGAATGTTTTTATCAACAGCATCAGGCATGGAAATCTCCTCCTCCATCCTAGTAGAGATTTTGTTGACAATATCTTCAGCTACTTGCCCAGCATCCTTAGATGATGGCAAGTCAACATCATGCTCTTGAACATTTTCAGATTGATCCCTGCTTAAATGATTTCATATATCAAGATCAGAAGATACTGACACTTGGGCAGCTATGTCTATCCTGGTCTCATCCTCAGATACAGATAGATTGGGGTCATGAGGCTCTTCCTCCTCATCTTCAGAAGAACTACTTGAGCTGCTCGGTACTGGAGCTTGAACTTCCTTTTTCTTTTTCTCTGTGATAAGCTGTCCATGGGGCTAACAGACCCTATCCCATCTATCTAGCATCTTGATGTCCATTCATCACATGTGGTGAATCCTGACACCTAACCTCATATTGAGGATGTCAGGGACAGTTCTAAGTAAGAACATGGACAAGATCCTTCACAGGTCTGGCTCAGTCAGGCAATCTGCTATCCTTTTTAGTAGAACAATTCCCCAATCGGTTCTTTTGGTGTGAATCACTCTCTCCTTGAGTTCAAACATCTTTTTAGATATCTTGTCATGGGACCCTGTCTTGCAAATCAAAGCCTTCCCAATGACGTCGGGAAGGAATTTACATTTTAGGTTCAGTTCCTTCTGAGGATGGAACCGTAGGTGTGCTTGGATAGGCCACACCACTTTAAAGCAGACTTGACCTCAGATTGATCCAGGTCCTCTTCCACATCACCTTCTATGAACTTTTGCAACTGGAGGGCTTTGCTCAATCGTCTTGATGTTATCTTTAGCTTTTGTCCGCTGACTACAGTCTTGATCTTCCTCGTAGATGCATCTGCCTTGGCATTGGAAAACAATTTTAGGACCTCACATTTCCACAGCAAACGGGGTTCCGTTAGAAACGTGGAGCAAATGGATAACATATTTCACCTCCTCTGGTGCATCCTTAAAGTCATTCCTCACTAGTTCTGAGACTTCGAACAGGAAATCTTGACCTTTTGACATCATTTTGTATAGAATTTCTAGAGTTCGGCGAGACGGTTCCGTCGTTTTGGCTAATACGGGGAGAGGAAGACAAGGAACAGTGTATTTTACACTATACACAAGTCCTTTGATTTATAGTTATTTCTAAGTGAGAAGGCGGTAAGGCACTTACCTGTTTGTGATCATGATATGATCGACGGCTGGGATTGATTACCGTTACTTAGTCGCAAACAGATACTCCCATAGTATTTGTTGAGTTAACTTAATACACTCAACTTTCTCAACACCTTTATACATAGTCTTATTTGACTAACCTTCCTTACATGGATTACATAAACCTACAACCTACAAGAATAACACATATCTATAATAGGGAGCTAATAGGTTCAACTAAATTCAACAAACCCATTTCAATTTTAAAGAGTTGAACCTATCTCCACCTAGTGTCTTAGTAAGGATGAGAGCCATTAGTTTGTCTATTGAGATAAATTTAAGACTAATGACTTTCTCCTCCCCATTCTCTTTAATTTAACATGATATCTTGTCTCAATATGTATAGTCCTACTGTGAGAGATATGGTACCTAGCAGTTGAGATTGTACTTAGTTGAAACAAAATATGAAGGAGTTCTATTTATCTTAATAAAGTAGACTTAGAATGGAAGCTAGATTCTCAGCAACTGTGCACGGCAACAGTTTTTCACCCTGCCAATTCTCTTCTTGCTGAGCCAAATCTTCTCTTCTATTAGCCATAGATGTGTATCTGGCTCTATCTGACTAGCTCCCCCTCAATAGCAGAATCTAGCTTGGTGGTCTCCCCTTGAACGTTTGCAAATCTCTTAAACATTCTTTGTTAGATTGTTAGTCTGTCCACTTCCATCTACAATTGTATGACCCTGAAGATAGTTTCCTTGTTCCAGTCCTAAGTATGGAGCATCCTTTATCCAAGCACCAAATAAGAGATGGGCCCTTGGACTATCATGCAAAACAGAATTATCTTACCTTAGGACCGCATTTTTTATTGGGCCCTAGGTTCTTGTTAGTCTAAAACACAACCAGTCATCCTGCAAATTTTCTGACAAGAAAACTAACATTAGCTCTAGGCACTCTTGGATTGTGCCCGCAATCTTGGGCAAAATGTCCTACTTTGCCACAACACTAGCACTCATGGATATTATGCCTTCTCTTATGAGTAGGTCTGGCAGTTGGGTTAACTGCGGATAGAACTGAAGGAAGAGCAGTTTTCTTGTTCTTATTTCTCTCAGCCACAATCTGACTAAAGATAGGTCTGGCAGTAGAAGAGCTTGGTTTTTCTTGAAGTCTACCAATAGTGGTCTTCTTTGTGGAAGACATACTATTGATGGCTCCAGAAATTCCCAAGTCTGGCTTGCTGACAGACTTTCCCTTGGTCTGAGTGTGTGCTGGGAGATCATGAGAAAATGCTACTGCCTTACTCATGAGTGTGGGGGCTAGTGCACTAAATACAAATGGTCTAGGATGGACCATTTGACTTTTTCATGGGGAGCGTTACATGCACTCATTCCCCTACCTTTTCTTCTTCCATTGTAAGATACATTTGTATTCTTGCAAGAAGGATTATCATTCCACCAGTGACTATACTTGTAGTTCTGGTCATACTTGTTAGATGGGAGAATTACCTTATGAAAAGTTGACTGAGCCTCAACAGAAACTTTACCTTTCCTTTGGGAGAGGGCAACTCTAGAATTTCTCTTAGACTCAGCAGCTGTCTTGAGGGCATCAATCTTAGAGAAATTAGCCACAATTCTCGCCTGCCTCTCAAGTTTCTCTTCAAGATCTAGAATATGAGAATTCTTATATTTGATGGTCCCAATATGGATGTCTGTCATGACCTTCAGCTGGCTGACTTCCCTCATTTTTTGATTCAGAATAGATGTTGTCTCAGCTTGTTGGGAGGCAGCTAGCTGAAGGGAGGCAATTTCCTCAGCTTGCTCCTTGGCCAGCTTCTTCCTTAATTTCAAAGCATCCAGAAGGGCACCATACTTATTAATCAATTGATTGATATAATCCTCTCATTCTGATCCATCATTATAACTTGATGTGGAAGCATTAGAGTTTGGAATGGTCTCATAATCAGATTCTGAGGATGAGCGAGATAAGGAATATACCTGATCTGGACTAGCCTGATCCTGGCTGGATTCTTCTTCTATCATGGCCATTAGCCCATAACATCTACAGTCATCTTCCTCATCAACATCACCCTCTGAGTCACTGTCTAAAAGAGACAGAGGGGCCCTGATCTCTATTATTGCATCTGGATAGACATCATCTATAGCACTGTCACTGAACACAGAGGATAGCGGGGCTCTGATTCCTATCCTGACAACAGGATAGTCTTTATCATCTACAATAGCTGCCAACAACCCATTGTAGGACTTTTCCTTTCTGCATATTTTAGACTTCATTGAGCTCCACCCCTTAAGGTTCACTACTTGACTCATAAGAACAAACCTTTTAACTATCCTTGGAGATCACTCAGAATGTTAAGTACTTTTTGAGCAACCTCTCTCTGATACCACATGGAAGTCTTTAATTTCAAGGATAACTAAATCACCTAGAGGGGGGGGGGGGGGGTGGGGGAATAGGTTTCTTAGTCTATAGTGACTTTCTTTTATTTTCCTTCTTAATTGCTTTGTGAGTTAGTATTTTTCTACTTTCAAGAAACACACAACTTGCAACAAAGAAACAACACACAAAGCACAAACAGAATTTATAGTGGTTCCTCAAATAAAGGGTATGTCCACTTTCCCTCCCACCATTCTAACTTCTAGTTAGACAAGTCTCTTCTTCAAAACTCAACTATAAGAGCTTACACCACAAATCCCTCATGTTCTCTCAGTCTCCTCTAAGACACACAACTCAGGCACTAAGACCTACAACTCAGTGATCAACTGATCACCTACCTCAAGCCAAAGGCACTACCACTCAGGCTGGGAGAACAACCCTACCTCAGATCCATAAAGGATCCTATCTTAGAGAGAATGACTCTCATACAACTCAGGCACAAAGGCCCTACCTCAGATCCAAAGGATCTTATAGCTCAGGCACAAGTGCCCTACATCTCAGATAGAATGACTCTCCTATCTTAGGCTCAAAAGCCCTACAGCTTAGTAATAAAATGATCACCTACCTCAGATCCAGTCTAGATCCTACAACTCAGATTGACACTTGAATCCTACTGCTCAGGCCAAAGCACTACACTCAGATTCTCAACAAATCCTACCTCAGATCGACAAGTGATCCTACTCTCAAATTATAACTTGGATCCTACACTTAGATTCACACTTGAATCCTACACTCAGCCTTTATATATTCAGGCCTACAGCTCAAATCTGTAAAGATCCTATAGGATGAAAGTGGGTTTGATGAATAATGACAATAGAGATATTATCTCTACGTCAATCTCCCTGGACTGAGATAAACTCAGCCCAACTTTGACTCCAGGGATATACTCCCTGAGCCTACTGCTTCCTAAACTGAGAAGGTCCCAACACTATCTTCTTTACAATAATTGTATATCTTTGCTTGTGCTGGAAGTAACTTTGAGATCTGCTTCTCTGCACGTTTCTGAACTGAACCATAATCTCAACCCTATCTCCTTCATTACTGTACAAATCAGTTATCTCTGCTTCTCCTTCTTCCTCAGAAAGTAAGCTTTTTGACCTTGCAAGTGCTGGTGAAAATGGCACCAGCAAACTTGCATTTGTTCCCAGATCCTGCAGCTAGGGTTAGACCCTGGCTGCTTCCTTTTTCTCATGGATTTTCTCTAGACTTGTTATTTTCGGTGAAGAAGACAATAGCTAACTTTGTTGAGCTTTCAAACCGGCTGTATTGAACACTGTTCTTCCTCCTCTGCAATAATGGCGAGGAAGAATATGACTACTAGCTATGATGGGTCCGACGTTCCTTCACTTGACCCGTGGCGCTCTTCTACTTATTTAAGAAATTAAGTAGAACCATTTCCAACAGTCTGGGCTTTTGGAATAGTTGGTTATGCGCTTGATCCTTCAATTGGTATCAGAGCAGGTCACGGGTTCAAGACCGGGGGGGGGGGCTATTAAATCTTGATTTTTCCCTTCTACATGTGTGAGTCTGGCGGGTCAGGCAACCGTGGATATGTGGTAACTCCACCTCTGAGCCGTTCAACCATGGACATGTGGTAAACCCACCTCTAAGCCGTGTGGTCCATGTGGTAACCCCACCTCTGAGCCATGTGGGCCATGTGGGCCATGTGGTAACTCCACCTCTGAGCTGACGGGTTGTGCTGGACGCCGGGGGGACTGTTGGGTCCGACGTTCCTTCACTTGACCTGTGGCGCTCTTCTACTTATTTAAGAAATTAAGTAGAACCCTTTCCAACAGTCCGAGGTTTTGGAACAGTTGGTTATGCGCTTGATCCTTCAAGTTATATGTGTGAAAAGATAATTTCTTCAATCAGAACTCTTTCTTTTCTATTTTGCCGCTCAACGGCTCTTTGAGCTGTGGGGCCCACACAAGGAGTTACCCGTTGCAACCTTGCATTAACTACAAAGGTCGTGTGATAGGCCTGCAGTGCCGTTTGTTGCGTACTGTAGCCTTCCCTCAACATTTTGAATTTTGCTGACAGTTGCTAACATCAACACCTAAGGACTTAGTCAAAATCAAGCATTAGAGCATAGGCATTGACTGAGCAACCTTCACTCAATACCCCAACACTTAGACAGATTCTCTGTCACTAGGCTTTGAGTGAGCAACTTTCACTCAACGCCAAAACACTTAGAAAAATTTTATGTAGTTAGGCGTTGAGTGAGTAACCTTCACTCATTGCCAAAGACCTTAGACATGTTTTTGTCACTTAGCGTTGAGTGAGTAACTTTCACTCAACCCTTTTTGACTTCGTTAATTTTCCTATCTGGGAAGTGTTGGGAGTTGCCTCTTCACTCAATTCTTTCTGCATCTGTCAATTATATTGGCGTAACATTGTGTGAGTAGGCTTCAATCAATGCTTTTATCACAGGGCGTTGAGTGAGTACGCTACACTCAACGCCTGTGGGCTTAATCAAATATCTACACAGTTTTTTCGTGGCTTTGACAATTTAAGTATTACTCAACGAATTATGTTATATGGCATTGGGTGGGTAGACTTTACTCAACGCCTGTGGACTTAGCCACATTTCTGTCAGTTTCTTCATATGCTTTGGCACGTTGAGTATTACTCAATGATTTCAGCTATATGGTGTTGAGTGAGTTGACTTCACTCAATGCCTGTGGACTTAGCCACATTTCTATATAGCCAATAGTTAGGCTTAGACTATCCAATCTATACTCAGCGCCTATTGTTATGTGGCATTGAGTGAGCATTTCTCACTCAACGCCTATGGACTTGGATAGATTTTTGTGTCTCCACATCTCTAACTTGTGACCACCTGTCACCATCACTTGGACAATCAGTCTAAACTTGTTCCAAGGAACATCCTGCACATGATGAGTTTGAACAACATTAAATATAATAATGTGTATACCATTGACTTGTTTGACTTCTTAAAAATCTGGGACATTGGGCACAATGGACCCAACACTCTGAATGCCTACCATATTGCTGAGGCTTTGAGTGAACTAACTTCAATCAATGCTTCTGTTCTTAGCTGTAACTTTTTTTATTAATGAATTGAGTGAGCCTTAATCACTCAACGCTTCTGCCTTTGCTTGGCTCATTTTTGATGAGATGTTGAGTGATCTACCTTCACTCAATACTTATGTACTTAGCCAATTTTCTTGATGAGCTTGCATTGAGTGAGCTGTCCTCACTCAACGCATCTGGACTTAGACAGATTTTAATGTCTATCACTCTTTATGCTTTGACTGATCATTGCTCTATCGATGCCTTGTTCTTTAGGCATTGAGTGAGGTATCCTCACTCAACGATTCTGGACTTAGTCGATTTTTAAGCTTGCCAGTACTGAGGTTTTGATAGATTTTGCTGTACTCGACGCTTCTTGCTTTATAGCGTTAAGTGAGCTGTCTTGACACAATGCATGTTGACTTAATCCCATTTCTGTCTCGCAAACTACTGGGCTTTTATTATCCATCCTTTACTCTGCGTTTTTTGGAATTTGGCATTGAGTGAACTGGCTTTAATCGATGCTTGTGTACTTAGATGATTTTTGGTCTTTCCAGCAACCTACCTTGTGACCACATGTCACAATCACTTAAACAACTGGTCTAAACTTGTTCCAAATAACATCCTGCACAGATAGAGCTTGTGACAATTGTTAGATTACACACATGTGTACACCATTGTCATGCAGGCCTTCTTCAAATCTAGAACATTGAGATCAATGGACCCAACAACAACCATATCACTCTCACCATCTCCCGCAGGCTTGAAAAGACTCTTCCCCTGCTCATGGGGATTCATTTCAGTATTGTTAGGAAGGATGCCTTGAGCATGCTTGGGTAGAAGTTGGGCCAATTGGCCCAATTGCGTCTCCAAGTTTCTCATAGATGTCGTTTGGTTGGCCATATTAGACTGGCAATCTCCACAAATTTCTCTATCATCTCTTCTAGGGCACTTCAATTTAGCATGGGAGCACCTTGAGCATAACCCGGTTGTGGTGGCCTTGGTTGTCTCCGAGAGGCATGAGCATCAAATTGATGTTGCCCCGATTGCCATCATTTGCCAGAAGTGTTTTGTTTCCACGAAAAATTTGGGAATCCAAGACACAAGCAAATATCATCTTTGCAAATCCACGGAGTCTTCTCCGGTTTACCCATGATCATCACCAATCCAGACTAACGGTCCAGATGGGCTTCACATAGCATGTCTTTGCCGTACTCCACAATTCCGGCTCTAGATGCAGACTCAACAAAGTAATCACTTCGCGGATCCACCTTTTGGTGGAGGATTCCACGCATATGCATAAATAAAGGACTTTGTTGGAACACCCGATTACTAATTTGGGTCAGGATCACTATGTCTCTAGGAATCTTTGTTTGACCTCCTGTATAGCTTAATAGGTCAATTAGAATTGAGTCTAAGGGTTAGAAGTCTAGGTTTGGAAGCTGCCCTGAAGACCAAGATTTTGTGTTTGGAGACTAAGTCATATCGTCGAGCTCAGCACGACGATTCGTCGAACTCCGGTCGACGATCGTCTAGCTCAACTTTGACAAGATCGTCGAACTCCATTCGACGATCGCTGAGCTCAACTTCATTATATCGTCGAACTCCGTTCGACGATCGGTGAGCTCAGGTCGACGATTTTGACTCTGCTTTGGTTCTTTATCTCTGAGCTCAGTTCGACGATCTTTGAGCTCAGATCGACGATATTTTGCTGCTGTATAGTTCCAGATCGCTGAGCTCCGCTCGACGATAGCAGAGCTCAGTTCGACGATTTCAGATAACTTCCAGGATATTTCTAAATTCAAATTCAAATCAGTTAAGAGTTATTCTACAATTAATTCAGAGATTTCCTAGCCGTTCTCATTCATGTCTGGACCAAGTTTCAAGGGATTTTTCAAGGAATGTTTCTGTGAACTTTCCTCCAAAAGAGATTTTGCTATTAAGGATGCAATTAATGCAGGCCAACGACTATCTTTGACAGAGAATGTTATTCTATTCTGTACCAGAGAATAAAAGATAGACTTTTTTGAATCTCTCATAGAACACACACAATACCGAGAGAGAATACAGATTACAGAGACTCATTCAAAAATCTTCTGTCACAAAGAATTCTGAAGAACACACATCCAAGGAGATCAAGCTTTCTCAAATCTTCAGATCTCTTTAGTTTTCAAAGTGTTCAAGGCCAACATATTCCCAGACTCCAGATATTCAACATTTCAGCTATTGCTGAAATCATCTATTGCTGGAGTTCAATCTTTGAAGGCCTATCACCCTCAGCAAAGCTTCTCTTCCTGAAGATCTCAAGGATTCAGGGGGAGCTTTGACATCAACAATCCACATAGTCGTCTCAGTTGTTTGAGAAAGAGAAGACTTCCATCACTCTCTCACCCCCACTCTGTAAAGGGTTTCTCAAACTCCCTTCAAAAGTTTGAGCTTGGTTTTTGAGCACCTTGTCAAAAGCTCATTGGTGGCAAGACACCTGATCAAAAAATCTGCTTTGGTTTTTGAGCACCTTGTCAAAAGCTCATTGGTGGCAAGACACCTGATCAAAAAATCTGCTTTGGTTTTTGAGCACCTTCTCAAAAGCTCATTGGTGCCCAGGACACCGGATCAACTCATCCTGCAGTGGATTCCTACCTAGGGTGGTAGAAGAGTGGATGTACCCAAGTTTAGGGGAACCACTATATTCCCTTGTGTCTTCTGGTTTTGGTTGCTTTTATTTTTGTTTCTGGCCTTGATTTCTCTGTGCTTAGTTTTTATTTAACTTAGTGCTGTGATTAGATTTATTATTGCTTCCCTGCTCACTCTTATTACAACAATTGTTGTAAAAGTTTTTAAAGCACCATATACTCTATTCACCCCCCCTTTAGAGTATATCAGATCTAGCTGCACTTTTAATTGGTATCAGAGCCAGGTTAGTTAAACATACCATACCTGATTGGTTGTACAGGCTAACACCTGAACCCAAAGATCCCAAGTTAGATCTGCTTTCTTTTGTATTTTATTATTAGATTTTGTTTTCACAAATCATGGCCCAAAACAAAGATTATGCTAGCACCAGACCTCCAGTGTGCAATCTGTCAAAGTTTGCACTCTGGAAAGCAAGGATCAGACTTTACATGAATTCTATTGACGAAGATATCTTTAATTCTGTTTTGACAGTGTGTCCAAGACCCCCAGAGAACATAAGCACAAATGTTGTTCCACCTCCATCAGGAACAGATGCTGACATCAAGAAATGGAAGGTAGCTGATGCCAAGGCTATGAACATCCTAGCTCAGACAATGTCTGATGACATATTTCAAAAGGTAGCTGAATGTAATTCAGCAAAGGAAATTTGGGACAAACTCTCAGAAATAGTCTCAGGCTCAGCTGATGAGAGAAAGGATAGAAGATCTCATCTCATCTCTCAATATGAGAATTTCAAAAAGGGAGAAACTGAGTCAGTGGGAGATATGTACAACAGATTAAGTCTAATTGTCAGTGAACTCAGAACATTGGACAAAGAGATCTCTCTAACTGAACTTAATGACAAGATCCTAATGTGCTACCCCAGCACTTGGGATTCAAGAATCTGGCCAATTAAGGATGCCAGAAGTCTGAATGAGATCACCACTGAAGCTCTATTGGGTAAGCTCAAATCTTATGAGCTACTCATCAAAATAGAGAGGAAGAACAGAAGGCTGCCTCACCAGCCACAAGAAAAGAGAAGACCATAACATTCAAGGCAACTGAGGATCTGCCTGAAGATAAAGCTACAGGCAATGATGAACTACTCAGCTTGTTGGCCAAAAGATTCTACAAGATGGCCAGAAAGGACTTCAGAAGAAGATCATACAAGGAGCAGGATAAGACAAGGTATGACAAGTCCATTAGTAATAATAAAGACATTATTTGCTTTGGTTGCAGGAAACCAGGGCACATAGTTCCTGACTGTCCAGAGAACAAGAACAAGGACAGAAGGGACATGAAGGAAAGAAGAAAGGAGAAAGACTCCAAAAGGAATGGCAATGGCAAACCTTCTTCAAGCAAAAATGTTAGAAAGTAGAGAAAAGAAGCGAAAAGAAGAAGACAAGCGAATAAACTTTTGAATAATTGAAATTTTATTATCCAAAAAAGATATCATTTACAAAGGTATGGCCTCCCTTATATAGAATGGAGGAAATAAGAAAGAGAGTATACAAACAATGTGGGACTAAACATTTACAGTACTGGGCGGCTAGAATAATGGAGACCGCATAGGCCGCGCGGTTAGACAGATGGGCTAACCGCTCGGCAACTCCAGCAGGATAGAACAGGCCGCAGAGGTAGACCGATAGACCGCCCGGTCTCCAGGCACCAGATAGACCGCCAGACCGCTCGGTTAACAAACCGCTGGATCAGACCGCTAAGCCGCCCGGTCTAATACTTCAACACTCCCCCTCAAGCTGGAGCATAGATATCAATCATGCCCAGCTTGTCACAAATGCGGAAGAAGGAAGTAGAAACCGGCTTGGTGAAGATATCTGCCAACTCCTTGTCAGAGGTGACAAAAGGAGTACAAATCTATTTCTTCAAGATCTCCTCCCGAATGAAGTGACATTCAACCTCTATATGCTTCGTTCTCTCATGAAAGACCGGATTCCTGGATATGTGTATAGCGGCCTTGTTGTCACAGAACATAGGGAGAGGACAATCATATACCTCGCCCAGGTCAAGCATGAGAGCCCGCAACCACTTTAACTCACATGTAGTCGACGCCATACTCCGGTATTCTGCTTCGGCACTGGATCTGGAAACAACAGACTGTTTCTTGCTCTTCCAACTTACGAGATTTCCTCCAACAAAGGTACAAAAACCTGACGTGGATTTACGATCGCCTTTGTCATCTGCGTAACTGGAATCTGAGTAGGCCTCAACCCTCAAATGGCCATTCTTCTGAAAGAGTAACCCCCTGCCCGGTGCTGCTTTGATATACTCTAAAATCTTCAGGGCGGACTGAAGATGACACTCCCTGGGAGCTTGCATAAACTGACTGACCTTTCCTACAGCGTAGGCGATGTCGGGTCTAGTCACCGTGAGATAGATGAGTTTGCCTACCAAACGTCTGTACCGTGTGACATCAGATAGAGGAGGCGAGTCATCCGTCCACGTTTTGTCCTCTCCAACAGCCATGGGAAGATGAGCTGGTTTGGCACCTGTCAAGCCTGCTTCTTGAAGAAGATCAAGGGCATACTTCCGTTGAGAGAGAACCAAGGAGTCAGGCTTCCGAGAGATTTCTATCCCCAAAAAGTATTTTGGAGAGCCCATATCCTTCGTGACCAAGTGCTGTCGGAGGTGCGTCTTCGTCAAGTCCACCCCATCTTGGTCATCACCAGTAAGGAGAATATCATCCACATATACGGCTAAAACCACCAGTCCCGAGGCCGTTTTGCGAATGAACAAGGAGTGATCGGCCGAACTCCTTTGAAAGCCGATGGTTGCCACAATACCACTGAATTTTTCGAACCATGCCCGAGGGCTCTGCTTTAGGCCGTAAATGGCCTTCTTCAAATGACAGACACATGTCTCCCCCTGAGCAACATACCCAGGAGGTTGCTCCATATAGACGTCCTCCTGAAGATCGCCATAGAGAAAGGCATTCTTCACATCAAGCTGGGAAATAGCCCAAGCCCGGTTAACGGCCACAGAAAAGAGAACCCGGATGGTGCTGAGGCGAGCAACCGGAGAGAAGGTATCAAAGTAATCAACGCCATAAGTCTGAGTAAAGCCCTTGGCCACCAGCCGGGCTTTGTAGCGATCCACAGTGCCATCGGGGCGAAACTTCACAACAAAGACCCAGCGACAGCCAACCACATCAGTGCCCACGGGAGGAGGAACCAGAGTCCAGGTACCCCGTTCAGTAAGAGTAGCCATCTCCTCATCCATGGCAGACTTCCAATGAGGGAGAGCGAGAGCCTCCTGGTAGGTACGGGGAGTAGAAGTAGCAGAGATAGCCAAGGCAAACGACCTGCGAGAAGGAGAAAGCTGATCATAAGAAACAACAGCCGTGAGCGGGTGTTGAGTACACGCCCGCACCCCTTTGCGAAGGGCAATGGGAACACCCAGATCATCGGGAGCGTCGGCGACAGGAGCGTCAGTGACCGGAGCGTCCGTGGCGGAGAAGGCTGGCCCGGGACCAGAGAGAGACGGCAGCGGAGAGGAGGGTGGAGGGGTGGGTGGGGAGACGGACTGGGAAGGAGTGGGTGGAGGAGTAGACGAAGGTGGGAAAACGTGAAGAGGTGTGGAAGAAACGGAGATATCAGAAGGAAGAGAAGGAAGAGAAGAGGAAGGAGAGAAATAGGAAGCATTTTCGAAAAAAGTCACATCTGCGGAGACAAACTGCTTGCGGAGAAGAGGGTCAAAGCAGCAATAGCCTTTTTGAGTGGTAGAGTACCCCAAAAAGACACACTTGGTGGAACGGGGGGAAAGCTTGTCGCGGGTAGCGGAGGGAGCGTGAACAAAGGCCGTACAGCCAAAGATACGGAGAGGAAGAGGAAAAGGTTCCTGGTGGGGGTAGAGAAGGGAGAAGGGAGTCCGGCCGTGGAGGACCGTGGAGGGAATGCGATTGATGAGATAGCAAGCGAGAAGCACAGCATAGCCCCAGTAGGAGCGAGGGACGTGCATCTGCGTCATGAGAGTACGCGCAACATCAAGCAGGTGACGGTTTTTACGCTCCGCCACCCCATTCTGTTGGGAGGTGTAAACACAAGTCGTTTGATGAATGAGGCCGTGTTGGTGAAAGAAAGCGGAGAACTCATGAGACAGATACTCCTTGGCATTATCAGAACGTAAGACTTTAATAGAAATAGCAAATTGATTCTTAATCATAAAGTAAAAAGATTGCCAAACAGAAAATAGCTCAGAGCGATCCTTTAATAGATACACCCAGGTACATCGAGTAAAATCATCGATAAAAGTGACAAAATAGGAACTGCCCCTACCAACTGTGAGGGTAGGAGCAGGACCCCATACATCAGAATGAATAAGATCAAAAATGCGAGAGGAGCCACGGCCTTGCTTTGGTGGGAAGGAGGAGCGATGATGTTTGCCAAGCTGACACGCATCACAGTTGAGCGGAGAACTGGTGGGAGGTAGGTGGGGCAGAAGCTGACGAATGAGCCGAGGAGGAGGATGTCCAAGACGAAGATGCCACTGCAGGAGATCGGTGGAGGAGGAGTAGGCAGAAAGAGCTGAAACATCGTCGAGGAAGTAGAGGCCGCCGCTCTCAGTCCCAGTAGCAATCGTCCGCTGGGTCCTCGGGTCCTGAAAAGAACAAGTAGTGGGAGTGAATAAAACGGAGCACTGAAGTTGCCGGCAGAAAGTAGTAACTGATAACAAATTGCACGGGAACTTCGGGACATAGAGGGTATCCTCCAAGCAAAGCGAAGGAGTGAGTTGAACCATGCCCGTTCCATGAACCGGAGACGGGGAACCATCCGCCACACGAACTGGGGGTAAGCGGTCATGGGTCTCAAGACGGGAGAAGCAATGAGGGTTGCCCGTCATATGATTGGTGGCACCTGAGTCAATCAGCCATTTACCTTGGGTAACGACGTGGGCACTACCTGACGTCGTGGCCACAGAGGCAGACGGCCTAGAAGAGGCGGAGGCCGAAGAAGAAGGAGCATCACCGGAAGGGCGAAGATGAGGATGTTTCTGCCAGCAGCGGTCAACAGAATGGCCAGTACGACCACAGTGAGAGCAGAAGAAGCGGGAGGAACCCCGTCCGCCAGAGGAGCCACGACCACTAGGGCCCCCCCGCTGAGCTTGGTGAGCAAAGGAGTCCTGGGAAGGGGGGGAGGCCAACAGAGGCCGCTGGAGGAGCGAAGTAACAGCGGCAATGCGAGCCGCAGTGGCATCTAAAGTAGGAGATTCCGCCTCACCCAAGATCTGCTGGCGGATCATATCATAAGAGTCGGGAAGACGAAGAAGATAACAAACAACCAGGAGTTCCTGGAAGTGTTTGTGCTGGTCGGCCAAGTCCGCGGAGAAGGGGCGATTCTGGAGGATTTCAGCCCCAAGAGCCTGAACCTGCTGATAAGCCGCAGCTGGGGACATGGAAGGGCGGGCGAAGAGGTCCGCATAGAGAGTATAAATGCGGGACGTCTGGCCCCCCTTAGAATAGAGAGCAGCGAGGTGAAGCCAGGCAGCCTTGACCGTCTCATCATGGCGAATGACGGGAAGGCACTCATCAGAAAGGATGTTGGCCAGCCAGGTGCGAACAAGAGCATCACTCGCATCCCAGTCATCAAACTCAGGAGAGGTGCGAGGAGGAGGGTCATCGGTGAGGTGATGACGCTTGCGTTGAGAACGAAGGAGAAAGGTGAAAGAAACACTCCAATCGGGATAGTTGGAGCCAACAAGCTTGGACAAAGTGCCAAGGTTGCCCGAAGGAGGAGGAGGAGAAGGAGCTGCAGGAGTAGTGGTGAGACCGGAGGTAGTCATAGAACCCGGCAAGCAGAAGAAGCCGCGCGAACTGAAGCGGTTAGAAAAACAGACGAAGCCGCGCGAATAGTAGCGGCTTGAAACAGGCAAAGGCACAGGGGGAAGAGGTCGCACGGACTGAAAAGGCCGAGCGAACAGCAGAGAGGAGAAGAGCAGGTGACTGCGACCAAGATGCGGGTAAGCAAGGAATAACCCGCACGGTCAGGCAGATCACAGCAGCGGCGAGAAGGCGGTCAAAGGCACAGCGGGGAAGAGGTCGCGCGGACTAAAAAGGCCGAGCGAACAGAAGAGAGGAGAAGAGCTGATGACCGCGACCAAGATGCGGGTGAGAAAGGAACAGCCCGCACGGTCAGGCAGATCACAGCAGCAAGCCGCGAGTAGAGAGACAACAGTCGCGGATAGGGACAGACCGCAACGACTAGGAAGTCGGAGCGGGAGGAAAGAACAAGAAGCGCGGCGACAAGGAAACAGGTCGCTGCGACAAAGAGCAGAAGGAGAAGAGAAGAAGAAGCAAGCCGCGCGAACAGGGCAGCAGACAGAAACAAGCCGTGCGGTTAGAAACAAGCCGGGCGGACAGAGAGAAGCCAAGTCGCGAAGCAAGTCGCAGAATGCGGAAAACAAGCCGCGAACAACAGAGAGCGCACAGAATCAGAGGGAAATGACCGTGTCCTCTGATACCATGTTAGAAAGTAGAGAAAAGAAGCGAAAAGAAGAAGACAAGCGAATAAACTTTTGAATAATTGAAATTTTATTATCCAAAAAAGATATCATTTACAAAGGTATGGCCTCCCTTATATAGAATGGAGGAGATAAGAAAGAGAGTATACAAACAATGTGGGACTAAACATTTACAGTACTGGGCGGCTAGAATAATGGAGACCGCATAGGCCGCGCGGTTAGACAGATGGGCTAACCGCTCGGCAACTCCAGCAGGATAGAACAGGCCGCAGAGGTAGACCGATAGACCGCCCGGTCTCCAGGCACCAGATAGACCGCCAGACCGCTCGGTTAACAAACCGCTGGATCAGACCGCTAAGCCGCCCGGTCTAATACTTCAACAAAAAACAAGCATACAAGAAAAGGGTTTGTTGCTGAATCCTGGAGTGAGACAGAAGAAGAGTCAGAAGCCTCATCCAGCTCCAGTGATGATGAGGATGATGCAGAAGAAAAGAAGTTCTGCATGATGGCAATCAATGCCTCACAGCATAATTCAGAAGAAGAGGAGTCAGAGTCAGACTCAGAGACCCAACCTGAAGAAGATCAGGTAATTGGTTCTTTTGATTTTAGTTCAGAAGATTTTAAATCTGAATTTAAAGCACTGTGTTTAGACCTGCTAAAGTCTGAGAAAGAGATTATCTCTCTCAGAAATCAATTATCTGAACACAATACTTTAAAGTCAGAAAACCTCAAACTCTCTCAGGAGTTGGAGTGCTGTAGGGAACAGATAGCTTCACTGAAAAGTGAGCTCTCTGAGGCCAAGAAGCTTGAAGAATCCCTTAATGGGAGAAGCATCAAGCTGATGGACATCACAAGCACAGTGAACTCTAGATTCAACAGTACACTGGGCTTGAGTGCTTCATCCAGCCAACCTATAGTCCTAACAACTCCCATCAAATTCATTTATGACAAGGGAAAGGGAGTTATAGAGGTTGCTAGGAAAAATTCTGATCTGCCTCAGAAAATTAAGTCCCAGCAGAAATAGTCGAATGGAGATTGACGATCGCCGAACTCAGCTCGACGATCTCAGGCAAAATCGTAGAACGCAGATCGACGATCTCAGCCAAAGTCGTCGAACGCAGGTCGACGATCTCAAATACCTGACCTCAGCTATAGTCGACCATCGAACGGAGCTCGACGATCTAACCCAAGATCGTCGAACGCAGCTCCAAGATCGTCGAACAGAGGTCAGAGCTCTGGAAAATTTTTCAAAGGCAAATCAAAATTGAATCCTAAGGGTCCTTCATCCCAAATCTTTAACCCTTATATTGAATGGATTATACCTCCAAGGAGATATCATCCTGAAGGATATAAGAGTCAACCAGGGATGTCTTTCATTTCAGAATTTAAAGGTTATCAACCTAGGCCCAAGGTAAACTGGGTCAAAAACAAATAAATTGTCTTATGTGCAGGTGAAGACCTATCCAACATCTAACCAGCAATGGTATTTGGATAGTGGGTGCTCTAAGCACATGACAGGGAACAAGGACAACCTCACATCCTTCAGAGCCAAGCTTGGTCCCAAAGTTATCTTTGGTGATTCAAACTTTGGACAGACTAAAGGATATGGTGTAGTCCAGATTGGTTCAGTAACTTTCAAGAAGGTAGCTTATGTGGAAGGACTGAAGCACAACCTAATTAGCATCAGTCAGCTGTGTGATGAAGGCTACCAGGTGACCTTCAGCAAATCCTTATGCAAATCAAGTCAGAGGACAACACAACTGTGTTGACAGGTTAAATGAAAGGTAACATCTATCTAGTAGATTTTCTTTCAACTAATGTAGATATCTGCTTGTTTAATTCTGTCTGTATACTAAATGTTTTATGGCATAAGAGATTAGGACACCTAAACCTTAGACCTATTGCTAGGCTATCCAAGGACAACCTTGTTAGAGGACTACCTTCTGGCCCCTACAAGAAGGAAGGACTCTGCAGGGCCTTGTCAATTAGGCAAGCAAACTAAAAACAGCTTTAAGTCACTTAATAAGAGTGATTCACCTAGGATATTGTATCTGTTACACATGGATCTCTTTGGACCCATCACAGTACAAAGCCTAGGAGGGAAATCCTACACTTTAGTAGTTGTAGATGACTTCTCTAGATTCACTTGGGTGTTCTTTTTAAGGAAGAAGTCTGATAACTTTAAGTGTCTGACAGAGTTTCTCAAATGTATACAGATTGAGTTCAATACTCACATTGCCCTGATCAGAAGTGATCATGGGACAGAGTTTGATTCTCTTCTTATGCAAGAGTTCTGTCAGAGTGAAGGGATCAGGCATACTTTCTCAGCTCCTAGAACTCCTCAACAAAATGGGGTAGCTGAAAGGAAAAATAGAACCCTTATTGAATCTGCCACTACATTATTGTCAGATGCTCATCTACCTCTATCCTTCTGGGCAGAGGCAGTGAACACCTCCAACTATGTGCTGAACAGAAGTCTGATACATAAACTAAAGGGAAAGACTCCCTATGAATTACTCAAAGGGAAGAAACCTAAAGTTGACTATTTTAGAGTCTTTGGTTGCATTTGCTACATTCACAATAATGACAAGAAATATTTAGCAAAATTTCAAGCCAAAGCTGATGAAGGAGTGTTTCTGGGATACTCCATGATCAGCAAGGCCTATAGGGTCTATAATAAATCATCTTTGAAAATTGAGGAATCTGTTCACATTTCATTTGATGAATCTAACATGTCTTTCAAGGAGAAGAATTCTTCTACCATAGAACCTTTGCAGGAACATTCTCTAGTTGAAGACTTGAACAGGTTACAGGTTACTCAAGAGGATGAAAGCAGTGAAGATGAAGGGAATGCTCAACATATTGAAGCACAACTTGAAGAGCCAGTTGTTGTACCACAAGAGGAAACAACAACATAGGTTGGTGAACAATCAACACCCCCTGTTGATTTAGTAACATCAAGAGACCATCCAATTTCCCAAATAATTGGAGAAATCTCAGCTGGTGTGCAAACCAGAAATCAGGTCAACCAAAACCTGTTGCACACCTGCTTCCTATCTCAAATTGAACCTCAGTCCATTCAAGATGCAGAGCAAGATCCACACTGGATCATTGCAATGCAAGAGGAGTTGCATCAATTTGAGAGGAACAAAGTATGGGAACTAGTGCCATAGCCTAAGGATCATTGTATTGTTGGAACAAAATGGGTATTTAGAAACAAATTGGATGATCAAGGAGTAATTATAAGAAACAAGGCAAGGCTAGTTGCTCAGGGATACTCTCAAGAAGAAGAAATCGACTATGACCAGACTTTTGCACCTGTTGCAAGATTGGAAGCCATCAGAATATTTCTAGATTATGCAGCTCACAAAGGCTTCAAAGTATATCAGATGGATGTCAAAAGTGCTTTCTTAAATGGAGACATCAAAGAGGAAGTTTATGTCAGACAACCTCCAGGTTTTATCTCTCCAACTTTTCCTGATTATGTTTTTAGACTGAACAAAGCATTATATGGTCTCAAGCAAGCTCCTAGAGCATGGTATGAGACCCTAGCATGCTTTCTCTTGGAAAATGGTTTTATAAGGGGTAGAGTAGACCAAACTCTTTTCATTAGAACCCATAAGTCCCATACCCTACTAGTACAGATTTATGTAGACGACATCATTTTTGGTTCTACTGACTCTAAATTGTGCAAAAGGTTTTCTAACCTGATGCATTCTAAATTTGAGATGAGTAGCATGGGTGAGCTATCCTTCTTCCTAGGATTGCAAGTCAAGCAACATGCTGAAGGCATCTTTATTTCTCAAACCAAATATGCAAATGAATTGGTTAAGAAATTTGGTATGTCTGAGGCATCTTGTATGAAAACACCCATGCCTACCAATGTTGTATTGGATGCTGATGAACATAGGAAACCTGTTGATCAGACAACATATAGAGCAATGATTGGCTCTTTACTGTATCTTACTGCTAGTAGACCAGATATAATGTTTGCTACATGTATATGTGCTATGTTCCAAGTAAGCCCTAGAGAGTCACACGTAACTTTAGTAAAGAGGATCTCAGGTATGTTAAAAGTTGTCCAAATCTAGGTCTCTGGTATCCAAAAGATTCAGCATTTGATTTAACTGGATTCTCAGATGCTGATTATGCTGGATGCAGAATTGATAGGAAAAGCACCAGTGGAACTCTTCAGTTCCTTGGTGACAGACTTGTCTCTTGGTTTTGTAAGAAACAAACATTTGTGTTAACTTCAACTGCTGAAGCTGAATATATGGCTGCAGACAGTTGTTGTTCACAAATCTTGTGGATCCAAAACCAACTCCTAAACTATGGCTACAACTTAGAGAAGTCTAAAATCTTTTGTAACAATACTAGTGCTATTTCTATAGCTCAAAATCCAGTCCTCCATAGTAGGACAAAACACATAGAGATTAGGCATCATTTCTTAAGGGATAATGTTGAGAAGAATAAAATTGAATTACAATATATCCCAACTGATCTACAAAGGGGAGATATTTTCACCAAGCCTTTGGATGAAAAGAAACACACCTTCTTCCTAAATCAGTTAGGAATGTTAGATGGAGGAAGTCTTAAATAATATCCAAGATTTTGAAAGCTTAAAAATTGACCAAGACTAGGCAAACATTCTGATTTTTCTTAGTGTCTAGAATTTTTCTGATCTCTGAACTGCGCTCGACTATTTTCCCCAAGATCGTCGAACGGAGATCGACGATTTCCAAAAATCGTCGAACTGAGTTCAGCGTCTATCAGATAGTATGAACAATCTCTTCCGGTCAACGATCGTCGAACGGCGCTCGACGATTATGTTCTCTGAACGATCGTCGAACGGAGCTCGACGCTCTCCAATATCGTCGAACGGAGATCGACGATGTTGAAGACTCTTCAGATTCCTTTAGGAGCCTCGATCGTCGAACTGAGTTCAACGATATTTCCAATTCTGCGTCGAACCCTAATATAAAACTCTTTTTTCGCCGTCGTTCTCATTTGCACTTTCGATTTCTCTGCAAGAATTTTCTTTCCCTCCAAACAGTTCTACACTTGGTCGTTTTGTTTGTTGAATTTCTGTAGGTACCATGGCTGTGTCAGTTGTTGTTCTTGCTGCAATGAAGTTTAATGCCGGTTTTGACATTGATATAGAATCCTTCAGCACGACTGACCAGATTTTTCAAGATATACTGGGTTTGTTCAAGGACCAGAATCTGACAGTAATAATGACCACCAGGATCAAGCTGGCTTCTGATGAGATCAAGGAGTGGGTTTATACTGCCCATAATCAAGATAACTCTACCATAGTTGGGTCAATAGCTGGAACTCAGGTACCCTTGACCCCAACCATTCTCTCAGAAGTTTTTGAATTGAGAAATGGAGAAGATTCTGCTGAGCTATCTGGAGAGGAATATTCTGAACTGCTTGCCAGGATGGGTCATCCAGAGGGAAACCCTAGCAAGCTATTCAAAAGGAACCTGTCTGTTGAATACAGGTTCATGACAGATGTGGTTGGGAAAGTGCTACTGGCAAAGCACTCTGCCCATGATACAATATCAAGATATCAGCTCTGCCTCATGGGAGCTCTTGTGGACAAGAAGAATCTGAATTGGGGAGAGGTTTTCTTTGACCTCATCAAAAAGAAAATAAACAAAAGTTTTGTTAATTTTGGGAGAATTATTGGAGTATTTCTGCAGCACAGGTGCCCTGCCTTGCTGGTTTCCTCTGGAGTTCATATCAATGCCTCCAAGAGATTGTCTTGTGCCCTCTTTGGAAAGTGGGACAGACAAATAAGCAAGCCTAGCAGGCCCTCCTCTAGTACCCCTTCGGGCACAAGGACTCAAAGAGTCACTCCTCCACAGGTCTCTGCCCCTACAGATGACCTGGCTGCTGCTGTTGCCTCTCCTCCTCCTCCTCCAATTCCATCCCTTCCCCTACCATCCACCATTCCAGTTCCATCCACCATCATCATATCCAGCCCATCTCCAACATCAACACCTTCTCCAAAACCTATTCTACCTCCACCAGCAGACCAATTCCACCCACTATTCTCCTACCCTCCACCTGATGTCACCTCTTCACCCTCTCATCCATCCTTCACCCTACTTGATGATTCCTTTATGGATGATTCCCCATCATCTCCTCCTGAATTACCTTCCTCCTCCACTTCATTTCAAGACCTCCTACACCAGATCATTGATCAACCTACATTCACCCCATCCATCTCCATTCCCATATCCTCCATATCCACCCTACCAACACCTCAGCCATCCCTTCCACATTTCTCCAGCTCTCCACTTCCAGAACCTTCAGCTGCTTCCATACCTTCTACCTCTGCTCCAGCTCTTGAGCAAGTAGACCTCTCAGCCCTTGCTGACAGGCTGTATGAGCTGTTTGCCCCCAGGCTCTCTCTATTGTTGGAGACCTCCTTGGCTCCTCTACACCTGTCAGTGGCAGCCCTTTCTACCAGGCTCTCTTCCCTCTTTCCTCAGGCAGCACCTACAGCAGTGTGCCTTGATCCAGACATGTCTGCATCTAGGCAGGGGGAGATGCCATATGAAGTGAATCTTCATGCTGCTGCTGCTGCTGCTGCTGTTTCTGTAAGCTGTCTGTCTGCTACTGCTGTTAGTTCTGCTTCTTCTGCTGTTGCTGTGCCTCAAGCACAAAGTCAGATTTCAACTGCAGTCCTTGCAATAGACCTCAGGTCTTTGCTATCTGTTTTTGATTCTGCTTACTTTAGCTGTCTGCCAGAGGTTAATGCTGTCCAGCCTCCAGAAGATTTATCCAAGGCACTTGTGCCTTTTTCTTGCTGTGACCCTAGCATTATCACTTCTTTTGTAAAATCAGTAATTGCTGCTGTTGCTTCTTCTAAAGAAAGGACTGATTTTGCTTCTGAGATTGTTGATACTGCTGCTCCTAAGAATATTGATATTGCTGCTGAAGTTCCTACTGTTTCTGATGAACCATCTTCCAAGGACATTCTGATGTCAGAGGCCACTGAATTTGAGCCTTCTGCAGTCCTTGATGATGTTCCTTCTGTTTCTGTTGTTGTTAGTGAATCTGCTATTTCTGCTGTTGCTAGTGAAGTTGCTGCTGTTGTCACCTGTCCAGAGCCTACTGCTGCTGCTGTTGTTGTTTCTGCTTCACCTTCTCCATCTGCTGCTGTCCCTGCTGTTACCATCTCAACACCTACTGCTGCTGCTATTTCAACCTCTGCCTCATCTGCCTCTGTTCAGCTTAAAAAGGACTTGATGAAGAAAATAGATGCTCTCTATGATGACCAGAGTTCTGAATCTGATGAATTTAAAACAGACTCTGATGACTCTTCTGCTACCATTGCCAGGAAAAGGAAGGCAAGGAGCAAAGCAATGAAGAGGGTACCTCCTGCTAAAGTTAAAGATAACAATGATATCCCATATTACATTCTGCATAACTGCCCAATTACTGAACACTGGATGCAATACTCTAAAAATCAGCTGAAAGCAATGAAGAAAAAGAGAAAATATGAGAAGGGTTCATCCCAATTCCAGCACTCTCATCCTCCTCCACCACCTCCTCCTGATGCAGGTTCAGGTGGAAGCTCTGCAAGTCAACCCCCAGCTAGAAGTCAGGCTCCCTATCAACCTCATGCCAGATCTTACCACAGGGAAAGCCAATCCAGGGGTTCACATTCTAGGAGAGGAGGATATAGAGGTACTCAAAGAGATATTCAAGTATATTCCAAAGGGTACTCCAGGCAACACCCATATTCTAGGGGAGGACAAATTTCTTCTGATACAACTATGAAAGAGACTGTGTCTGCCAGGCCTCCTCAAGACAATCCCTCCAACAGGTATGAACCACCTGTACCTTTTGAGGATCCTGAAAATAATCCAGCTGCTTGGACTGCAAGGTTAAAGGAATTAGCTGCACTGGACCAAATTAAAAAGGCCAAAGAGCAAGGAATAGATTCTTCCAACATTTCAACCATGTCTGAACAGAGATAAAAAGAACTAGAGAGATATGCTTCAAGTAAATTCTTTGATGCTGACAGATACATATAATTACACCCTGAAGCTATGGTTCCCAGGCCTAAAAAGCAAACTTATTTGGGTGCAGCAGATGACACCAGGTCAAACAAGGAAGCTCTCAATCCTAACAGAGAAATTAAACTTGTTAAAGGCAAAGAGAAGAAATGATATTGTAAGGTGACAGTTTCTGTGATTTCTGAATACTATCTGGATGATATATATCTCTGTGATTCTGCTTTATCTAGCTGTTGATTTTATGCTTTATTGATTGTATGTTGTTATTTAAACTTTTCCAAAGCCTATAAATAGTAATCCTAACCCAAATAGGGGGAGATTGTTGGAACACCCTATTACTAATTTGGGTCAGGATCACTATGTCTCTAGGAATATTTGCTTGACCTCCTGTATAGATTAATAGGTCAATTAGAATTGAGTCTAAGGGTTAGAAGTCTAGGTTTGGAAGCTGCCCTGAAGACCAAGATTTTGTGTTTGGAGACTAAGTCATATCGTCGAGCTCAGCACGATGATTCGTCGAACTCCGGTCGACGATCGTCTAGCTCAACTTCGATAAGATCGTCGAACTCCATTCGACGATCGCTGAGCTCAACTTCATTATATCGTCGAACTCCGTTCGACGATCGGTGAGCTCAGGTCGACGATTTTGACTCTGCTTTGGATCTTTATCTCTGAGCTCAGTTCGACGATCTTTGAGCTCAGATCGACGATATTTTGTTGCTGTATAGTTCCAGATCGCTGAGCTCCGCTCGACGATAGCAGAGCTCAGTTCGACGATTTCAGATAACTTCCAGGATATTTCTAAATTCAAATTCAAATCAGTTAGGAGTTATTCTGTAATTAATTCAGAGATTTCATAGCCGTTCTCATTCATTTTTGGACCAAGTTTCAAGGGATTTTTCAAGGAATGTTTCTGTGGACTTTCCTCCAAAAGAGATTTTGCTATTAAGGATGCAATTAATGCAGGCCAACGACTATCCTTGACAGAGAATGTTATTATATTCTGTACCAGAGAATAAAAGATAGACTTTTTTGAATCTCTCATAGAACACACACAATACAGAGAGAGAATACAGATTACAGAGACTCATTCAAAAATCTTCTGTCACAAAGAATTTTGAAGAACACACATCCAAGGAGATCAAGCTTTCTCAAATCTTCAAATCTCTTTAGTTTTCAAAGTGTTCAAGGCCAACATATTCCCAGACTCCAGATATTCAACATTTCAGCTATTGCTGAAATCATCTATTGCTGGAGTTCAATCTTTGAAGGCCTATCACCCTCAGCAAAGCTTCTCTTCCTGAAGATCTCAAAGATTCAGGGGGAGCTTTGACATCAACAATCCACATAGTTGTCTCAGTTGTTTGAGAAAGAGAAGACTTCCATCACTCTCTCACCCCCACTCTGTAAAGGGTTTCTCAAACTCCCTTCAAAAGTTTGAGCTTGGTTTTTGAGCACCTTGTCAAAAGCTCATTGGTGGCAAGACACCTGATCAAAAAATCTGCTTTGGTTTTTGAGCACCTTGTCAAAAGCTCATTGGTGGCAAGACACCTGATCAAAAAATCTGCTTTGGTTTTTGAGCACCTTCTCAAAAGCTCATTGGTGCCCAGGACACCTGATCAACTCATCCTGCAGTGGATTCCTACCTAGGGTGGTAGAAGAGTGGATGTACCCAAGTTTAGGGGAACCACTATATTCCCTTGTGTCTTCTGGTTTTGCTTGCTTTCATTTTTGTTTCTGGCATTGATTTCTCTGTGCTTAGTTTTTGTTTAACTTAGTGCTGTGATTATATTTATTATTGCTTCCCTGCTCACTCTTATTACAACAATTGTTGTAAAAGTTTTTAAAGCACCATATACTCTATTCACCCCCCTTTAGAGTATATCAGATCTAGCTGCACTTTCAGACTTCGATGTCCAAGAAGGAGATCATTACCCTTGAAGATCGCTTCGGCGCCATGAAGTAGCTGGATGGAAGGCACCGCCTTGACTTAGCCTTCACGAATCCGCTCTCGGATCTTCGTTCCGCACTCTGCAGCTCCTCCAGCAGCTGACTTTCTCTTCCTCCTTCCTTCCCTTACAATCCCCTCTTCTTGCTCTCTCTCGAAATGAGAAGAAGAAGAAGATAATGAAGAAGAGGAAGGGTTTAAATCCCCTTTTCACCGGCCTTATCAATACATCGACAAAGCCAATCCATTAGATCCAGGAATAGGGAATCAAACGGCTCAGAATCGTCCAGAAAAGCATGAACACGGCCTGACACGCCCTGTGACACGCCCGTGTCACAGGCCGTATACCCTAAAGCAGAAGTCAACCGACTGAAAACCAACCATTACACGGCTGTGTGACACGCCCGTGTAGCCACCCGTGTACTTCACCCAGCACCATCTTAAAATCACCCGAGACTCACACAGCCCTGCGATACGCCCGTGTTCAAGGCTGAGTGCACCTGCACAAACCCTTGTCCCGCAAACACGCCCTGGCTCACAGTCGTCGGGCTGAGATCGTCGACCGCACTGACACGCCCTGTGACACGCCTGTGTCACAGGCCGTGTCCTCCACACTCGACAATCGTCGAGAACATTGTGTCGACCAGAGGGACACGCACACTGACACGCCCGTGTCATTGGGTCACGCCCTTGTCACCTGGCGTGTATCTTCCGTCGACCCAATTTCGTCGACCAGACACCCAACTCCTTAAGCCAGGCACAACACGCCCTGGGACACACCCGCGTCCCAGGCCGTGTCACCCCACCTGAAACCCAAAGGGACTTTGGGGTGTTACATCGCATGTGTGTCCTAGACTTTGGAAAGCAATGGGAAGATCACCTATCCTTGGTGGAATTCGCTTACAATAGTAGCTACCAGGCGAGCATTCAAATGGCGCCCTTCGAGGCGCTATATGGTAGAAAATGTCGCACGTCGTTGTCCTGGTTGGAAATGGGTGAGTCAAAGTTGTATAAGCGTCAAGAGGTGGAAGATTCTACTTCATTGGTGCGAACCATTCGGGAGAGGTTGCAAATCGCTCAGGACCGTCAGGCGAAGTACTATAATGCTAAGCACGGTAACGTGGAGTTTGCTATAGGCGACTGAGTGTACTTAAAGATTAAGCCGTTCAAGGGTATCTCGCGGGTGCGGCGATTGAAAAAGCTAAGCCCAAGGTACCTTGGGCCGTTTGATGTTCTGGAGTGGTTGGCGAAGCAGCCTATCATTTGAAGCTATCTGTGGAGCTCAGTGGTCTACATGATGTATTCCTTATATCGGTGCTATGGAAGTCGGTGCAAGAGCCTACTCAAGTGATCGCGGTCGATCAAGTGCCGGTTGATAGTGGGTTGACGACGAAGGTCAAGCCCGTGCGTATTGAAGACTCGGAAGTCAAGCGGCTACGCAATAAAGAGATCAGGATGGTCAAGGTCCGTTGGGAAAATTGTGGTCGTGAGGAGCTCTCTTGGGAGCGAGAGCAGACTATGCTTGAGGAGTACCCGGAGTTGTTTCACTCAGGTACCATTTAAGTTTTATGTTTCTTTCCTTTATGTCCTTTATGTATTTTCGAGGATGAAATTCTTTTAAGAGGGGGAGAATTGTAACGCTCCGAAACTCAAAAGAGCAACGGGGGGCGTTTTGGGCCAAATCTTATATTTGGAAAGAGGCACATGGCCTGGGACATGGGTGTGTCCCAGGGCGTATCAGGCTCGAGTCGACGAATTGGCCGCGAGGTCGACGAAATTTGGAGTCGACGATCATCGAGCAGCGAACACGGCCTGAGACACGGGCGTGCCTCAGGGCGTGTCGAGCCCGTGTCAACGATCGGCCCGGGGAGTCAACATTTTCGCTTGACGTTGTGTCGAGACAAGGAACACGGCCTAGGACACAGGCGTGTGGAAGGCTGTGTTGGGTAGTCGACGAACTTCGCTCGACGAAGTGTCGAGACAGTGAACACGGCCTGGAGCCCAGACGTGTTCGGGTTTGACACGGGCGTGTCAAATAGGACACGGGTGTGTCCAAGACCCGTGTGAGTCTCTGGTTGTTTTTGGGGCTGTGTCGATGGGGGCACACGGCCAGGCACACGGCCATGTTAGTTTGAACACGGGCGTGTCAGTTTAAACACGGGTGTGTTGGATGCCCGTGTGTTTTTCGAGACATGTCGATTTTGACGGCGAATGGGGCACACGACCCTGGACACGGGCATGTCGCAGGCCGTGTTCGGCCCAGTGTTAGTATTTCATGCCCGAATTAATGCCGTTCGTTTCCTTATTTTGGGATCCGACGGTTGGGGGTTGTTCCTACTGGGATATACCCGGGATTGGGCCTTTGAAACCCTCATTTCTCTTGAGTGGTTCTCTTTCTAAGTCTAGAGAGAGGGGAGAGAAAAGGAAGAAGAAGAAGCCTAGATTCGGTCAACGGCGGAGCTTCGGAGCTCCAAATTGCGAGCCGACTTCGGATCTACGAAGGTAAGGAGATTGCGGTGCTTTTCATCCACGTAGATTTCCATGGCGCCAAGGAATAATGCTAGGGTAACGATTCTCTACTTGAGCATATGAAGCTCTACTTCTTTTGCATAGGGAAGCCCGCTCTCGCGAGTTTGCGATGAGTTTGAGGCGTTCCTTCGGGTAGACATGAATAGTCCACGTTGTGTACATGTAGAGTCCGTAATCGAGAACGGATATAGGCATGATGTGTGTAGCCTACCCGGACAAGTTGGTATGGATTGGTGATGTTGCATTTTATAAATGGTAAGAGAAGACTCCGCGCAAATGTTTGTTTTTCGGGTTTTCTACGCGGTAGATTGCAGCAGGGAGCCTTGGTGATTAACCCCAAGGTGCACTCGGAAAACTGGGCAGATGCGTGATTCTGTCATCTTGGTGGCCTGGGAGCCAACTTGTATATAACTGGGTTATGTAATATTGTGCATTTGATTCACGGGCTTCAGGGAAACTTAACTCATGCCGATGATTTTAAATGCGTGGTAAGTGAGCAACGAGTTTAGTGGAACCGTTCCTGCTCTATGTTGTTCGGTTTTTGAGGCCTACCGAGGGCATAGAGGTCGTGTCTTTGGTTGTCGATGATTTTAGGTGTCATGAATTTTGCTTATAGGCTGTTGAGGATTTTAAGTATCATAACTTCTACCTAAAAGACTCAAATGCTCATGTGTGGTGCCGTCCAAGTGGCGGTGGTGGGGTCGTGGTTTTGACCGGGTTCACCGAGAATGTGCCCTGAGAACACGAGGTGTGTCGCTGTGCGTGCCTACGCCTGTGATGTAGTGTTATTACTATATAATGCTTGGTTATGCTAATAAAGTGTAGGGAAGGAGCATTGTTGCCCCGAGCTTGGGGGTGGGATCGTTATAATTTGGTCAGCATAGCTGACCATTGCCTTTGTTTTCCACCATTGCGGTGGATTGTTGCCTGCAGGTGCTGCAGGACCAAGCGATAAATAGAGGGCAAAAGCCCATGTTGCTGAGCTGGCCCTCGAATGCCAAACTTTTCAGTGTTTTCTTGTTTATTCATGTGTGACTGACCTGCGTGCCGTAGTATGGAAGACACATTTTATTCAAGCAAACATTTGTAAGGCCTTAAGGCCATTGTACTGGTGTATTGTACTTCATTCCTTTTTGGCGTTTTAGTGGACATTCATGCTAGTGTTGGGTTCTTAGTTAACGCATCAATTTTAATTGCTTCCGCTATAATGCTCTATGTAGGATGTTGGATTGGTTGGATGGTTTCCATTGTGTAACCACCCGGTCTGTCTGTGGTATATGACGTCGGGCCCTGGCCGGACCTACTGCTATATGCTATGCGACGGATAGGAGGTGTTACATGTGATGAAGTGTTTATCTACACTGCTTGGTTATGCTAACAAAGTGCAGGGAAAGGAGCATCGCCGCCCAGAGTTTGGGGGCATGATCGTTATAATTCGGTCAGCATAGCTGACTGTTGCTTTTGTTTGCCACCGTGCGGTGGATTGTTACTTACAGGTGCTGCGGAGCCGAGCGGTAAATAGCGGTCTAAAGCCCAATTTGCTGAGTCGGCCCTCGAAGGCCAAATTTTGAGTGTTTACTTGTTATATTCATGTGTGACGAAAAGATTTTTGATAGATCTTAATATCTCTAGTGTCTATCTCATATCATAGCACCGAATAAAGAATATTCAGGCACCAGACTTGCAGTCTGCAATCTGAATAAGTTTGCTCTCTAGAAGGCAAGAATCAGATTATATATGAATTTAATTGATGAAGATATCTATAATTCTATATTGACAGGTCCCCCTACTCCTTCTGCAATAGCTTCAACAAGTACCTCAGTAGTTCCACCACCTGAGTGGGCAAAAACTCAGAAGATGTTGAACATGGTTGATTCTAAAGCAATGAACATCCAAGCTCAGACTATGTCTGATGACATCTTTCAAAAAGTAGCTGAATGCACATCCGCTAAGGACATTTGGGATTCTCTCAACGAAATAGTTGCAGGATCAGCTGATGAGAGAAAAGACAGAAGATCTCATCTCATCTCTCAATATGAAAATTTCAAGAAAGATGAATCTGAATCAGTAGCTGACATGTACAACACACTGAGCTTAATTGTTAATGAGCTGAATAACCTAGACAAAAATATCTCACTGACTGAGATAAATGACAAGATTCTTATGTGTTTCCCCAACACATGTGACTCCAAGATCTGCCCAATCAAGGAGGTCAGAAGCCTGAATGAAATATCTACTAAGGCCCTTCTAGGCAAGCTAAAATCTTATGAGTAGCTTATAAAAAATAAGAGAAGCAGTTGAGCAGATGTCCCCCTCATTGGGAAGGAAGGAGCAAAACATTGCTTTCAAGGCATCTAAAGAACCAGAAGCTCCTCCAGCAAATGATGAACTCCTAAGCTTGCTGGCCAAAAGATTCTATAAGATGGCCAGAAAAGATTTCAGAAGGAAGTCATCCGGACAAGATGACAGACCAAGATATGACAAAACTCCTACTAAGGAAATTGTCTGCCTTGGTTGCAGAAAATCTGGACACATTCTTCCAGAGTGTCCAGAGATTCAGAAGAAGGAGAAAAGAAGAGACAAGGACTCCATGAAGCAGTACAACAAGCCCTCTTCCAGCAAGCATAAGAAGAAAGAAAAAGGCTTTGTTGCTGAAACCTGGAGTGTGACAGAAGAAGAATCTTCATCTTCCAGCTGCAGTGAAGATGAGGAAGAAGCTAAAGCAAAAGAAGCTTGTTTGATGACTATCAATGCATCAAAAAAACCATCAGAAGCTGAAGAATCAGAAGTAGAAGATTCTGAGACCGAAGAGGATCAGGTAATATCCTCATTTTTTTTAATTCAGATCATTTCAAAACTGAATTTAAATTTTTATGCACTAATCTAATCAAATCTGAGAAGGAAATCAAACTTCTCAGTGGTAAGCTAATTGAACAGGAAAATCTGTTATCTGAAAATATTGAACTAAAAGATAAACTAGTTATATCTTCTGAATAGATTAATTCTCTAAAAATTAAACTAAATGAGGCTAAAAAATTTGAAGAATCACTAAATGGGAGAAGCATCAAATTGATAGACATCACAAGCACTTTAAATATCAGGCTTAATGACAAGCTAGGCTTGGGTGCATCATCAAGCCAACCTCATTTAATTCAGAAAAACATTCTCTCAACCCCCATTAAATTCATATCTGAAAAGGGTAAAGAAAAGACAGATGAGAATAACAAACCAACTGAATTAAATCAGAAACCCAAGAAAAAAAAATGAACAAGAAAAGCCTTAAGCATAATAATGTTCAACAAATTTCATCAAACTCAGATCGACGAAATGTGTACAGTTCGTCGAACTCAAGTCGGCGAACTTTGAACGCAGATTTCTATTATAATTATTCTTCGAACATCGATCGACGAATCCAATATGGTTCGTCTAGCTGAGATCGATGATATTGGGGCACAGAGAATGAATATTTCCATTCTCTGAGCGGAGTTCGACGAACTCATCCCCATTCGTTGAACTCAGTTCGACGAACTTATCAGAATTCATCGACCCCAGTTCAGATTAATAGAAACTTTAATTACCCCAGAACATTTAATCAATCAAAAGAATTTGTTAACCCATTTACCAAATGGATAATTCCACCTAGGAAATTTCACCCCCTAGGATATAAAAACCAACCTGAATGTTCTTACATTTCTAGTTTTAAATTTGTAAAGAATCAAGGACCCAAGAATACCGGGGTCAAGAACACCTAATTTTTATTTTTTAGTAGAAAGTCTATCCTACCACAGAGGAACATTGGTACCTAGATAATGGATACTCAAAGCACATGACAGACATCAAGGACAATTTAACAAACTACAAGTCTAAGCTTGGTCCAAAGGTGATATTTGGTGACCCCAACTGTGGCCAGATTGAAGGCTATGGGAATGTCAAGATTGGAGCTGCCACCTTCAGGAAAGTTGTCAATGTGAGCGGTCGAAAACATAACCTGATATCCATAAGCCAATTATGTGATGAAGGTTATCAGGTATCCTTTAACCATTCTTCTTGCATTATATCTTCTGTAGATAATTAAACTATCTTAACTGGTCTTATGCAAGGAAACATCAATGTAGTAAACTTCAAATCTGCTAGGTCAGAAATTTGCTTATATAATCAAATTAGTAATAATAATGATTTATGACATAAAAGATTAGGACATGTTAATCTTAAAAATATTGCTAAACTCTCTAGGCACAACCTTGTTAGAGGATTGCCTTCTTGCCCCTACAAGAACGAAAACCTTTGCAGGGCTTGTCAATTAGGCAAGCAAACCAAAAAGCGCTTCAAATCTATTAATAAGAGTTGTACGAACAAGAAAATACAGACCAAAAAGTTGGAGTAATGTAAACTTTATTATCCAAAAAAGGTATCAATTATAATGGTATAGCCTCCCTTTTATAGAATGGAGGAGATGAGAAAGATTACAATTAAGCAATGTGGGACTAAAAATTTACAAGTATATGCGGCTTTACAAATTGACAAACCGGACCGATCGTGTGGTTAGACAAGCCAGCTAACCACCCAACAACCAACATGAGGAGAGAACAAGCGCCACAGAGAGCAAGCCGCCATAGGAGACCACTAGACCGCCCGGTCTCTAAGTCGTTTGAGACAAACTTCCAGACTACTGTGATACCAAATAGCAACAGCCCGACAGACTGGCCGGCTAGGATAAACCGCCAGACCGCCCGGTCTTCGAACATCAACAGACCGCCCGGCCTCCATACTGCAACACTCCACCTCAAGCAGGAGCATAGATATCAATCATGCCAAGCTTGTCGCAAATGTGGAAAAAGTAAGCGGACACCGGCTTGGTGAATATGTCTGCCAACTCATTGTCGGAAGTGAAGAACGGAGCACAAATCTGTTTCTTTAAGATATCTTCCCGAATAAAATGACAGTCGACTTATATGTGTTTTGTTCTATCATGAAAGACCAGATTTTTGGAGATGTATATCGCGGCCTTGTTGTCACAGAATATAGGAAGATGATAGTTGTAGACCTCTCCTAAGTCAAGCATGAGAGCACGAAACCATTTCAACTCACACGTGGTCGACGCCACACTGCGATATTCCGCTTCTACACTAGACCTAGAGACCACAGACTGTTTCTTCCTCTTCCAACTAACAAGATTGCCTCCAACAAACGTGCAAAAACCTGATGTTGACTTGCGGTCACCTTTATCATCAGCATAGCTCGAATCTGAGTACGCTTCAACCCTTAAGTGACCATTCTTCTGAAAAAGGAGTCCTTTCCCGGGTCCTGCTTTAATATACTCCAATATCCTCAAGGCAGATTGTAGATGACACTCCCTAAGAGCATGCATGAACTGGCTCACCATGCCAACAGCATAAGAGATGTCGGGTCTTGTTACCGTGAGATAAATGAGTTTGCCAAGCAGACTCTAGTACCTCGTACGATCGGATAGAATAGGTGAGTCATCTGTCCAAGTTTTGTCATCTCTAGCACCCATGAGACAACGGGCGGGTTTAGCACCAGTCAATCCTTCCTCCTTTAGAAGATCAAGAGAATACTTCCATTGGGAAAGGACCATGGAGTTGGACTTCCTAGAGATTTCAATCCCCAGAAAGTGTTTCGGGGAGCCCATATCCTTTATGACCAGGTGTTGACGAAGGTGTTTCTTTGTCAAAGTTACCCCATCCTGGTCATCGCCAGTAAGAAGAATGTCATCAACATAAACCGCAAGAACTACCAAAACAGAGGCGGATTTCCGAACAAACAAGGAGTGATCGGCTGAACTTCTTGCAAAACCAATGGACGCAACAATGTCGCTAAACTTGTCAAACCAGGCACTAGTGCTCTTCTTGAGGCCATAGATAGCCTTAATTAGCCGGCATACTCGTGTCTCCCCCTGAGAAACATACCCAAGAGGTTGCTCCATGTAAACATCTTCCTATAGATCACCCTAGAGAAAAGCATTCCTAACATCCAGCTGCGAAATGGGCCAATCCCTATTGACAACAACAGAGAGAAGGATCCGAATGGTGCTGAGACGAGCAACAGGAGAGAAGGTGTCGAAATAATCAACACCATAGTTCTGAGTGAAGCCTTTGGCCACCAGGCAGGCCTTGTAGCGATCCACGCTGCTATCTGGATGGAATTTGACAACAAAGACCCAGCGGCAGCCAACTACATCAGTGCCCAAAGGTGGTGGAACCAGGGTCCAGGTGCCCAATTCATTAAGGGTAGCAATTTTCTCATCCATGACAGCCTTCCAATGAGTAATAATGAGAGCTTCCTAGTAGGTGCGGGGAGTGGCAGTCGCAAAGATAGACAATGCAAACGCCCTACGAGAAGGAGTGAGACGATCATATGAAACAACAGTGGCCAGCGGGTGCTGGGTACACGTCCACACCCCTTTGCGAAGAGCAATGGGATGATCCAGGTCGGCATGTTCCTCAGTAACCGGAGCATCCGTGGTGGAGAGCGCTGGCCCGGGAGAGGAGTGAGACGGTCGCGGAGAAAAGGGAGAGAGTAGTGGTGATGAGGAAGAGAGGGAAGGAGGAGACGGTGGAGGTGATGGTGGAAAAATCTCGATGGGATTAGACGGGGTGGAGGGGACGGTGGGAGAAGGAGAAAGAGTTGGAGGTGGGTTAGAGGAGAAATAGGATATATTCTCAAAGAAGGTCACATCTATGGATACGTATTGTTTCCGTAGAACGAGATCAAAACAACAGTAGCCTTTTGAGTAGTTGACTAACCCAAAAAGATATATTTTGTGGCACATGGGTCAAGTTTGACATGTGTGGAGGAAGGATTGTGCACAAAGGCCGTGCACCCAAAGATACACAGAGGAAGAGGAAACAAATCCTTGCCTGGATATAGAAGAGAGAAGGGAGTTTGTCCGTGGAGAACCATGAACGGAATGCGATTAATGTGGGAAAAAGAGATGAGGACAGCGTAGCCCCAATAGGAGCGAGGAACGTGCATCTGTATCATCAAATGCGGGTGACATCGAGAAGGTGACGGTTCTTGGGTTCCGCTACCCCATTTTGTTGGGAGGTATAGACACAGGTAGTTTGATGAAGAATACCATTTTGCATACAAAAGAAGACAAAGCATTGCTAAGATATTCCTTAGCATTGTCAGAACGAAAAATTTTAATAGACATATTAAACTGATTCTTAACCATATTATAAAAAGATGTCCATACAGAAAAAAAGTTCTGAGCGATCCTTTAAAAGATACACCCATGTACATATAGAGAAATAATCAATAAATGTTACAAAATATGAACTACCCCAACCTATCGTGAGGGTAGGAGCAGGACCCCAGATGTCGGAGTGAAGAAGTTCAAACGGCCGGGAAGATCCACGACCTTACTTTGGTGGGAAGGAGGAGCAGTGATGCTTGTCAAGCTGACATGCTTCATAGTTGAGCGGTGGGCCTTACGGAGGAAAATGTGGTAGAAGCTGACGAAGAAAACGTGGAGGAGCCTGACCAAGACGAAGGTGCCACTAGAGAAGATCAGTAGAAGATTTGGAGAAGGCGGAGAGTGTGGAAACATTGTCGAGGAAGTAGAGGTCGCCGCTCTCAGTTCCAGTAGTAATTGTCCGCTTGGTGCCCAGATCCTGAAAAGAACAAGTAGTAGAAGTGAATGTGACAGAGCATTGTAGTTGTTTGCAAAATGAAGTAACAGATAATAAGTTGCAAGAGAACTTGGGCACGTAGAGTGTGTCCGCCAGGCGAAGAGATGGAGTGACTTGAACAATAGCCGTTCCATTGACCTGTGAGGGAGAGCCGTCCGCAACAAGGACCGGGGGCAACCAGTCATACTGTTCTAGGAGAGAAAAACATTGCAGATTGCCAGTCATATGATTGGTAGCACCAGAGTCGATCAGTTATTTACCTTGAGTAGCAATATGGGCACTACCTGAAGACGTGACCACAGAGGCGGACGGGTACGAAGAGGAAGTGGAAGCGTCGCCAGATGGTCGAAGATGAGGATTCTTCTTCCAACAACGATCAACCATGTGGCCGGTGCGGTCACAGTGAGAGAAAAGAAAGAGGGAAGCACCACGGTCGCTGCAGGGGAGGTGGCGGCCACTAGATCCACTTCGCTGAATATGGTGAGCGGAGTTGTCCGATTGAGGAGGGGAGGCTAACAACGGATGTTGGAGCAAAGATATAACTGCAGCGATGGAGGCAACGGTGGCATCCAGGGTGGGAGACTCCGCCTCACCAAGTATCTATTGACGTATCATGCCATACGAATCAGGAAGTCGTAGAAGATAACACACAACCAGAAGCTCATGGAAGTGTTTGTGTTGCACAGCGAGATCAGTAGAGAAGGGACGATTTTGTAGAATTTCGGCTCCGAGAGCCTGAACTTGCTGGTAAGCAGCTGCTGGAGACATGGAGGGATGGGCAAAGAGGTCCACCTATAAAGTATAGATGCGAGACGTCTGAGCCACCTTTGAGTAGAGAGTGGCAAGATGTAGCCAAGCTCCCTTGACGGTTTCATCATGACGGATGACAGAGAGGCATTCATCAGAGAGGATGTTAGCCAGCCATATGCGGACTAGAGCATCGCTGGCATCCCAGTCATCAAAGAGAGGGGAATCATGCGGAGGAGGGTCATCTGTGAGATGATGACGTTTGCGTTCAGAGCGGAGAATGAAGGTGAAGGAGAAACTCCAATCTGGATAGTTGGGACCAATAAGCTTGGAAGCGGTGCCAAGATTACCAGAAGGAGTGGGAGGTGTAGGAGGATGAGCGGCAATGGGAGTGGTGGCGGTGGAGATATCGGAGTTGGCCATAGAATAAAACAACGAGATAAACAAGCCGCGGCTAGAAGAAGAAGTCTATAGAAGGAGAGCAGTTAAAAAGGTCGCGGCGACGTAAGAACAAGTCGCAGCGATAAAGAAGAGGAGCGGCTAGAACAGGGCACGGAGACTTAAGAACAGGTTGTGACGACAAAAAAGAGGAGTGGCTAAAAAGGTCGCGGCGACGTAAGAACAATTTGCGGTGAAAAAGAAGAGGAACGTCTAGAAAAGGGGAGCCGACGACTAAGGAAATTGTGCGGAAAGAAAGTGGAAGCAAGAGGCCATAAACACAAAAGGGCAGTAACAGGGAGAAACAAGCTGCACGAACAGGGTAAGGGCCAGAGGAAAAAACAAGCCGCAAAGATAGGTTACGGGAAGAAGAAACAAGCCGTGAGGACAGGTCGAGGGAAGAAACAAGCCACGCGGACAAAGAGCGCTCACACAATCAGGAGGAAAGGACTGAGTGCTCTGATACCATGTGTGAACAAGAAAAAACAAACCGAAAATTTGGGGTAATGTAAACTTTATTATCCAAAAAAGGTATCAATTACAATGGTATATCCTCTCTTTTATAGAATGGAGGAGATGAGAGAGATTACAATTAAGCAATGTGGGACTAAAAATTTACAAGTATATGTGGCTTTACAAATTGACAAACCGGACAGGTCGTGTGGTTAGACAAGCCGGCTAACCGCCCGACAACCAATAGGAGGAGAGAACAAGTGCCACATAGAGCAAGACGCCACAGGAGACCGCAAGACCGCCCGGTCTCCAAGTTGTCTGAGATAAACCGCCAGACCACTGGGATACCAAACAGCAACAGCCCGGCAGACAGGCCGGCTAGGATAAACTGTCAGACCGCCCGGTCTCCGAACAACAACAGATCGCCTGGCCTACATACTTCAATAAGAGTGATACACACAGCATTCTGTACCTGCTACATATGGATCTATTTAGACACATTGTTGTACAGAGCTTGGGAGGGAAATCATATGTCTTAGTTATTGTAGATGACTTCTCCAGGTTCACTTGGGTGTTCTTCTTGAGAAACAAGTCAGATAACTTTAAAGTTCTTACAGACTTTCTTAAGAGCTTAAAGATTGAGTACTCTACTGTAGTTGCATTGATCAGAAGTGATCATGGTACTGAGTTTGAATCTCTTCCTATACAAGAATTCTATGAGATGGAAGGTATCATGCATTACTTCTCTGCTCCTAGAACTCCTCAACAAAATGGTGTAGTAGAAAGGAAAAAAAACCCTTATTGAAGCTGCAGGTACATTGCTTACAGATGCTTACTTGCCCCTATACTTTTGGGCAGAGGTTGTAAGAACAACAAATTATGTCCTAAATAGAAGTTTAATACTTAAACTTAAGAGCAAGTCTCCCTATGAATTACTCAAAGGGAAGCAACATAAAATAGATTACTTTAGAATTTTTGGCTATAGATGTTATATTCATAATAATAACAAGAAACATCTTAGAAAGTTTGAAGCCAAAGCTGAAGTGGGAATTTTTCTTGGATATTCCCAAGTCAGCAAGGTCTATAGGGGTTTTAATAAATCAACCTTAAAATGGAAGAATCTGTACATATAACCTTTGATGAAGCTAACATGTATTACAAGGAGAAAGATTCTTCTACCTAAGATTTATTGCAGGTACCCCAATTGTGTGAGAAATTGGATGATTTAGAGCTCACCAATGAGGCTACATCACATCCCTCTCCACATATTGAAGAAGACAGTGAAGAAGATATTATTGAAATAATTGTTGAACGTCCAACAGCAAACATAATTACACAAGAGGAATTAATTCCAAATGCTGTTGCTGAACCAACTCCTCCAACTGATTTTGTCACACTTAGAGATCACCGTATATCTCTAGTGATTGGAGACATATCAGTTGGTGTGTAAATAAGGCATCAACTCAACCAAGACTTGATGCATGCTTGCTTCATATCTCCACTTGAGCCCCAATCTATAAAAGATGTAGAGCAAGTTCCACACTGAATTATTGCAGTGCAAGAGGAGTTCAATCAGTTTGAGAGATGCATAGTTTGGAATTTAGTTCCAAGACCCAAAAACTACTCAGTCATTGGAACTAAATGGGTTTTTAGAAAAAAAATAGATGCATAAGGAGCCATCATCAGGAACAATGCAAGGCTGGTAGCACATGGATATAGACAGGAAGAAGGAATTGACTTTGATCAGACCTTTGCCCATGTTGCAAGACTAGAAGCTATCAGGATATTTCTTGCTTATGCAGCCTACAAAAAGTTCAAGGTCTACCAGATGGATGTTAAGAGTGCCTTCTTAAATGGTGAACTCAAAGAGAAAGTATATGTGGAACAACCACCAGGTTTTATCTCTCTAACTCATCCCTCTTTTATTTTCAAATTGCATAATGCTCTTTATTGTTAAAAGCAAGCTCCAAGAGCTTGGTATGAGAACCTATCTAGCTTTCTTTTAGAGCATAAGTTCACTAGGGGAATTGTAGATAGAACCTTGTTCATTAGCCATCATACAGATAAAATATTGTTAGTACAAATATATGTAGATGACATCATTTTTGACTCTACTGATTCCAAACTATGCAAAATGTTTTCTGACCTGATGCATTCCAAGTTTGAAATGAGTAACATGGGTGAGCTCTCTTACTTCCTTGGTCTCCAAGTGAAGCAATTCTCTGATGACATTTTTATCTCCTAATCTAAATATATTAAGGAGCTAGTTAAGAGATTTGGAATGTTTGATGCCTCAGCAATGAAAACATCCATGGCTTCCAATGCTGTGATTGATTCTAATGAACTGGGCAAGCCAGTTGATCAGAAAACATATAAGTCTATTGTTGGGTCCTTGTTGTATCTCATAGCTAGTTGGCTAGATATTATGTTTGTTACATGCCTTTGTGCTAGGTTCTAGGTGAACCCTAAAGAATCTCACCTTATTTTCCTTAAAAGAATTTTGAGATATATAAAGGGTTGTCCTAATCTAGGACTTTGGTATCCAACAGAGTCAGAATTTTACTTAACTGGATTTTTAGATTCTGAATATGCTGGATGTAGATTGGATAGAAAAAGCACATCAGGAACATGTCAGTTCTTTGGAGATAGGCTTGTGTCCTAGTTTTGTAAGAATCACACATCTATGTCAACTTCAAATGCAGAAGCTGAATAGATTGCAGCTACTAGCTGTTGTTCAGAAATATTATGGATTCAAAAACAACTTCTGGATTATGGTCTCAACTTAAATAATTCAACTATATTTTGTAACAATATCAGTGCAATTTCTATTGCACAAAATCTAGTGCTGCATAGTAGAACTAAGTATATAGAGATTAGACATCTTTTCATTAATGATTGTGTGGATAAAAAAGAATGTCAATTTTGTCTTTATCTCTACTGATTTGCAAAGAGCAGACATCTTCACTAAACCTTTAGATGAGAAGAAACATATGTTCTTTCTGAATCAGTTAGGTATGATTAACGGAGAAGTTTAATTTGATTTATGTCCAAGGTCGAAGAATTGATCACATTTTGTCGAACGGAGATCGACGATCTGAGAACTGTTCTTGAGATATTTCGTCGACATGAGATTGACGAACTCTCTGTTTGAAGTTATTTCGTCGAGCGAAGATCGATGATCTTGCTTCAGAAAAGTTTTCGTCGAATTGAGAACGATGAAAAGTTTTCCCCTCTTCCAACTGAGATCGACGATAGCATTTCTTCATGAAACTTTTTTGTCAACCTGAGAACGGAGATTTTTTATTTTTTATAGGACAGAGCCCACCGCTTCATATTCTAAAAACCTTATAACAATGTTTTTATCGTGCTCTATCCCGCGCTTTCTGTTCTCTTGCACTTGATCTCTCTCTTGTTTTTGCAGGAAAACTAATCGCTATTCCGGCGCTTTCCCTCTTCAGCATGAAGTATGATACCGGTTTCGACATCGACTTTGATTCCTTCAACCATACCGATCACATTTTCACAGACATTCTACATCTGTTTGAAGAACAGCAACTGAAGAAAATCATGACCACCAGGATCAAGTTGCCCGCAACTGAAATAAGGGAATGGGTTAATACTTCAACTTCTCCAGACGCAGACACTATGACTGGTACCATCGCCAGCAATTAGGTTTCCCTAACCCCTGATATTTTAACTGAGATTTTTGGTTTGGCAAATGGAGAAGAGGATATTGAAATAGATAATTCTTAATATAATAATATGCTGATTAAAATGGGTCACTATGAAGGAAACCCTAATAAGCCAGTGAAAAAAAATCTATCTATTGAGTATAGATTTCTGGCATATATTGGTATTAATGTTTTGTTGGGTAAACATACGGCCCATGACTATATAACCAGGCACCAGTTCTTGGTGAAGTGTGCTCTGGTAAATAAGAAAGCAGTAAATTGGGGAAAGTTATTGTTTGAGTTGATTAAGAAGAAGAATTTTAAGAAAGAGGTTTGTTTTGGGAGGATATTAGGAATTTTCCTCCAAGCAAATGCACCTGAATTATTGGTCTCCCAGACCATATTCATAAATGACTCCAAGAGGATAACCTCTGCCTTATTTGGCAGATGGTAGAGGTCTATCCCAAAACCATCCAGGGCTTCCTCCTCCAGAACTTCTGAGGACACCAGAGTTGTAATATCCTCTCCACCACCTCTAGAAGAAGTTCTTCCATCCACCAGAATTCCTTCACCTAATCCACAACAACAACAGCAACCATCTTCACCTCTTCCACTACCATCACCTCCACATTCTCTAATCATCATCCATGAGGACATTCCATCTCCACCACCTCCATTTCCACTGCCAACTCATCTATTTGATATTCTATCCACATCCTCTCAGCCCAATTTCAATCTATTATCTCCCCCTCCACCATCTCCACACCATTCCCCAGTTCCATCTCCTGTTTAGGAAACCACCTCAACACCCACTACCACAATTCCTACCTCCACTACTGCAGTTCCATCTAACCCTACTTCCACATTCCCTGAATTCTTCAATACAGATTTCTCACATGCTTTCTCTGTATGTTGCAACTGTGGTCATCATACCCATTATACTCCCTCTGCTCCTGAACCTCTATATTTAAATTTCCCTGACATTGCCAAAGATCTTCTAGCTTTCATTTCTCCAACTCTGGAGAAATTAATAGCAAAAGCTATTGCTCCTCTTTCTACCTCCATCACTTCTCTCTCTACTAGAGTTGCTGCTCTCACCTCTGTTCCTTCTTCTGGGGCCCTGGCTTCAGGACCATCTGAAACCAGGTAGGGGGAGATATTCCATGAAGAAGTTCCAGTTCCTCCACCACCACCAGCAGTAGCAGCAGTAGATTCCCCATAGGTAGACACTCCAACAGAAATAATAGATATGATTGATGATTTAGATACTGATATGGCTTTTGATATAGTTGCTGAAATAACCATTGTTGGTGATTTAATTATAAATCCCACAGTTGATTTAGATTATTTACTCAATTATTTTAATTTAGTTTACAGAAATGCTTTACCAAGTTTTGATGTTCAGTACTCTAAGGCTATTGTATGTTATACTGCTCCAATAAGTCTTGCAGTTGTGGATCAACTAAAGGCATTTTTGTAGTTCCTGTATTATAGAAAATTTAGTTGTTGAAGATGTTAGTGAGCCAGTTCCTGAGCATAAAGCATTATCTCCACCAACATTTGGCTAGTGTGAATCCCCAATGCTAGATCTGGATGATATTTCATTTGCAAAAATGGAAGAAGAAGAAGAAAATCTTCGGATTGCTACAGAGAGTTTTGCAGAGCCAACAAGTTAAGCACAACCACAAGTTCCAGGAATCTCAGCTGAACGGCTAAAGCAGTTGAATGAACTATATAATAATCCTCCTGAATCATCTGATGATGATGAGGATTTTGATGATTCCAGTTCAAAGAGATCAAAGTATAAGAAGAGAAAGGCTCCTGCCAAGGCTGCTCCTAAGCCTAATCCTACACCTAACACTCCTTACTATATCCTGCATGATTTTCCTCTCACTCCAGATATGCCATAATGGATGAGATACTCTAAAAATGAGCTGAAGGAAAGGAAGAAAAGGAGAAGATACAACTCCTCACCTAAGTAGACCAGTAGAGGACCTCCTCCTTCTCCTCCTCTTGCAGGTGCTTCAGGAAGTGGTGCTAAAGATAAGAGGCCAGCTTCTAGTAGCTCTCAGACTCTTAGGCCAACTTCCCATCAGTCTTCTAAACCTGTTGGGAAGTACAGTAAATACAGATATCCAAGGTCTTACTATTCAATCCAACCCCAACAGTCTCTTCCTCCAAAAAATTTTCAAGGGTAATCTATTTTATTCAGAAAGACTCAAAAGTCTTAACAGGATGCTTCTAAGTCTAATCCAGAAAGACCTTCATCACTCACATATGAACCTGAGTTAGATCCAAATTTCAGAATGGCAAGATTTTAAGAATTGATTGGTTTATCTCAGATGAACAAAGCCAGAGTAGAAGGAACAGATCCATCAAAATTCACTACAATGTCTACCTATAGACAGAAAGAGTTTGACAAATTCCAGGTAGACAGACAGTTATTTGATCCCAATGAATATATGCAGGTATATCTAGAAGCTGTAGTTCCTAGAGCTTCAACTGTTACACTTCTTGGTGTTCAAGATCTGAAAATGACTCAACAGGAAGCAAAGAATCCTCACATGATAATTGTGTTTGCTAAATCATCTTCTGCTCCTCCCTTTCACAAATCTTGAACATTTATTTATCTGTGATATATATGTGTATTGAACTGAGCTATATTATATCTGCTGAATGGTTTTAAATTCTGTTAGATATTTATATTGCTTTGTGTCTTTATGTTTTTCTTTTTTGTTTAGTGACCTCAACCAAATAGGGGGAGATTGTTGGATCCCTAGTTTGGATTTGGGCTAGGTTCACTATTAGATTATTGACCCTCCATGTATAGCCTAGGGTCAAATTGTTAGTTCTAAGGTCTAGGTCGGTTTGACTAGGTTAGACAAACTTTGATCCAGCCCTCAGAAGAATTCAGAGATCCAGACATAGAAGAATAATAGTTTTTAAGAGTTTAGAGAATCAGTTCGAAGTTCTTCGAACTCAGCTCGACGATCGTCAATCACAGATCGACGAACTCAAAGTCTCTACTCTGAGCTGAGCTCAACGAAATTGGAGTTCAGGTCGACGATCTTCCCTCTTCTCCCAAGTTCTCTGGTCGAAAAATTCTGTCTCAGGTCGACGAACTTGGAGCTCATCTTTGATAGACTATTTTCTAAATCAACTTTCTTTAAGCTCAGCTCGACGAAGATGATTTCTCAGCTCGACGAACTTGAAGTTCAGGTCGATGAAATCTGTCCTGAGTTCGACGATTTCTCTCAGTATCAGTTTGCCATTTTCTCTCATTTTGATTTCAGTTTTGATAATTCTAAGGTTATAATTCTCTGATAATTAATGCTCATATTCTCAAGAATATAGCTGTTGCTTGGCAGCATTAATTATGGATTTCACGGAGCAAATTACTTGGCTTATTTACTAAGACAGTTGAGAAAATACATTTAAGACAAATTTCAGCCGTTCAACTCCCAGGATTTAAGTATTAAATTTAGGAATTCTTTTTCAAATTTCAATTGGCAGAAATCCTTCAGAATATAAAAAGCAAATTCTTCTCTTTAGAACAACAAAAAGGAATCACAAGAGATCTTTTACACAACAACTGATACAAGTTTTACAGAGAAACAGATTGCTATCTACAGGAAATTTAAGAAGAACATCTACACACTGATCTTTAGTCTTCTTTAGTTTCTGCTTCAGGGTTCAAAAGGACAACTCATTAAGACCAGTCCAAGAAGTTTTTGAAGATATCCATCAAGGTCTACATGATGTGCAAAGCTCTCGTCTTCCTGAACACTTTTCTTTCATCTTAGGGGGAGCTTTGACAACATCATCCACTAAAGTTTTCTCAGTTATTTGAGAAAGAGAAGACAACATCACTTTTCATTTCCAACTGTGTACAGGGTTATAACTCCCTTCAAAAGTTAACCCCTTTGGTTGTTAAGTCTCCTGATCAAAAGACTTAGTTTGATTTTTGGGCACCTGATCAAAAACTCAAAAGGGTTGTGAGATCCACTTGAAAAAATAGATCTTGTGGTGACAGGGAACCTGAGCAAAAACCTGTGGTGGCAGGGCACCTGATCAAAAACCTGTAGTGGATTCCTACCAGGGTGGTAGAAGAGTGGATGTACCCAAGTTTAGGGGAATGACTATAAATTTCTTGTGTCGCCTAGATTTCTCTATTGTTTATTCTGTGTGTTGTGATTGTTTCTGTTTTCATCCCTCTTTATAAATATACTTATCACTTATTTTAATCTGCTGTAAAAATTATTTAAAGTTTTAAAATACTCTATTCACCCCCTCCAGAGTTAAAGTAGATCTATCCCTCACTTTCACGGCCCTTATAGTGTCCACCCGCGGCAAGGCTGCTTGGGCTCGATCGACCTTGGTCAGCCCTCGCAGTGGCCGACCGCGGCGAGGATGCCCAGATCCAAGCGGCCCTAGCCGGCCCATGCAGGGACTAGCCGTGGCAAGGCCATTCGGTGTCGGGCGGCCTTGGTCTACTCTCGCGGGGACCGGCTGTGGTGAGGCCGCTTGGGAACACGCGGCCGAGGAGAGGCAGAGGGTGCAGGCGGTGGCGCCTCCAGTCGTCATCGGGTGCACTGTGTTTGGGATTCAGTGCGCGGTGGTTACAGCAAGGATTGGGCACTCAGATCGCGCGTTCGTTGGTTATGCGTATAACTTCCAACAACTTTATTGGGTGAGTGGGTAAACCGGTTATATGCAACCCGAGTTTCCTATAAATTTGGGTTAACCCCATCATCCCCCCCCCCAATGCAATCGAAGTCGAGGGTCACAACGAGCGGAGTCTGTGGGCTTTTATCCTTATATTGATCAGGATCTCAATGGTGGGAAAAATAGGAGATGGTCACGATGGTGCGGTCAGGACCAGGAATGTATGGCAAGGGAGAGAAGCAGCGAGGATGGAAACAACCGGAGCAGGGCACCTACCACGCGGGTGTGTGCAGGTGAGGCGCTCCTGATGTAGCCCTCTACCACGGATACTATAGGGGTTACGGGAAAGAAACGGACGCCACAATCAATCCACAATCTCACACGCACTAGATTTAACCGCAGCGCACTCGCAAACGTCTTATCACCGTTCACCAACGTACGGTAGCCACTCCGCGGGAAGGTCAAACGAACGGCTATAGGGCGACGTTCTCCCAAGCTAAAAGGACCAATATTGGGTACGATCGAGCAAAAGTTGTAGCAAAAGAGATCTACCCAAAATGCAATCGAAAAATGGTAGATCTCTCCCAACAAAAATGCGGGGCTCGCCAAACCCTTTCGGATATATCGCGACTAAGATTGATGAAAATCCAAAAGAAAAACCACGAAGAATCTAACGATTCAAATCCAACGCAAAAATTATTTCCGACCACTAGAACATCAAGAAAGAATCACACGTGAGTGGAGAGGATCGTTACCAAAGTTGGAATAGATGATTCTGACTACCTTTGAAGGGGTCGCTCTTCCACGTTTCTGTCGGAGTCGCGCCGGTTGGGGAGATAGATCGTCTGCCTTGGCCGCTTCACACCAAGGTCTCGTTTCCTCGCCGTAGAAGGAGGCCTTTCTCGGTTAAGACTTCACGAGAAGAGGGGCAGCCGGGTTCTCTTCAAAGGGGGGTGCTCGGGTGGAGAGATGGGTGGCCGGTCGGTTTGGAGAAGGTGGAGGTCGGGTTGTGGGTGGTGAGAGGAGGTGGAGGCTTGGAAGATGGGGTTGAAGGAGTGGGCTGGCCGAAGTTTTAGAGAGAGAGAGAGAGAGTGAAGGGGGCGGCCAAGAGAGGTAGTGAGAGAGAGGAGGATTAGCAAGAATATGAAATTTAGGGTTTCTTCTCATTCAACTTGAGTTAAACAAAGCATACATGCCTATATATAGGCTTAACAATAAGTCTTGGCTATATGTAGCCCAAAATAAAATAAAAAATAACACACAAAATGGCTACATGCAACCCTCAATAAAATATCCCAAATAAAATAGCATACTAATAATAAGATAAATTTAACTATATATTTGTCTTGCGCCGAGGGCGGAAATTGTAGCGCCGCTCCATACGAACACCACAGCGACGCGAGTCCTTTGTTGGAGACGAAGGAGGGTCTTCCGTTAGCGTGCCGTCATCAACAACTTGGGGGCCGCCATCAACTTGGGGGCCGTCGTCCACTTGGGGGCCGTCGTCGCCACCAATCCTCCCCCGCTTGAAAGGACTCATCACCGATGAGTGGTCTTGAAGATACCGTCGGAGAAGAACACCATCCAAGAGAGCCAATTCCGCTTCCGGGAGCCAAGAGTCATCAGAGGCGGGGCGATCACGCCAGCGGATCAAGTAGCGGCGCACATCGCCATCAGCAGTGAGAAACACGTCATCCTGGAGAATCCTGTCTGTCAAAAATGCGGTCTTGGCAAACCTGGGAAAAGCATTAGGCAGCAAAGGGGGAAAATCTATATCATCAACATGTAGCGTACCTCCGTTGGAGACCGACGGAGAGAGCGAGCCCTTACCCCCCTCAACCTCATACCCATGAAAATCTGTAGTGGAACTAAACGGACAGAAAGATAGTTCTAGTGGCGGAGCAATATATGGCGTTAAATCCGAAACATTAAAAACAGGGGAAATACCCCAATCAGTTGGCAATTCCAAAAGAAAAGCATTGTCTCCTAACCATTTTAAAATCCGAAAAGGTCCAGCTCGCCGATCCGCTAACTTTTTTAAGGTGCTCGTAGGCAACCGTTCAGGGATGAGACGTACCATGACTAAATCGCCCACTTTCAAGGGAGACACTCTCTTATGTGCGTGGGCATGAACTTGATAAGACGCGTATTGAGTGGTAAGCGTTTCATTTATGCGTTTGTGAAGATCATGGATGTGAGAGGCAAAGTCCTGTGCAAATTGACTTGACTTAAACGATGGAGGTAACGGAAGCAAGTCAAGGGGCACGAGAGCTTTATAACCGTGCGCGATCTCATTCAGGGACAAACCCGTGGACCTATTTTTGGAATTATTATATGCTAACTGAGCATGAGGGAGGATAAGGTCCCATGTACCCTTGTGGTCTCCCACAAGACATCGAAGCAAACTACCTAAACTTCTGTTCACAACTTCTGTTTGCCCATCCGTCTGCGGATGGTACGCGGAAGAGAATAGAAGTTTGGTGCCCATAATCCTGCACAGGGTCTTCCAAAAATAACTAGTAAACTTCACATCCCTATCAGTAACTGTAGACTTCGGAACTCCTCGATGGCCTACCACCTCTTTAAAATATATTTGTGCAACGTGTGACGCGTCGTTGGTTTTATTGTAAGCGATAAAATAAGCCATTTTAGAGAAACGATCTACAACAACTAAGATAGAGTCGTGACGTCAAAATGTGATTGGGAGGCTGAGAATGAAGTCCATGCTAACGTCTTCCCAAGGGATTGACGGAATCGGAAGAGGGGTATAAAGCCGCCCATTAGTTTTGTTCCCCTTAGCCAGTTGGCACGCTTGGCAACTACCCACGATCTTACTAACCATGGCCTTAAGACCGGGCCAATAAAACTTGTCTTCAACTAACGTGATCGTCTTGTCACGGCCAAAGTGTCCACCTAATCCGCCACCATGCAATTCCCATACTATGAAGTGTCGTAGGGAGGAACGGGGGATGCAAAGCTTCGAATGGTTAAATAAGTAGCCGTCCCGAATGTAAAAAGAAGTAATGGTTGTCGGCGAGTCATCTTGAGTGGCGAAATAGATATCCCTAAAATCTGGGCAGTGGACGTACTCGTCCTTAATCCTATCGAAGCCAATCACCTTTAATTCTAGCGTGGAGAGCAATAACGAAACACGACTAAGGGCGTCGGCTATTCAATTGAGAGTCCCCTTGAGGTGTTTGATAATGAAAGTTTACTCCTGAAGATAGGAGACCCATTTGGCATGTGTAGGACTAACCTTAGTTTGAGAGTTAAGAAACCTTAGCGCTTCATGATCGGATATGATGAAAAACTCCTTAGGATGTAAATAATGCCGCCAATGTTGGAGGCATCGAATGACGCGTAAAACTCCCTATCATAATTGGAATAATTTAATTTTGGACCTGCTAGTTTCTCACTGAAATACCCCACAAGGTGGCCTTCCTGACTCAACACTCCACCAATTCCCACTCCAGACGCATCACATGACAACTCGAAAACCTTGGTAAAATCCGGTAGTCGCAAAAGGGGGGCTTCCGACATGAGCAATTTAATTAATTGGAACGCCGTAGCGGCCGAGTTCGTCCATGTAAATTCACCCTTTTTCATGCACTCGGTAATAGGGGCCATAATACTACTAAAATCCTTAATAAATCGCCGATAAAATGTAGCGAGCCTGTGAAAACTCCTAACATCCCGAATGCTGGCGGGCTCGGGCCAATCTCTAATGGCGTGTACTTTCTTGGGGTCTACGTGGATCCCCTTCGAACTCACAATATAACCGAGGAACTCAACCGATGTCACATGGAAGGTACACTTCTTAATGTTCACGAATAATTTTTCCGATCTCAGCGTGGTAAGGATGGTTCTTAAATGTGACTCATGATCAATTGTGGAGGTGCTAAATACCAAAATATCGTCAAAATATACGACGATGAATTTTCCCATATAGGGTTGGAAGACGTGGGTCATCATCCTCGAAAACGTGCTCGGCGCATTGGAAAGTCCAAACGACATAACTAACCACTCGTAGAGCCCTTCCTTAGACTTAAAGGCGGTTTTCCACTCGTCACCTTCCCTAATTCGGATCTGATGGTAGCCACTCCTAAGATCCAATTTCGAAAAAATCGTGGCACCGGCTAACATGTCCAATAAATCATCCAAGCGAGGGATGACAAAGCGATACTTAATAGAGATTTTATTAATGGCTCTACTATCCACACACATCCTCCAAGAGCCATCCTTCTTGGTGGCAATAAGGCAAGCACGGCACACGGGCTCTTGCTGTGGCGGATAAAACCCTTTTGCAATAAATCCGAGATCTGGGTTTGCAACTCTAAGTGTGCGGAGGGGTTTAGCCGATAATGTGGGAGGTTGGGAAATGAAGAGCCCGGTATGAAATCAATGGCATGTTGGATTTCCCGCAACGGGGGTAATTCAGCCGGTAGCTCTTCCGGGTACACGTCCACATACTCTTCTAGGAGTTTTCTCAACACCGACGGCAAGTTCTCAAAAGGGGCTGTGTCTTCCTTAACTTGTAGGCACACTAAGGCATAGAGGACCCCATCTACAAAGGTAGTACGCTTCAATTCTTTCCTTCCTATCAGGCTCAACGTCTTCTTCTCGACCGGGACGACCGTATCCTTGGAGGGGGCTGAAGGATCCTTTGGCGGGGCGAGTTTTAAGAGTATGGTTCTGCCATTAAATTTAAACTCGTAAGTGTTGGCCCGACCAAAGTGGGTGACGTCATGATCGTATAACCAAGGGCGACCCAACAAGACGTGACAAGCATCCATAGGGATGACGTCACACCAAATCTGCTCAGAATAAGCTTTGATGGTAAGGGGTACCAAGCATCGCTTCGTCACAGGAAGGGACGACTTGTCTACCTATGCCACTTTATAAGGGTGAGGATGCGGCTCGGCAACAAGAGACATTCGTCTCACCGCGGCTTCAGAAATAACGTTCATGCAACTACCGCTATCGATGATCAACCTACACCATTTTTCACCACTCTTAAAATTCAACGTGAAAATGTTCGTCCTATTCCAATCTTCTAACGCTCGAGGGGTCGCCAGAATACACCTCATAACCATCATACGGGGGTCATCCTCCATATCACTAGGCACTCCGTCCGACTCGCTCTCTTCGCCTGCCTCGTAAGTAATGTCGTCGGCCCCACCGGCGGAATCTAATAGGGCTAATGGTCTGGGTGTAGTAGGACAATCACTAGCATAGTGCCCTTGGACCCCGCAAGCGTAACAGGTGACATTCGTTCTGTTGACCCGACCCACCGGGACTCTCTCACCAGAGGGGTTTCTATCATTCCTAGCCGTTACGACTATGGAGGTCGAGTCGGGGGACTGATACTTTCCTTTAGCCTTATAGGTGGCGGTGGGAGGCGGTCCTAAAATGGACTTCCCCTTTTGGAACGAGCGAGACTTGCCCTTAAGCGCGTTGTGCTGCTCAATATCTAAGGCAGCGTTGAAAGTGGTGTGCAAATCGGTGTGACCATAACGCGGAAGCTTTCCTTGGATGTCGGGGTTTAGTCCCTTATGGAACCTGGAGAGGGTGACCTCGGGCATCTCTTTCACGTCACACCTAACCATCATGTCCTTCAGCAAACTCATATACTCAGACACCGACCTAGTCCCTTGCTTAAGGGTGGCTAAATCATCGAACATTTGTGTTCGATGGTAAGTAGGGACGTACTGTTCCGTTAGCCTAGCCTTCATTGCATCCCAGCCTATGGGCAGCGCTCCGTTCTCAACTCTCAAACGCCTCTCCTCATTCAGCCAAAATATTTTAGCGCGCCCTAGCAACTTCATTCTCGCTACTCGCACTTTATCCGCGTCGTTCAGGGTATACCACTCGAAATAACATTCGATCTCCATGATCCAGTCCTGGAAGACTTGGGGATCTCCTAAAGCATCGTAGGATGGTGGCTTGACTCGGACGGCCCGAGTAAGGTCAAACTCGTACGGTGCTCGTGGGGCGTTCTCATTAGGAGGGTGGGGGTAAGGGTTGTGATGTTCTCCCACCCGTGGGTGAGCGGGTTGATTACGGGGTGCCCCGTGTGGTAACTCCAGTCCGTGAAGTGCCTCCCTAATGGCCGTCAACTGCTCCGTGAAATCCTGACGGAGCTCCTCAATCTCCGTTAGGGGACGACCCTCACCCCGGTCATCTTCCATATTAGACGACAATGGAGGATATTCCGTACCGAGCCTAGTACGCATGCAAATAGGAAGACAACAGATTCAGGCAGACCCAAGAAGGAATTAATCCCGCTTAAAAACTATAGGAAAATAAATTTTTTTTTGATTTTCTTACAGGAAATAAAAAGAGGATTATTAAAAAATTTAGTTTGATTTTTTTTGGCTGAAAAATAAGAAAACTAAGCCGCTATTGGCAGACCAAAAATAAATTTTTTTTTGAGATTTTTTTTTGTGACAACTAACGCGCAAACACAAGTGCAGGTTAACGTGCTAAAAAGAGGGGAGGGTGCCAATTAAAAAATTGACAAGAACCTCGCTTTGATACCAAAATTGATGTAGGCATCTACCGCGGATACTATAGGGGTTACGGGAAAGAAACGGACGCCACAATCAATCCACAATCTCACACGCACTAGATTTAACCGCAGCGCAATCGCAAACGTCTTATCACCATTCACCAACCTACGGTAGCCGCTCCACGGGAAGGTCAAACGAACGGCTATAGGCCGACGTTCTCCCAAGCTAAAAGGACCAATATTGGGTCCGACCGAGCGAAAGTTGTAGCAAAAGAGATCTACCCAAAGTGCGATCGAAAAATGGTAGATCTCTCCCAACAAAAATGCGGGGCTCGCCAAACCCATTCGGAAATATCGCGATTAAGATTGATGCAAATCCAATAGAAAAACCACGAAGAATCTAACGATTCAAATCCAACGCAAAAATTATTTCCGACCACTAGAACATCAAGAGGGAATCACACGTGAGTGGAGAGGATCGTTACCCAAGTCGGAATAGATGATTCCGACTACCTTTGAAGGGGTCGCTCTTCCACGGTTCCGCCGGAGTCGCGCCGGTTGGGGAGATAGATCGTCCGCCTTGGCCGCTTCACACCAAGGTCCCGTTTCCTCGCCGTAGAAGGAGGCCTTTCTCGGTTAAGACTTCACGAGAAGAGGGGCAGCCAGGTTCTCTTCAAAGGGGGATGCTCGGGTGGAGAGATGGGTGGCCGATCGGTTTGGAGAAGGTGGAGGTCGGGTTGTGGGTGGTGAGAGGAGGTGGAGGCTTGGAAGATGGGGTTGAAGGAGTGGGCTGGCCGAAGTTTTAGAGAGAGAGAGAGAGAGTGAAGGGGGCGGCCAAGAGAGGTAGTGAGAGAGAGGAGGATTAGCAAGAATAGGAAATTTAGGGTTTCTTCTCATTCAACTTGAGTTAAACAAAGCATACATGTCTATATATAGGCTTAACAATAAGTCTTGGCTATATGTAGCCCAAAATAAAATAAAAAATAACATACAAAATGGCTACATGCAGCCCTCAATAAAATATCCCAAATAAAATAGCATACTAATAATAAGATAAATTTAACTATATATTTGTCTTGCGCCGAGGGCGGAAATTATAGCGCTGGTCCATACGAACACCACGGCAACGCGAGTCCTTTGTTGGAGACGAAGGATGTGTTGGAGCATGCGTTCCGCGCTTTTTAGTTTGAGAATAACAAATCCCGGATGTATTTGATCTTGGTATGTGTTTTAAATGTGCAGGGACAATAGCATTTTTATGTACAAAAGAAAGGCTGAGCATGGCATTGATGAAAAGGAAAAACGCGCTATCACTGGCGATAACGATACCGCGGGCGATACATAGTCAGTTCCTGCTGACGTCAGCCTTAATTCGCACGTTGCCACGCACGAAGTCAGTCACGATCAGCGATATCGCGGGGCGATACCGATGTCGCCGAGCGATATCCCACGATCGTCACGTTCTCCGCTCAGATCTGAAAATCAGCGCGACGTGTGCAACGTGTCAAGCAACGGAGAGTTATCACTATCGCGGGGCGGTAACGCTAACGCCGGCGATAGCGTGAAATGATATATACGGCCAAAAATTTCAGGGAAGAGGAGGATTGTACAGAGCTTTGTTTTCCCAGAGAATTTTCAGAGCCTTCATCTCCGTTTCCAGACGAACTCCCTTGGTCCGTTGAAATCTCAAGAGTGAAGGACATACGACCGTGTGTTCAAGATTGGAGATCTTCTCGTTGGTCCATCATCATCTTCAGAGCTCGTGATTTTGAGGGAGTTTTTAAGTTTTACTATTGTAATTTCATTTTCATCTTTTATCTTTGTAATTGGGTAGGGAAAATCACCACCTTGTGTGTGGTGTCTAAGTCCGTGTGTGGCTTAGGGGCAAATCATCACCTTGTGTGTGGTGTCTAGGTCCGTGTGAGGCTTAGGAGTAAATCGCAGCGAGTTGTGCAGCGTCTAGATCATAGGTTTGATCTAGGGGGAGGCTAGTAGGCATATCTAGGGAGATATTGACTATAGCCTACCGGTTCTTGGGAGAAGGATCGGTGAAAACAAAGCTAAAAACTATTATCGTTGTAAGCCTTGATTTCAAGCTTTATTGGAATCATTTTACATATTCGTTTTGAAGAAGTATAATATTGTTATTCATTTCATTGATCTGTCTCATTCATAGTAGCTAGTCTTTTATTTTATAAAAAGTAAAATAAATTTAAAGAGCCCTTATTCACCCCCCCTCTAAGGGCGCCACAAGATCCTACAGGAGGGTCTTCCATTAGCGTGCCGTCATCAACAACTTGGGGTCCGCCATCAACTTGGGGGTCGTCGTCCACTTGGGGGTCGTCGTCGCCACTAGCTCCCCATAAGCGGTTCGCTTCCGTGTGCTATGTGCCCGCGTTAGGGGCGCGTCCTGCGTGTGACAGGATGCACGTGCGGGGTGCGCCCCTATGCGTGGGGTATGCCCAAGCATGTGCAGAGTGTGCCCCCGCGCATGGTGTGCCTTTACGCAGGGTGTGCTTCACGTGTAGTGGTTCAACATGTCGTACTTGCTAGCGGGTTGTCTCTTGTTCGTTCTTTTCATGTGTGCGGGAGCGTCCCTGTATATGGTGTGTGAGACATGGTTCCTAAGGTTCCTCTTGCTTGGATTTTAACTTGTCCATTATGCGACTTTTCAGGTTCTGTGGCGTGTTGTTCATGGTAGGTCGATACATATGTGCTCCACTCTTAACGCAGAGTAGATTGCTTCTTGGAGGAGGACTTACAACATTCCTACCAATCTTGAAATCAACATTATTCACGGTGAGCAGTGGGTGTAGAGTCCACCGGTAGGCTGGATGATGTTATGCAAGTCGCCTTTAAAGGCTAGGATTTGATTTCCACCGTGTGAAGAAGTTACAGAGATCTTAAAGCATTGTGGCGTTTTGATGTTAGATTTTACAACATTAATAATGGCATACATTATGGGCTTGATCTCCTTCTTCCGCAAACATGGTTCGAAGTTATCAATAGAGCTTTTCTTGTGACATGTGTTCCAATGGAGGTGGTCGAATCAAGGTCCACAACAATAAGACTTGGTTGGTATTTGAGAGCCGAGCAGACAAGCGCCATGGGAACATAGTATATGGCTATATCCACAGTTGTTTGGAATGGCCTGAGCTTTAGAGATCTCTTCCAGACCAGTGTCGTCAGATGAAGGGTCGCGAGCGAGATTTTACTCCAATACTCAGATTTGAGGCGCTCTACGAATTGGCGGACCATCTCATTATCTTTTCTCTATTTGTAGAAGAAAAGTGTCTACTGCTGTGTGGTCTTTCCACTAATCCGGATTGTTCTGCTGCTGCTCCGTTAGGTCGTGATCGGAGAAAAACGTTATTGTTCGAGGGTCATGGGTACTCGTCCACTACAAGCCGCTCTACAAACCTGCTAAAGGAGCATCCGGGTGCGGCCCCTTGTGGTTCCCGAGTAGACGAGACTCCATTTGTTAATGACTGGGATGTTGAGATTCTGGGCTCTTCTGCTCCCAGGTTCCGGCCGAGTTGGCACCTGCTTTGGCCCAAGTGAAGGGGAAGCGTGTCTATTTTTCCTTGGTCGTGGTGAGTTCACCTTTATGCACTGGCTTTTTCTTGTTTCTCTTATATTACCTCACTCTGCACTTTTCTGCAGATTGATGTGCAAGCCTAGATGGCTCTTCTTTGGAATGATTTTTTATGTTTGTTTGAAGGACGTGTACCTCTCCCTTCAGGAGAAGCTTCGAGCCATGATAGGTTGTCGACACTTTCTTCAAGTCGACAAGAAAGAATGTGTCGACACTCAGCAGAAGACTCAACACTTGAAGAAAGTGTCGACACAAGGAGCTATGTCGACACTTAGCAAAGTTCAGCAAAATTCTAAGTACATGTGTCGACACTAAGGTGATGTGTCGACACTCAACCAGAGTCTCAACAGAAGAAGAATGTGTCAACACAAGGAGCAGTGTCGACACTCAGCAAGTATCAACACAGAAGGCATGTGTCGACACCAAGAAGATGTGTCGACACTGAACAATTTCAACACATGAAGATGTGTCGACACAAAGGTGTTGTGTCGACACTTACAAGAATTCAACTAAGTGCTGAAGAACAAGGAGTTGTGTCGACACTCAATATCAGTATCAACACATAATGAAGAAGTTGTGTCGAGAAGTGAATTCTACAACACAAGGAGTTGTGTCGACATCTTGAAGGCTAGTGTCGACACTTAGTCAACTTGTGTCGACACTTAGTCTATAAGTGTTGACACTTAAAGACAGACAGTCTCGACACTTTCAGACAGTTACAGATTTTTCAAGAACTGACTGGATGACTTGATAGCTGCCATTTCAGCCGGTCTATTGCACCTGTGAGAGTTGTCAGAAATCAGTTATAAACCAGACCAGCCGGTCACCATGAAGAAGGCCTATATATAGGCTTATACTGTCTACAGAAACAAATAATCAAGTAATTAACAAGAAGAAGATCTAGCTATTCATTGAAGAATCAAGTGAAGATCTAAGTAGTTGGAGAGAGAGAGCTCCATCCAAGAAGACAGCCGTTGGAACCAGGCTGAGAAGAAGGGTTTAGACTTTGTTCTGAATCTTAAGTTGCAGAGACCAAAGATCAGCTGAAGAGGAGATCAATCCTATTGTGTTCTACATTCAAGAAGCTTTGAAGAAAAGCCAAGTGAGATTGATCTCAGCATAGTTCTTCCAAGAACTCATCAAGAAACTCTCAACTCTTCCCTCTTTTTTTTGAGTTGTAGGGTTTATATTGTGTATTTTATATTTCTTGTAGGATCCTTAGGGATCTGAGTTTGTAAGCCTGTAATTATAAAGGCTGAGTGTAGGGCCAGTGTGCCTGAGTGTAGGAGATTTGTATCTCTGAGTGTAGGCCTATTGTGGCTGAGTGTGGGCCTGCTGTGGCTGAGTGTATGCTTTATGAAGAAGCTGAGTGTAGGTCTTTGAAGAAGATTGAGTTGTAGGGCCTTGGGCCTGAGCTGTAGGAACCTGGTTGAGGTTCTGAGTGTAAGATCTGAGGATCTGAGATAGTGGAGGAGTTTGGCCGAATCTAGTACACTACTAGATAGGCGAAGGGGGAAAGTGGATGTACCCAAACCTTGGGGAACCACTATAAACTTGGGTGTTCACTATGTGCATGTGTTTTGTTGTGATTACTGATTGATTGCTGTGCAAAAGTAGTTATAATCCTGTGATATAATCTGAATTCTGCCTAAAAAGTCAAAAAGATTACAGTCACCTATTCACCCCCCTCTAGGTGATTATGTACAATATCTTTCAAGTGGTATCAAAGCGAGGTTACTCAAAAAGGGACATAACGGTCTGAGTAGATCCTGTTGGCAGATTCAGTCTAAGTACATTACAGAATCAAGAAAATCAAGAACCATGGGTTCCACTGAGAATCATAAGGAATTGGGGGATCCATGAAGCTACCCATTTGTAGAAAAGAAATATTTGGCATCTGGAAGGAAAGGGTGAGACTGTTTATGGAAGCCTCGGACCCTAGAATATATATCACAGTTAAAGAAGAACCATATGTGCCTATGAAGGTTTCTGTCTTAGATGCTAATCAAAGAACACCTAAAGATTTCTCTGAAATGACAAAGGATGAGATAGTTCTAGCCACAATGGACAAAAGGGCTCAGAATATCATTGTGAGTGCTATAGATGATGCTACCTTTCAGAATTTGATACACTGTAAGACATCTAAGGAGATGTGGGATACTCTTATTGTGTACATGGAGGGTTCTGAAGAAGTGAGGCAGGACAGAAAGTCCTTATTAAACCAAGAATATGAAAGCTTCAGGCAAGGTAGATCTGATAGCATAACTGAATGCTATAAGAAGTTCTATAGGATTGTGAATGAGCTAATGTCCTATGGCAGAGAGTTCAGTAATTATGAGCTTAATGATAAGTTCTTAAGGTCCCTTACAAAAGATTGGGACACTAAGATCTGTGCCATAAGGGAAATGACAAAGTTAGCAGAAATTCCTCCTCCTACTTTGTTTGGAAAATTGCTATCCTATGAAATGCAATTGATGGTGAGGAAAGAAGAGGAGAAGACTACAAGAAGTGAACATAAGGAAAGGATAGTGACATTTAAAACAGAAGCCCCCAGAAAATACAGAAGTAAATCACCAACTCCACCTCCTAAAGTAGTTGAGACTGAGTCAGATGAGTCAGCAAGTAGAAATTTTGAGAGCAGTGAAAGTGATGAGGACTTTGCAGCCTTCACAAGACACTTTCAGAAGTTATTAAAGAAGAAACAGTGGAAGACAAAGCCATCTACTTCACAAGGAAAAGATGACTATTATCAAAACAAGAAGTCATCAAAGAAAGACAGGAAAAAGACCAAGTCTAGCAAAGCAACTCTATCAACAATTGTTTGCTATTACTGTAATAGACAAGGACATGTTATTGCAGACTGTCCAGAGAAAAGGAAGGAGTCTAATGATAAGAAAAAGACTCAATTCAAGGGAAAGAAGGAAAGATCTTTTCTTGCCAAAAAGGATAAGAGCCTGTCAGACATATCTTCATTAGAAACTGAGTCAGATGCTGAAGCATACATAGGACTGTTTGTTGAGGAAGAGGAAGAAGAGTTCATCCAGATCATGAACTCTATATATGAACAAGAGGACAGTCAGTGCCAAGGACTGATTGCATTGACAGAAAGTGACAAAATCCAGGAGCAGCCTGGACCTAGTAAGATACAAAATTGTTCTTTCAGTTCAATTTCTTGTGCTAGTTCAGAATCAGATTCATCATCATCAAGTGATGAGAGTGCATCTGAGTCTGAAGAGGATATTCATCAATTGATAGATGAATATAAAGTTCTGTTGCAAGCTTTTAAGAAGAGCAAGTCCCTAGCCAAGAGTCAGGCAAAGGAAATTGCTAGTCTCAAAGTTGCTGCAACTGATTTTGAGAAGATGATTGATCAAAAGCTAAATGAAATAGCAAGACAGAAGCACATAACTGTGATTCAGATGGGGACTATATCATTTAAGAATGATCAAATCAAAAGTCTGGAGATTAGTCTTCAGAAGAAGAGAGATTTAGTTGCTAGATTTTCTAAACCAAAGTCTATTCTACCCTTAATTGATGAATTTGTTCATCAAAAAGGTAAAGCTGGACTGGGGTTTTCAAAACCTGCTAGTACTGTCAAGTCCAAGTCCAAGGGCAAAGCCCCAGCTCTCAACAAGCCAGCTGTAGATAAAACAGCTAAGAATGTACCTAAGCAAAGGTACAATAGGTTTGAGTGTTGGTGCTGTGGCAAGGTAGGCCACTTTGCCATGGACTGTTGGCACAATGCAAGTGCCAAAGTGAGTAGCAAACTGCCTGTTGGAAAACCTGCAGGTAGCTTTGTTAGGAAGCAAACTAACCAGTACCAAGGACCCAAGAATTCTTTGGGTTCTAAGGTTCACTAATCTGTTTTGCAGGTGAGTCCAAGTGGCCATGCCCCAATATGGTACTGCGACAGTGGATGTTCCAGACACATGACTGGAACAGGGGGATTGCTAAAGGATTACACACCCATAAAGGATGGTCCTAAAGTCACCTTTGGTGGTTCTGAAAAAGGAATCATCAAGGGTTTTGGTAACATTTCTAGCACCCATATAACTATTACTCAAGTGGCTTATGTTAAGGGTTTGAAACATAAACTTATTAGTATAAGTCAATTGAGTGATGTAGGATATGACATCTCATTTGTCAAAGATGGTTGTCATATCATGAGGTCAAATGATCAAGAGATCATTTTGACAGGTTATAGAAAAAGAAATGTCTATTGCCTAGACATTATGTGTGAGAACAATGGTTCTCCAGTGTGTCTTGTAGCTGATGAGAAAGTCTCTCATTGTGTCAAATGACACAAGAGGCTAGCCCATCTCAACTACAAGACAATTGGCCAACTCTTTAGCAAAGAGTTAGTGAGGAATGGTCCTCAAGTTAAGTGTATTAAAGATGGAATATGCTCAGCTTGTCAAAATGGCAAGCTGACAAGATCCACCTTTAGTAGCATTGAAAACAAAGATGCTGTGAGGTGTTTATACCTCTTGCATATGGATCTCTTTGGTCCTATGCCAGTTCACAGCCTAGGTAGGAAGGTCTATACCTTTGTGGTTGTAGATGACTACTCAAGGTTTTCCTGGGTGTTCTTCCTTAGACAGAAATCTGAAACACCTAGTATCTTCTATAGCTTTGTCAAACAAATTCAAAATGAACTAGACAGTACAGTGGTCAAGATAAGAAGTGACCATGGTACTGAATTTCAGTCTGATAGTATGACAAAACTATGTGAAGAATTTGGGATATTTCAAGAGTTTTCTTCACCAAGAACACCTCAGCAAAATGGCATTGCTGAGAGGAAAAATAGAACCTTGATTGAGGCTGGTAGAACCCTATTAAATGACACATCTCTACCAGAATATTTCTGGGCTGAGGCAGTTAATACTGCATGCAATGTAATTAATAGGGCTACCATTACTAAAAACCACAATAAGACTCCCTATGAGATTGTGAAAGGTAGAAAACCAAACTTATCCTATTTCAGGATCTTTGGTTGTAAGTGCTTTATACTTAACAATGGTAAGTCTTACTTGACTAAGTTTGCTGCCAAGTCCCAAGAGGGGATCTTTGTTGGGTACAACAACAATAGTAAGACTTATAGAGTCTACAACTTGTCTACTCAAGTTGTAGAAGAATCTGTACATGTAGTATTTGATGAAACTAGACTTATTAACAATGAGTTGTCTAGTAGTATATGCAGCTCCACAGGTATATCTAAGAAGTTGGACAAGCTCACTATTGAAGAAGAACCTACTGCAAGACAGCAAGTAGAAGATAGTGGCTGCTGTCCAGGGGGAGTACTACATGTACCTAATGAAGAAGAAATCCAAGGAGTGCAGCAAGATGAAGAAACTGAAGAAGTTCAACCTGAAGCCACGATGCCTCCAGCTAATAGGCATCTTAGAGATCATCCAGCAGATCAAATCATTGGTGATCTAAGACAAGGGGTACAAATAAGGAGAAAAAATCTGAATGCAGTGCTCTACTCCAGTTTTCTATCCCAAGTAGAGCCAAAGAAGTTTGAAGAAGCCATCCTAGACCCTCATTAGATTGAGGCAATGCAAGAAGAGCTGAATCAGTTCAAGAGGTGCAAAGTCTGGGAGCTTGTTCCTAAACCAAAAGACCACAATATAATTGGAACCAAGTGGATCTTTAGGAACAAGATGGATGAACATGGAGTAATTGTCAAGAACAAAGCAAGATTGGTTGCTAAAGGATACAGGCAGGAAGAAGGTATTGACTTTGATCAAACCTTTGCTCCAGTAGGCAGACTGGAAGCCATAAGAATATTCCTGGCCTATACAACCTATCAAGGATTTAAAGTTTACCAAATGGATGTAAAGTCAGCCTTTCTGAATGGTAATCTAAAAGAGGAAGTCCATGTGGAACAGCCATCAGGTTTTGTTGATTCAACTCAACCTAATCATGTCTATAGACTTAGGAAAGCTTTGTATGGGTTAAAACAAGCCCCTAGGGCATGGTATGAAACCCTGTCTAATTTCCTCATTGAGAATAAGTTCACAAGGGGGAAAATAGACAAGACTCTATTCCTTAGGGAATCCAGAGGCAAAGTAATACTAGTCCAAATATATGTAGATGACATAATATTTGGGTCTACTGAAATTAGTCTTTGCAAAAAGTTTGCAAAACTAATGCAAGGACAATTTGAGATGAGTAGTATGGGGGAACTTAAGTTCTTCTTGGGTCTCCAAGTTAGACAGAGTGAGAATGGTTTATCCATATGCCAGTCTAAGTTCACCCTAGAACTCATAAGGAAGTATGGTATGGATTCATCCAGTACCATGAAGACTCCTATGGGGTCATGTATGTCTCTTAGCAAGGATGATGCAGGGAAACCTGTAGATAAGTCTTTGTATAGAGGGATAGTTGGCTCCCTATTATATTTGACTGCAAGTAGACCAGATATCATGTATGCTACATGTGTCTGTGCAAGGTATCAAGCATGCCCTAAGGAGTCTCATTTGACAGTAGTCAAAAGGATACTGAGATATCTAAAGGGCACTCCTTATCTAGGCCTTTGGTACCCTAGGAATGGAGACTTTGATCTAACAGTTATTCAGATGCAGACTTTGCAGGATGCAAAGAAGACAGAAAAAGTACAACTAGAACCTGTCAATTCCTAGGTGGAAGACTGATTTCATGGAGTAGTAAGAAGCAAACAAGTGTGGCTATCTCCACTGCAGAATCAAAGTATGTGGCTGTAGGAAGTTGTTGTGCTCAACTTCTATGGATACAACATCAGCTTGAGGATTATGGAATTCAGGTAAGTAGAACACCATTGTTTTGTGATTCTACAAGTGCTATATCAATTACAAATAATCCTGTTTCCCATAGTAGAACTAAACATATTGAAATAAAATATCATTTTCTAAGGGAACATGTAGAGAAGGAAGATATTTCACTGGAGTATGTAAATACTGATAATCAACTAGCTGATATGTATACTAAGCCCCTAGAAGAAACAAAGTTCAATAGGTTTAAAATTGAACTAGGTATGATAAACTTAGAATAAGTTTATAGAAATGGCTAAGTAAAAAGGTGTCGACACACAGAGATATCTGTGTCGACACAGAAAAGTGGTGTCGAAACTTCAGGGAAAAGGTGTCGACACATCTAAGAAGTTGGTGTCGACACTTCAGAAAATTAGTGTCGACACATATAGGGTCAGTGTCGACACAACCAAGGTGATGTCGACACTTAGAGTTTACTCAGAATTATCTAAGTAAAGTCTCGACTAAATGTCGAGTTGAGCGGTGTCGACACATAAGCAAGTGTCGACACATATATTCTGTTGACTATACTTGTGTCGACACATTGGTGTCGAGACATTATAAGTCTGTGTCGACACTTTTCAACAGTGTCGACACAATTTAAGTTAGTTAACCCGCCCTTTCATCTTCAATCTTAGAAAGGTATAAATAGGATTTCTCCATTATCTGTCGACACGCTCACTAAAGTTTTGAGACCAAACTTGTATGTCGACACCTCTCTTCTCCCAATTCAAATTCTTCAAACCCTAATGGCTCCAAAGCTCAAGGAGAACGTCAATGAAGGCTACGAACTGGTGCGGCATGCGTTTGACAATGTAGAACAAGAAATCAAGGATGTGGTAACCCTAGTCGCAAACTCAGGGTTAGATTTTCTTGTGTCTGAGCCGACTAAGATCTGGAAGAAAGAAGTTTTAGAATTCCTGAATGGAGCTAAAGTAGACAAATCAGGATTCAAGATAAAGTCCAGGGTACATGGAGAAAAAGTGAAGGTCTCACCAAAGAGTTTAAGAAAGGTCCTAAACCTATCAAGGACTAAAGAAGAAGATGAAGTTACTGCTTCTAAGACCAGAGAAGCTTTAACTTGGTGTGGACTGGATACAAAGATGAAAATTGGTTCTGTATTCAATAGGAAAGGTATGAACAGCCAAGGCAAATTTCTTTCAGAAATTGTTGGCAAAGTGATCTTGAGTAAGCCTGGAGGGCATGACAGGATATCGGCCCATATGTTCAATCTTATAACCAGGATTATCTTCACATTAAAAACTGATTGGTCTGTAGTAGTCTTTGAGAAGATTAAGGAAAGTCTGAAGAAGCCCAATTTGGGTAGGATAATAAGTCTTTACTTGGCTGGTAGTCTACCAGAGGTTATGAGTCAAGCTGTAGGCTCTAAGATCAATCATATGAGGAAAATGGATATGAGGATATTCTCCAGATGGGATAGGGTCTTATCCAAGGAATTGCCAACACCAGAGATAATAACACCCCAAAATAAGAAGAAGAAAACTGCCCCAGTGGCTCAAGAATCATCCAGCAGTTCAGAAGAACAAGTTGTCTTCACTCCTGATGAAGAAGACACTGGAGATGCTGGGAAGTCTCCAGCTCAACAAGAAGTTGCAGGGAGGAAGGGGGAGCTACCACCAGCTAGCCCCATACACCAGGATCAAATCCAGGGGGAGCCTCTAGTAGTGGAAGAGCCAACTCCACTAGAGAGTGAGCAAGCAACCCAGACCATACTTGAGGTAATCACTGAGATTAATGCTTTAGATTTCCCTATAGAGGATAATGTTTTGTCTGATTCATTAAATGATGTTAATCAGCAATCTCAGATTGATAGTCAACCCCCAGATATTGTCATGAAGGACACATCTATTATAGTTCAAGTGGTATCTGATCAAGTGGTAGATGAGCCAAGAGTTTCTCCAGCCCATTCTCCACAAGAATTTACTATGGAAGATCTCTTCCTTAATCTGGATCAAGCAGACCTTTAGAAGGACAATGCTCCAGTTGAGGGGGAGCAAGTGCAAATTCTAGAAGAACCTACAAGGAAAGAGCCTGAGAATTCAAAGGATGTTCAGGAGCTACCTAGGGAGAGGGTAGAAATTGCAAGTACATCAACATCTGAAGATGAGGAGGCTGACAGAGCTAAGAAAATGAAATTTCAAGTCTTTAAAAGAAGAAGCCAGACTTATAAGAAAGCTCTGCAAACTATAGCACCACAGCCTGCACTACAGCCAGCACCAACTGTAGATTACAGTGCTTTGATGGTTGCTATGCAAATTAAGCTGGATGAGCACAGGAAAGCCATAGAAACATATGTGGATGAGGGTCATAAGTCTCTACAATTTGACCTAGCTCAAGATATAAAGTCTATTAGATTTGAGATGAATCTAAATAAGAAGGAGATGACTGACTGTTTCCACAAGGGAGGGAATGTAGTAGTCTATCTAGCCACTCATCAAGAGAAGATAAAAGCACAAGTAGATGAACTTGAAGTAAAGCAAGGCTATGTACTGGAAAATCAAATCAGAATGAATGATAACTTGACAGCATCCCACAATGCAATTGTAACTGAGATAAAGAATATAGCCACTGCACAGTCTGCAGAAAGTGCCACAGCCAAAGAAACTTTTGATAAGCACTTACAAGAGAGCTTAACTGCTGTTACAACTGCTATACAAGATTCTCAGAAGCTAATCACTGACAAACTCCAAAGGTTGAAACCTTACTTTAAAGATGGAGTAAACTCTTTGGATGCCCAGGTGAGATTTCAGAAAGATGATGTCAGAGATCACATAGAAAGAGAAGTCATAAAGGGGGACAGGGTGTTAGTCAAAGCCAGCTCTGATCATGCTAAGTGGATTTCTAATTCTATCAGAGCTACTCTTGGTTATCCTCCTTTATGTGATGATGATAATGTTGCAGAATCTGGGATACATTCTGCATATCTAGGAGGGGAGCAACCTGAAGTGGCTCAAGTAATCTACCCTCCTCTAGATTTTGATATGATACATGCTGATATCCAGTCCATGTATAGCCCACCTGAGGGAAAGGATAATGTCATTATAGAAAAAGTGGTTCAGCCAGTATCTGAGGCTATGCAAGAAGCTTTGCTGAAGGAACAAGAAACTAGATTGTCTAAGAAAAGGTTCAGAGAGCAAGCTGAACAAAGGCCTGACTTTGAGCCGTGGAGCCCCACTTCAAGAAATATTATTTTGACTGCATGGAAAGCTGCCAAAGATAATATTCAAGACAGAAACAAATGGTTTTCTGAACTAGAATGGAGAAAGCATGAATCAAGACAAGAAGCTATAGTGCAATATAAAAGAAAGGCCAAGATGAGAAAGCTACCTCCTACTGCTCAGGAGCCTAGCAAGTACTTTCCCAAGCCATATCATTACTTTGAGAGGAAAAGATTAAAGCTGAAGAGCTAAAGAAGAAGGATCTGAAAGGGAAAAAGCCTGCTGATACTGAAGTTGCTGAAGCCCCTGTACAAGCCAAAGTACAATCAGGAAAAGGAATTGTGATTAATGAGGCTGATCAGAATTAGAATAGATTTATCTTAAGTTTACAGTTGTAATATTTTGATTTTAAAACACTCTGTAAATTTTTGTATGATGAATATGACAAAGTGTTAGAACAATGTGATGTGTTATAAATCTATTTCATAATTGTTCTGAGATGATATCTGTGTTTACATGTTTTGATTAATACATGTTTATGTTTGCCCTGTTATATAATCCTGCTTTACATCATGCTATGATTTTATTCTGTATGGTGTATATCATTGACTAAGAGTTATGACTTCTCCAAATAGGGGGAGATTGTTGGGTACATTGGTTTAAATGTACCTGATTTGAAGAAGCCTCACCCTACTCAATGATATACATCAAAATATATTTGATGTATTTTGAGTTTACTTGTGCAGGTTAAGTATTTGCAGGAAAGATGAAAAAGTTTCTAAGTCCATGTGTCGACACCCAGAGGGAAAGTGTCGACACTTAAGAAGACTTGTGTCGACACCCAGGCAAGCAGTGTCGACACTTGGAGTACTTGTGTCGACACCAGGGATGCAGAGTCGACACCAGACAGAAAGTGTCGACACAAGGAGCTGTGTTGACACTCAATGAAGAAAAGTCCAGTGAAGCTGTGTCGACACTTAGCAGTTGTGTCGACACCCAGTGAAACTGTGTCTATATCAGAAAGTGTCAACACTTGGAGGCTATGTCGACACTCAATAAAAGTTCTGCAGAGTCTAAGTATAAGTGTCGACACAAGAAAGAATGTGTCGACACTCAGCAAAAGACTCAACACTTGAATAAAGTGTCGACACAAGGAGCTGTGTCGGCACTTAGCAAAGTTCAGCAAAATTCTAAGTACAAGTGTCGACACTAAGGAGATGTGTCGACACTCAGCCAGAGTCTCAACAGAAGAAGAATGTGTCGACACAAGGAGCAGTGTCGACACTCAGCAAGTAGCAACACAGAAGGCATGTGTCGACACCAAGAAGATGTGTCGACACTGAACAAGATCAACACATGAAGATGTGTCGACACAAAGGTGTTGTGTCGACACTTACAAGAATTCAACTAAGTGCTGAAGAACAAGGAGTTGTGTCGACACTCAATATCAGTATCGACACATAATGAAGAAGCTGTGTCGAGAAGTGAATTCTACAACACAAGGAGTTATGTCGACACCTTGAAGGCTAGTGTCGACACTTAGTCAACTTGTGTCGACACTTAGTCTATAAGTGTCGACACTTAAAGACAGACAGTCTCGATACTTTCAGACAGTTATAGATTTTTCAAGAACTGACTGGATGACTTGACAGCTGCCATTCCAGCCGATCTACTGCACCTGTCAGAGTTGTCAGAAATCAGTTATGAACCGGACCAGCCGGTCACCATGAAGAAGGCCTATATATAGGCTTATACTGTCTATAGAAACAAATAATCAAGTAATTAACAAGAAGAAGATCTAGCTATTCATTGAAGAATCAAGTGAAGATCTAAGTAGTTGGAGAGAGAGAGCTCCATCCAAGAAGACAGCCGTTGGAACCAGGCTGAGAAGAAGGGTTTAGACTTTGTTCTGAATCTTAAGTTGCAGAGACCAAAGATCAGCTGCAGAGAAGATCAATCCTATTATGTTCTACATTCAAGAAGCTTTGAAGAAAAGCCAAGTGAGATTGATCTCAGTAGAGTTCTTCCAAGAACTCATCAAGAAACTCTCAACTCTTCTCTCTTTTCTTTGAGTTGTAGGGTCTACATTGTGTATTTTATATTTCTTGTAGGATCCTTAGGGATCTGAGTTTGTAAGCCTGTAATTATAAAGGCTGAGTGTAGGGCCAGTGTGCCTGAGTGTAGGAGATTTGTATATCTGAGTGTAGGCCTACTGTGGCTGAGTGTAGGCCTGCTGTGGCTGAGTGTAGGCTTTGTGAAGAAGCTGAGTGTAGGTCTTTGAAGAAGACTGAGTTGTAGGGCTTTGGGCCTGAGCTGTAGGAACCTGGTTGAGGTTCTGAGTGTAAGATCTGAGGATCTGAGATAGTGGAGGAGTTTGACCGAATCTAGTACACTACTAGATAGGAGAAGGGGGAAAGTGGATGTACCCAAACCTTGGTGAACCACTATAAACTTGGGTGTTCACTGTGTGCATGTGTTTTGATGTGATTACTGATTGATTGCTGTGCAAAAGTAGTTATAATCCTGTGATATAATCTGAATTCTGCCTAAAAAGTCAAAAAGATTACAGTCACCTATTCACCCCCCCTCAAGGTGATTAGGTACAATATCTTTCAGAAATGACTAAGGAAGAGATCATTCTAACAACCTTAGATAAGAGAGCACAGAATATAATTGTGAGTGTCATAGATGACTCTACATTTCAGAATCTGGTCCATTGCAAAACCTCCAAGGAGATGCAGGACACTTTGATTGTCTACATGGAGGGAACAGAAGAAGTAAGAGAGGATATGAAGTCTATGTTAAATCAAGAGTATGAAAGCTTTAGACATGCTAAGACAGATAACATAACTGAATGCTATAAGAAATTCTTTAGAATTGTTAATGAGCTACTGACATATGGAAGAGTCTTTAGCACTTATGAATTAAATGACAAGTTTCTCAGATCACTAACCAAGGATTGAGAGACTAAAATAGGTGCCATCAGAGAGGTCGTCAGGCTTACAGATACACCTCCACCAACCTTATTTGGAAAATTATTATCCTAGGAGATGCAGCTCACTGCAAGAAAGGAGGTGGAGAAAAGAAATAAGTTTGAATATAGAGAAAAGTCGGTTGCTTTTAAGGCTGAAGCCACAAGAAAGGGAAGGAGAAAGTCACCTTCTCCTCCCAAGAAAATGGCTGAAGTTGAATCTGAAAATTCTGACATCAACACTTCAGACAGTCACAATCTGATGAAGACTTTGCTGCATTCACAAGGAAGTTTCAAAGGTTCATGAAAAAGAAGAAATAGAGATCAAATCCATCTTCATCCTTCTCCAAGGATGACTATTACAAGAAGAAGAAAACATCTAAGGATGACATGTATGTCTCTAATCCCAGTAAACAAACTTCTTCTAAAATTATTTGTTATTGTTGCAACAGGCCAGGACATGTTGTTGGAACACCCTATTACTGATTTGGGCAAGGATCACTATGTCTTTTAGGAAACCTGTCTTGACCTCATTGTATAGATCTAAAGGTCAATTAGAATTGAGTCTAAGGGTTAGTAGTTAGGTTTGGAAGCTGCCCTCAAGACCAGAGTTTTCAGTACTGGAGACTAAGTCATTTCGTCGAGCTCAGTACGACGAATCGTCGAACTCCATTCGACGATCGTTGAGCTCACTTCGACGAATCGTCGAACTCCATTCGACGATCTCTGAGCTCAACTTCAATGAGTCGTCAAACTCCATTCGACGATCTTCGAGCTCAGATCGACGTTCTTGACTCCAGTTTGATTCTCTATCTCTGAGCTCAGTTCGACGTTAGTTGAGCTCAGATCGACGATCTCTTTTTCTATCTAAGTTCAGTCTCTGAGCTCAGTTCAACGATAGTGGAGCTCAGTTCGACGTTTTTCTGAAGAGGTAGACGTTTTTCAAGATTCAAATTCAAACAGTTGTGGAATTATTCTCAGCATTTATGTCAGAAATCCTGTAGCCGTTTTAAATTAATCTGTAGCAAGTTTCAAGGAAATTTCAAGGAATGTTTTATTGGACTTTCCTCCAGAAGACAAAATGCAGTTAAGGAAGTCATTTATGACAGGCTAATGGCTATCTTGGACAGAGAATTATTTCTATTCAGATCAAGTAATAAAAGAAATATTATTATCCAATAACAACAACTTCTGCAACAACAATTCTCTGCAACAACAATTCTCTGCAACAACAATTCTCTGTAACAACAATTCTATGCAACAACAAGAATTACAACTCTTACAATAACAATTACACAAGAGAAAGAAAGAGAGTTGCATATATTCTCAGTCTCAAAAATTCATACAAGAGCACACATCACAAAAGGAGATCAACTAACTTAAATTTTCAGATCTCTCTTGATTCAAGTGTTCAAAGGCCATCATCATTCAAGACTCTAGACACCTCACATTTCAATTGCTGCTGAAATCATCTTTTGTTGGAGATCAAATCATCTGAAGGCCTATCACCCTACTACAAAGCTTCACTTCCTGAACAACTCAAGATCTCAGGGGGAGCTTTGATAACATCCACTATCTTCTCTTTGACTGTTGATAGAGAAGATCATCTCACCCCTTTCTCTCTCTCTCTCTCTCTCTGCTGTAAAGGGTTTTTCAAACTCCCTTCAAAAGTTTGTGATTGGTTTTTGAGACCTTATCAAAACTCAGTGGTGGCAAGACACCTGATCAAAAAATCTGGTTTGGTTTTTGAGCACCATATCAAAAGCTCATTGGTGCCCAGGACACCTGATCAACTCATCCTGCAGTGGATTCCTACCTAGGGTGATAGAAGAGTGGATGTACCCAGATTGGTTGGGGAACCACTATAGCTCCTTGTGTCTTCTGGTTGCTTGTTTTTCTTTTATTTTCTGGCTGTGCTTAGTGATTGATCTGTGATTGTTCTGTGTTTAGATTTACTTTATGTTATTTGCTTCCCTGTTCACTTAGGAATACAACAACAGTTATAAAACGTTTTTAGCAAGCACCATACTCTATTCACCCCCCTCTAGAGTATATCAGATCTAACTTGCACTTTCAATTGGTATCAAAGCGAGGTTGGTTAAAAATACCACATCTCTGTGGTTGCACAGGCTAACAATTGAACCCAAAGATCCCTCTAGTTAGATCTACTTGTTTTGATTTTGATTATTAGAATTATTTCTTCACAAAACATGGCCCAAAACAAAGATTATGCTAGCACCAAACCTCCAGTGTGCAATCTATCTAAGTTTGCACTTTGGAAGTTAAGGATTAGACTGTACATGAACTCTATTGATGAGGACATTTTCAATTCTGTTTTGACAGTGTGTCCAAGGCCTCTAGAGAATACAAGTACAAGTACTGTTCCACCTCCTTCAGGAACAGATGCAGAAATAAAGAAATGGAAATTGGCAGATGCAAAGGCTATGAACATTCTAGCCCAGACTATGTCTGATGAGATATTCCAAAAGGTAGCTGAATGCAACTCAACAAAGGACATCTGGGACAAGCTATCTGATATAGTCTCAGGATCTGCTGATGAGAGAAAGGATAGAAGATCTCACCTCATTACCCAATATGAGAATTTCAAGAAAGGAGAAGCTGAGTCAGTAGCAAACATGTATAACAGACTCAGTCTCATAGTCAATGAGCTGAAAACTTTGGACAAATAGATCTCATTGACTAAGCTAAATGATAAAATCCTAATGTGCTTCCCAAGCACTTGAGACTCAAGGATCTGGCCAATGAAGGATGCCAGAAGTCTAAATGAGATCACCACTGAAGCTCTCTTGGGCAAGCTCAAGTCTTATGAGCTGCTCATTAAGAATAGAGAAGAAGAGCAGAAGGCTGCCTCACCAGCCACAAGAAAGGAAAAGTCAATAGCTTTCAAAGCCACTGAAGATCAGCCTGAAGACAAGGTCACAGGCAATGAGGAATTGCTAAGTCTACTGGCCATAAGATTTTACAAAATGGCCAGAAAGGACTTCAGAAAAAGATCATACAAAGAGCATGACAAGCCAAGGTATGATAAATCAAATAACAAAGAGATTATCTGTTTTGGTTGCAGGAAACCAGGCCACATTGTGCCTGACTGTCCAGAAAATAAAAATAAGGACAGAAAGGACAAGAAAGAAAGAAGAAAAGACAAGGACTTCAAGAAGAATAGCAATGACAAACCCTCCTCCAGCAAGAACAAACACACAAGGAAGGGATTTGTTGCTGAAACTTGGAGTGAGACAGAAGAAGAATCAGAAGCTTCATTCATCTCAAATGATGATGAAGATGATGCTGATGAAAAGGAATTCTGCATGATGGCTATCAATGCCTCACAACACAATTCTGATGCAAAAGAGTCAGAGTCAGACTCAGAGACTCAATTTGAAAAGGATCAGGTAATAAGTTCTTTTAATTTTAACTCTGAGGACTTCAAGTATGAGTTTAAAGCACTATGTTTAGACTTATTAAAAATCTGAGAAGGAAATTATTTCTCTCAGAAATCAATTATCTGAACACAGTACCTTAAAATCAGAAAAAATCAAACTCTCTGAGGAGTTGGAATGCTGTAGGGAGCAGATAGCCTCACTTAAAGGTGAACTATCAGAGGCCAAAAAGTTTGAAGAATCCCTCAATGGGAGAAGTATCAAACTAATGTACATCACAAGCACAGTGAAGTCAAGGTTTAATAGTACACTGGGCTTGGGTGCTTCATCTAGCCAACCTATAGTATTAACAACCCCAATCAAGTTTATTTCTGATAAAGGTAAGGGAGTTGTAGAGGTAGCTAAGAAAAATTCGGACTTACCTAAGAAAACAAGAGTTCAACAGAAATCGTTGAACGGAGCTAGACGATCGCCGAACGGAGATCAACGATCTCAGGCAAAATCGTCGAACTCAGGTCGACGATCTCTAAACCCTGAACTCTGCCACATTCGATCTTCGAATGGAGCTCGACGATCTAACCCAAGATCGTCGAACTCAGCTCAACGATCGTCGAGCAGAGATCAGAGCTTTGAAAACTTATTCAAAGGTAAATCAAAATCCAAACCTAGGGGTCCTTCATCTCAAAGATTTAACCCTTATATTGAATGGATAATACCTCCAAGGAGATATCATCCTGAAGGTTATAAGAGTCAACCACGGATGTCTTTTATTTCTGAATTCAAAGGTTATCAACTTAGGCCCAAGGTAAACTGGGTCAAAAACAAGTAAATTGCTTTATGTGCAGGTGAAGACCTATCCAACATCAAACCAGCAATGGTATTTGGATAGTGGGTGCTCCAAGCACATGACAGGAAGCAAGGACAATTTCACATCCTTCAAAGCCAAGCTTGGACCCAAAGTCATATTTGGTGATTCAAACTTTGGACTAACAAAAGGATATGGTGCAGTCCAAATTGGCACAGTCACATTCAAGAAAGTAGCCTATGTGGAAGGACTGAAGCACAACTTGGTCAGCATCAGTCAACTATGTGATGAAGGCTACCAAGTGACTTTCAGCAAATCCTTATCAAAGATAAAATCAGAGGACAACACAACTGTGTTGACAGGTAAAAGGAAAGGTAACATCTATTTAGTAGACTTTCTTTCAACAGAAGTAGATATTTTCCTGTTCAATTCTATTTGTAGACCTAATGAGTTATGACATAAGAGATTAGGACATATAAACCTTAGAACCATTTCTAGGCTATCCAAGGACAACCTTGTTAGAGGACTACCTTCTGGCCCCTACAAGAAGGAAGGACTCTGCAGGGCTTGTCAATTAGGCAAGCAAACCAAAAATAGCTTCAAGTCACTTAATAAGAGTGATTCACCTAGGATTTTGTATCTGTTACACATGGATCTTTTTGGACCCATTTCAGTACAAAGATTAGGAGGGAAATCTTATACTTTAGTGGTTGTAGATGACTTCTCTAGATTCACATGGGTGTTCTTTCTGAGGAATAAGTCTGATAACTTTAAGTGTTTGACAGAGTTTCTCAAATGCATATAGAGTGAGTTCAATACTCACATTGCCCTGATCAGAAGTGATCATAGGACAGAGTTTGATTCTCTTCTTATGCAAGAGTTCTATGAGAGTTAAGGGATCATGCACACTTTCTCAGCTCCTAGAACTCCTCAACAAAATGGGGTAGCTGAAAGGAAAAATAGAACCCTTATTGAATCTGCCACTACATTGTTGTCAGATGCTCACCTTCCTCTATCCTTTTGGGCAGAGGCAGTGAACACCTCCAACTATGTGTTGAATAAAAGCTTAATACATAAACTGAAGGGCAGGACTCCCTATGAATTACTCAAAGGGAAGAAACCTAAAGTAGATTACTTTAAAATCATTGGTTGTATTTGTTACATTCATAATAATGACAAAAATATTTAGCAAAATTTCAAGCTAAAGCTGATGAAGGAGTGTTTCTGGGATACTCCATGATCAGTAAGGCTTATAGGGTATATAATAAATCTACTCTTAAAATTGAAGAATCTGTTCATATATCTTTTGATGAATCTAACATATCTTTCAAGTAGAAGAATACTTCTACCATAGAACCTTTGCAGGTACACTCTCTTGCAGAAGACTTGGACATATTACAAATCATTCAAAAAGATGAAAGCAGTGAAGATGAAGAAGACATTCAACATCTTGAAGAGAAACTTCTTGAAGATCCAGTTATTGTACCATAAGAGGAAACAACAACACAGGTTGGTGAATAATCAACATCCCCTGTTGATTTAGTAACATCAAGAGACCATCCAATTTCCCAAGTGATTGGAGACATCTCAGCTGGTGTGCAAACCAGAAATCAGGTCAACCAAAACCTGATGCACACTTGTTTCCTTTCTCAAATTGAACCTCAATCCATTCAAGATACAGAGCAAGATCCACACTGGATCATTGCAATGCAAGAAGAGTTGCATCAATTTGAAAGAAACAAAGTTTGGAAACTAGTACCAAGGCCAAAGGATCACTCCATTGTTAGAACAAAGTGGGTGTTTAGAAATAAGTTGGATGATCAGGGAGTCATTGTAAGGAACAAGATAAGGCTAGTTGCTCAAAGGTACTCTCAAGAAGAAGGGATAGATTATGACCAGACCTTTGCACCAGTTGCAAGGTTAGAGGCCATAAGAATCTTCTTAGTATATGCAGCACACAAATGATTCAAAGTATACCAGATGGATGTAAAGAGTGCTTTTCTCAATGGAGATATCAAAGAAGAAGTCTATGTCAGACAACCCCCAGGTTTTATATCTTCAACTCATCCTGATTATGTTTTCAAATTGCATAAATCATTATATGGTCTAAAGCAAGCTCCTAGAGCATGGTATGAGACCCTAGTATGCTTTCTTCTAAAAAATGAGTTTATAAGGGGTAGAGTAGACCAAACTCTTTTTATTAGAACCCATAAGTCCCATACCCTACTCGTACAAATCTATGTAGATGATATTATATTTGGTTCTACTGATTCAAATTTGTGCAGAAGGTTTTCCAACCTAATGAATTCTAAAATTGAAATGAGTAGCATGTGTGAGCTATCCTTCTTTCTAGGATTGCAAATCAAACAACATGCTGAAGGCATATTTATTTCTCAAACCAAGTATGCAAAAGAATTGGTTAAGAAATTTGGTATGTCTGAAGCATCATGTATGAAAACACCTATGCCTACCAATGCTGTATTAGATGTTGATTAACATGGGAAACTTGTTGATCAGACAACATATAGAGCAATGATTGACTCTTTATTGTACCTTACAGCTAGTAGACCTGACATAATGTTTGCTACATGCATATGTGCTAGATTCCAAGTGAGCCTTAGAGAGTCACAGCTAACCTTAGTAAAAAGGATTCTTAGGTATGTAAAAATTTGTCCAAATCTAGGTCTCTGGTATCCAAATGATTCAGCATTTGACTTAACTGGATTCTCAGATACTGATTATGCTGGATGCAGAATAGACAAGAAAAGCACCAATGGAACTTGTCAGTTTCTTGGTGACAGGCTTGTCTCCTGGTTTTGCAAGAAACAAACATCTGTGTCAACTTCAACTGCTGAAGCTGAATATATGGCTGCAGGTAGTTGCTGTTCACAAATCTTGTGGATTCAGAATCAGCTCCTAGACTATGACTACAACTTAGAGAAGTCTAAAATATTTTGTGATAATACTAGTGCTATTTCCATAGTATAAAATCCAGTCCTCCATAGTAGGACAAAACATATAGAAATTTGGCATCACTTTCTAAGGGATAATATTGAGAAAAATAAAATTGAACTTCAATATATCCCAACTGATTTGCAAAGGGGAGATATTTTCACCAAACCCTTGGATGAAAAGAAACATACATTCTTCCTGAATCAGTTAGAAATGTTAGATGGAGGAAGTATAAAATAAGATCCAAGATTTTAAAACTCTAAAATTGACCAAGACTAGGCAAATCAAAGTGCTTTTTCTAGTGTATAGTGTGTTTCTGATCTTTGATGTGTGCTCGACGATTTCCCCCCAGATCATCGAACGGAGATCAACGACTTTCGAAATCGTCGACCAGAGTTCAACGCTTCTCAGATAGTGGTAAACTATCTTTCTTCAGGTCAGCGATCGTCGTGCGGAGCTCGACGATTTTTGTTTTCTGAACTATCGTTGAATGGAGCTCGATGCTCTCCAATATCGTCGAATGGAGATTGATGCTATTGATGACCTTTTAGTTTCCTTTAGAAGCCCAGATCGTCGAACAGAGTTCAACGATCTTTCCTTTTCTGCGTCGAACCCTAATATAAAACTCATTTTTCGGCCGTCGTTCTCCCTTTGCGCTTTCATACTTTCTGCAAATTTTCTCTTTCCCTCCAAACTTCTCTACACTTGGTCGTTTGTTTGTTATTTTTTGCAGGAATCAATGGCAGTCTCAGTCGCCATCTTGGCCGCAATGAAATTTGATGCAGGTTTTGATATCGATAAGGACTCTTTCAATAACAGTGATCAAATCTTCAAAGATATTCTGGAACTTTTCAAGGAACAAAAGCTAGTTACCATAATGACTACCAGGATCAAATTAGCTACAGATGAGATCAAGGAATGTGTGTATACTGCCCACAATCAGGATCAGAATACAGTGGTTGGAACAATCTCAGGAACCCAGGTATCCCTAACACCTGCTGCCTTGACAGAGGTTTTTGAATTGAAATCTGGAGAAGACTCTGCTGAACTTTCTGGAGAAGAGTTTTCTAATATACTTGAAAGAATGGGACATTCAGATACAAACCCTAGCAAATTGCTTAAGAAAAATATGCCTATTGAGTACAGATTCCTAGCTGATGTTGTTGGGAAGGTATTGTTGGCGAAACACTCAGCCCATGATACCATATCAAGGTATCAGCTCTGCTTGATGGGTGCCCTAGTGGACAAGAAACAACTGAACTGGGGAGAAATTTTCTTTGACTTGATCAAGAAGAAAATTAACAAAACCTTTGTTAATTTTGGGAGAATCTTAGGGCTGTTTCTTCAGAACAGATGTCCTGCATTGCTTTTTTCAAATGGGATGCACATCAATGCCTCCAAGAGGCTCACCTGTGCCCTATTTGGAAAATGGGACAGGTAAATTGTGAAGCCCAGCAGGCCTTCTGGCATTTCTACTTCAGGCACAAGGATTGTTTCAGTCTCTTCCCCTCAAGTTTCTGCCCCTGCAGAAGACTTGCCTGCTTCTTCTCCTCCTCCTCCACTTCTTGTTTCATCTACAACAGTCATCTCCACCATAACTATTTCCACCCCATCTCCAACTTCAATTCCTTCTCCAACTCCACCTCTCACAGAAGAACTCTTCCATCCTCTACATCACTACCCCCACCTAGATATTGATTCATCCTCTCACATTCCATCTTTCAACCTTATAGATGATTCCTATATGGATGATTCTCCCTCATCCCCTACTGAGCCACCATCTTCATCCACCTCTTATCAACAACTACTTCAGGATATCATTGCACAACCATCCTTCACACCATCTATTTTCATTCCACTATCTTCCATTTCCACAATTCCCATCTCTCAATATTCATTTCCACCAACCACAAGTTCCGCACCAACATCTCCTGCTGCCCCACCTTCAATTCCTATCTCTACTCAAGTCCCTCTTGAGTATGTAGATCTTCCAGCTCTTGCAGACATGCTCTATAAGCTGATAGCTCCAAGGCTATCACTCTTGATGGAGACCTCTTTGGCTCCACTTATAAAAACAGTTCAAGAACTGTCTGACAGGCTCTCCTCTCTTCTTCCTTCTCAGGCAATCCCTTCTTATGGGTGCCTTGATCCAGTTCTCACTGAATCTAGGCAGGGGGAGATGCCTCATGAAGTTGAAAGATTGCCTGCTGCTGCTGTTACTTCAGTCCAAGCTCAAGCTCCAGTACCTCCAGTTGTAGTTATCATAGTGGACCTCAAGTTACTGTTATGAGTTTTTGATTCTGCTTATTTCAACTGTCTTCCAGTTCAGCACACTGAAGACCAGCAATCTGGATATCTCTCTAAGGGCATTGTGCCTATTTCCAGCTATGATACCAGCTTATTAAGCTCTTTTATAAACTCCCTCTATATTGCTGCTCCTACTGCTAATGTTGATATTTCTGTTAGTTCTGTTACTGCTGTTTTAGTATCTGAAGATATGCATATGACAGAGGCATTTGATCTTGAGCCTGCTGTTACTGCTGCTGTACCTTCTGTTTCTGAAAGTGTTGTTTCTGAAAGTTTTGTATCTGAATCTGCTGATGTAATCTCTTCTGCCAGTATTGCTTCCACCCCTCTTCCTGCTGTTGCTCCTGCTACTATTTCTATTTCTGCTGTCTCTCCTGCTTAGTCATAACAACAAAAAGATTACCTTAAAAGGATTGATGCAGTGTATGATAATCCTCCAAGCTCAGATAGTGATCAGTTTAGGACTGATTCAGATGATTCCTCTGCTACAATTATAAGGCAAAGGAAGGCCAGAAGCAAAGCAATGAAGAGAGTTCCCCCAGCAAAAGTGAAAGACACAAATGACATTCCATACTATATACTGCATAGTTGCCCTATCACAGAACCCTGGATGCAGTACTCTAGAAATCAATTGAAAGCTATGAAGAAGAAGAGAAAATATGATAAAGGATCATCCCAGTTCAATCCTCCTCCTCCTCCTTCACTTGATGCAGGTGCAAGTGGAAGTTCTGCATTTCAACCTTGTGCCAGAAGCCAAACCTCTTATCAACCTCAAGGAAGATCCCAATATAGAGGAAGTCAATCTAGAGGCTACAAGTCAAGAAGAGGAAATTATAAAGGAAATAAAAGAGAATTCCAAGTTTATTCTAAAGGATATTCCAGGCAACATCCTTACCAAAGGGAAGGACAAGGTTCCACTGATACTACTTCTGGTCCCTTTCCTTATAAGCTGAAAGATTTAGTCTCTTCCAGAGCTCCTTCTGATAATCCTTCAAATAGATATGAGCCTCCTATTCCATTTGAGGATCCTGAAAATAATCCCACCTCATGGACAGCTAGGATGAAAGAATTGGCTGCTTTAGATAAGATTAAGAAAGCTAGAGAACAAGGAAAAGATACATCCAATATAACTACCTTATCTGATCAAAGAAAGAAGGAACTTGAAAGATACTCATCCAACAAATTCTTTGATTCAGAAAGCAACATGAAGCTGCATCCAGAAGCTATAGTGCCCAGGCCAAAGCAACAAACCTCTCTAGGTGCAGCTGATGATAGAAGATATAAGAAGGAAGCTCTCAATCCCAACAGAGAAATAATACTTATAAAGAGCAAAGAAAAAGAATGATTCTGTAAGATGACAGTATATTTTATTTTCTAAACTATCTGAGATAATATCTATGATTCTGCAATGTTTTGTTTGTTGCATTTCTGCTTTGTATGTTTTTATTTTTCCAATATCTGTAAATAGTAATCCTAACCCAAATAGGGGTAGATTGTTGGAACACCCTATTACTGATTTGGGCAAGGATCACTATGTCTTTTAGGAAACCTGTCTTGACCTCATTGTATGATCTAAAGGTCAATTAGAATTGAGTCTAAGAGTTAGTAGTTAGGTTTGGAACCTGCTGTCAAGACCAGAGTTTTCAGTACTGGAGACTAAGTCATTTCGTCGAGCTCAGTACGACGAATCGTCGAACTCCATTCGACGATCGGTGAGCTCACTTCGACGAATCGTCGAACTCCATTCGACGATCTCTGAGCTAAACTTCAACGAGTCGTCAAACTCCATTCGACGATCTTTGAGCTTAGATCGACGTTCTTGACTCCAGTTTGATTCTCTATCTCTGAGCTCAGTTCGACGTTAGTTGAGCTCAGATCGACGATCTCTGTTTCTATCTAAGTTCAGTCTCTGAGCTCAGTTCAACGATAGTGGAGCTCAGTTCGATATTTTTCTGAAGAGTTAGACATTTTTAAAGATTCAAATTCAAACAGTTGTGGAATTATTCTCAGCATTTATGTCAGAGATCTTGTAGCTATTTTTAATTAATCTGGAGCAAGTTTTAAGGAATTTTCAAGGAATGTTTTATTGGACTTTGCTCCAGAAGATAAAATGCAGTTAAGGAAGTCATTTATGACAGGCTAACGACTATCTTGGATAGAAGATCATTTCTATTCAGATCAAAGGAATAAAAGAAATATTATTATCCAACAACAACAACTTCTGCAACAATAATTCTCTGCAACAACAATTCTCTGCAACAACAATTCTCTACAACAACAATTCTCTGCAACAACAAGAATTACAACTCTTACAACAACAATTACACAAGAGAAAGAAAGAGAGTTGCAGACATTCTCAGTCTCAAAAATTCATACAAGAACACACATCACAAAAGGAGATCAACTAACTGAAATTTTCAGATCTCTCTTGATTCAAGTGTTCAAAGGCCATCATCATTCAAGACTCCAGACACCTCACATTTCAGTTGCTGCTAAAATCATCTTTTGCTGGAGATCAAATCATCTGAAGGCCTATCACCCTACTGCAAAGCTTCACTTCCTGAACAACTCAAGATCTCTGGGGGAGCTTTGACAACATCCACTATCTTCTCTTTGACTGTTGACAGAGAAGATCATCTCACCCCTTTCTCTCTCTCTCTGCTGTAAAGAGTTTTTCAAACTCCCTTCAAAAGTTTGTGATTGGTTTCTGAGACCTTATCAAAACTCAGTGGTGGCAAGACACCTGATCAAAAAATCTGGTTTGGTTTTTGAGCACCTTATCAAAAGCTCATTGGTGCCCAGGACACCTGATCAACTCATCCTGCAGTGGATTCCTACCTAGGGTGGTAGAAGAGTGGATGTACCCAGATTGGTTGGGGAACCACTATAGCTCCTTGTGTCTTCTGGTTGCTTATTTTTCTTTTATTTTCTGGCTGTGCTTTGTGATTGATCTGTGATTGTTCTGTGTTTAGATTTACTTTATGTTATTTGCTTCCCTGTTCACTTAGGAATACAACAACAGTTGTAAAAAGTTTTTAGCAAGCACCATACTCTATTCACCCCCCTCTAGAGTATATCAGATCTAACTTGCACTTTCACATGTCATAGCTGATTATCCTGATAAAAGAAAGGAATCTAAAGATAAAAAGATGCTACAAAATAAGGGCAAGAAGGAAAGATCCTTTGTTGCAAATAAGCAGAAGAGTTGGACTGACTCATTATCATCAGAATCAGGAGAAGAGACTGAAGCTGAAGCTGAAGCATATATTGGAATGTTCACAACTGAAGAGGATTCAGAAGAGACAAAATTCTTATAACTGCTGGACTCTATCAACGGGATTGAAGATCTTCATTGCAAAGGGCTGATGGATATATCTGAGGAAGATCAGTGCCAGGATCAGCCTGGTCTAAGTAAGGTAAACAACATATTTTCAGTTTCTGATTATTACACTGGATTAGAATCAGAAGAATCTGCATCAAGAGATGAGGTTGGTTCTGAATCTGAAGGGGATGTTCATCAACTAATTGATGAGTATGGTGATTTGTTGCAAGCTCGTAAGAGAAGCAGAATCCTTAACAAGAAACAGGATGAGGAAATTACATCTCTTAAATTGGCTACATCAGATTCAACAAAAATGCTGGATTTGAAGTTGAATGAAGTTGCCAAACTGAAAAATATGACTATTATTCAGATGGGTACAATTATATTCAAAAATGATCAAATCAAGATTCTGGAAGTCAGACTTCAAAGAGAGAAGGAACTTGTGGCTAAATTCTCAAAGCCAAAGTCAGTCTTACCCTTAATTGATGAATTCATTCTCCAAAAGGGTAAGACAAGATTAGGATTCAAGGGAAGAACTAGGGCAGCTAATTCCAAAAGAAAAGGAAAAGCCCCAGTTCAGTCACTAGCTTCCAAACCCCCTATTTCCTTCAGGAAAGTGATGCAGCCTACCAACAGGTATAACCATGACATTACACATGGTCACTGTAAGCTTGGTGATCTGAATGACAAGGGTGTAAATGCCAATAGGGCAACCCATGAACAAACACATCATGTTCTTCAGGAATCATCAATGTTTGATGCACCAGCCCCATCACTCAAAAAAAGGACCACTATACCTACAGTTTTAAGGACTGCTGACAACAATGTTGTTAAGACTGTACTTAAAAGAAGATACAATAGATATGAGTGCTGGTGTTGTGGCAAAGTGGGTCATAATGCCATTGATTGTTGGCACAATACTACAGTCAGGAAAGTTGCCAGCTTACCTGTCAGAAAGGCTGTAGGCAAGCATGTAAAGTTTCAGTCTAACTTGAACCTAGAACCCAATAATTATTGGGGTTCTAAGGTTAAGTAATTTTATTTGATGCAGATGAGTCCAAGTGGCCATACCCCAATATGGTACTTGGACAGTGGATGTTCCAAGCACATGACTGGAACAAGAAGGATGCTGAAGGACTACTCTCCCATAGAGAATGGACCCAAAGTGATCTTTGATGGATCTAAAAAGGGGGGTCATCAAAGGGTTTGGTAACATTTCCAATAGTTCTATCACTATCACCCAAGTGGCTTATGTGAAAGGACTGAAACATAACTTAATAAGCATAAGCCAACTGAGTGATCTTGGTTATGACACCTCTTTTTTTAGGAATGTGTGTCAGATTAGAAGGACAAGTGATCAAGAGGTCATCTTGTCAGGTTATAGAAAAGGAAATGTTTACTGTCTCAACTTTGATTGTGAAAATAAGAACTCTCCTATTTGTCTAGTTGTAGATGAGAAAGCTTCTCATTGTGTCAAATGGCATAAGAGGCTGGGTCACCTAAACTACAAGTCAATATGCCAACTCTATAGTATGGAGTTAGTGAGGAATGGTCCTCAGGTCAAGTGCATCCAGGAGGGTGTGTGATACCAAAGACTCTGTGAGGTGTTTGTACCTCCTGCATATGGATCTATTTGGTCCTATGTCAGTTCATAGTCTCGGTAGGAAGGTCTACACATTTGTGGTTGTGGGTGACTATTCTAGATTTACATGGGTTTTCTTCCTTAGGCAGAAATCTGAAACCCCTACTATCTTCCACAATTTTGTTAGACAAATTCATAATGAACTTAACTATTCAATGGTCAAAATCAGAAGTGACCATGGGACTGAATTTCAGTCTCAATGCATGATAAGATTTTGTGAAGAACTAGGGATTCATCAAGAGTTCTCCTCACCTAGAACTCCCCAGCAAAATGGTATTGCTGAAAGAAATAATAGGGCTCTTATTAAGGCTGGTATAACCCTACTAAGTGACACTTCTCTCCCAGAATATTTTTGGGTTGCGGCAGTTAACACTGCATGTCATGTTCTCAATAGGGCTTCCATCACCAAAAGCCACAAGAAGACACCCTATGAGATTATGAAAGGCAGAAAACCAAATTTAGCCTATTTTAGAATCTTTGGTAGCAAGTGTTTTGTTCTTAATAATGGTAAGCACTACTTAACTAAGTTTGCTGCCAAATCCCAAGAAGGGATATTTGTTGGGTACAACAACAACAGTAGGGCATACAGAGTCAACAACTTGACTACTCAAGTTGTAAAAGAATCTGTCCATATAGTTTTTGCTGAAACTAAACTAATCAACTGTGAGCTGTCTAGTACTTCTTATAGCTCTACAGGATTGAAGGAAAAGATGGGCAAGCTAACCATTAGTGAAGACCAACCTACAGGGCAGGATGAAGAAAATGATGGATGTTGTCTAGGGGGAGTACAAGACCCACAAGCTGATGATGAGGATAATGAAGTACAGTATGGTGAGGAGATTGGAGAAAATTAAGGTGTAGATAGATTGCTTCCAGCAATAAGACATCTAAAGGATCATCCAGTACACCAAATTATTGGTGATCCAATTCATGGTGTTCAGACAAGGAGCAAGAACATAAACACAGTCCTTTGCTCAAGTTTCCTGTCCTAGATGGAACATGAGAAATTTAAAGAAGCCATACAAGACCCAAATTAGATTGATGTCATGCAGGAAGAGCTGAATCAATTCAGAAGATGCAAAGTCTACAAGTTAGTTCCCAAACCAAAGAATCACAATGTCATAGGGACTAAGTGGATCTATAGGAATAAGCTAGATGAAAATGGCATTATAGTTAAGAACAAAGCAAGATTGGTGGCAAAGGGCTACAAACATGAAGAAGGAATAGATTTTGACCAGACATTTGCCCCAGTGACAAGGTTGGAAGCAATAAGGCTGTTACTTGCCTTTGCAGCTTATCAAGGGTTCAAGGTATTTCAGATGGATGTAAAGTCAGCATTTTTGAATGGTGACTTAAAAGAGGAAGTTTATGTTGAACAACCCTCAGGTTTTGTAGATCCTCTCTATCCTAATTATGTGTATAGGCTTAATAAAGCACTATATGGCTTGAAACAAGCCCCTAGGTCTTGGTATGAAACACACTCTACATTGCTCATTGAGAATAAATTCTTAAGGGGGAAAATAGACAAAACTCTATTCCTAAGGGAATCAAAAGTCAAGATCATCCTAGTCCAGATATATGTTGATGACATTATCTTTGGATCAACTGAAAACAATCTTGATAGAAAGTTTGCTAAACTTATGCAAGGGAAGTTTGAGATGAGCAGCATGGGTGAGCTGAAATTCTTCTTGGGACTCCAAGTTAGACAGATTGATGATGGCTTGTCCATATCCCAGTCTAAGTTCACCAAGGAGTTGATTAAGAAATATGGTATGGAGTCAGCCTCCACCATGAGAACTCCAATGGGGTCAAGTATGCTTATAGGCAAAGATGATGCAGGAAAACCTGTAGATGAGTCTTTGTATAGAGGGATAATTGGCTCCCTTTTATGCTTAACTACTAGTAGACCAGACATCATGTATGCTATATGTGTCTTTGCTAGGTATCAAGCCTGCCATAAAGAATCTCATTATACTACAGTCAAAAGAATTTTGAGATATCTTAAGGGAACACCAAATATTGGCCTTTGGTACCCTAAGAATAAAGATTTTCTACTAACTGGTTATTCAGATGCAGACTTTGCAGGATGCAAAAAAGACAGGAAAAGTACAACTGACACATGTCAGTTCCTACGTGGAAGATTGGTGTCATGGAGGAGCAAAAAGCAGACAAGTGTGGCTATATCCACTGCTGAGTCTGAATATGTAGCTGCAGGCAGTTGTTGTGCTCATCTATTATGGATACAACATCAGCTTGAAGATTATGACATCCAAGTAAGTAGAACTCTATTATTTTGTGATTCTACTAGTGCCATTTCTATTGCTAGAAATCCTGTTTCTCATAACAGAACTAAGCACATAGAAATAAGATTTCATTTTCTTAGAGATCATGTTGAAAAGGAAGACATGAGTTTAGAATTTGTCAATACTAATTTTCAAATTGCTGTCATGTTCACCAAACCACTGGATGAAACTAAATTCAATTATTTTAAAATTAAATTAGGCATGCTAAACTTGGAATAAGAATGAAAAATTTGACTAAGTAAATTTGTGTCGACACATAAAGACATCTGTGTCGACACTTAGTAGTTGGTGTTGACACATAAGGAAAATTCTGTCGACACATCAAGAAGATTGTGTCGACACTTAGAATTTGGTGTCGACACACAGCTCTCCTTACACTTAGATATTGGTGTCAACACATACAGTCATCTGTGTCGACACGCAGACATTAGTATAGACTCTTAAGGTTGTCTGTGTCGACACATCGCAGATGGTGTCGACATATAGTATTATAATACCTTTACATTCTCTGTTGAGACTTTAATAGTCTGTGTGGACACAATCCCAAATGTGTCGACACAATAAGCTTATTTCAACCCGCCTTTTGACCTTCTTTGTTTAGAAATATATAAATAGGTGGAGGTAAAACCCTGTCGACTATGCTCTCAGTATTCTCGAGACCAAATCATTGTGTCGACAAGCCTTCATCTTCCTTCTTCTCTCTCTCTCATCCCTAATGACGCCAAAGCTGGAAAAGAACATCAATGAGGGCTATGAACTGGTTCATCATGCGTTTGAGACTGCCATGCCAGAAATCAAAGCCGTGATTACCCTAATCACAGAAAATGGATTGGACTACTTAGTCTCAGAACCTACCCGGATATGGAAGAAGGAGGTTCTTGAATTATTCTCGACAACATCAATGTATTCGACGGGCCTGAAAATTAAATCATCTGTTCAAGGAACTAAGGTCAAACTCACCTAGAAGAGTTTAAGGAAGACACTACAGCTTCCCAAGATTAGGGAAGAGGATGACATAACATCCTCCATGACAAAAGATGCTCTCCAATGGTGTGGATTGGATCCCACTACCAAGATTGGATCATCCATGAATAGGAAGGGAATGAATTCCCCAGGCAAATTCCTGTCAGAGATCCTAGGCAAGGTTATTCTGTGCAAAATAGGAGGACATGATAGGATTTCAGCCAGTATGTTCAATCTAATGATCAAGATTATATTCAAGGTAAAAACAAACTGGTCTGCTGTTGTTTTTGACAAGATCAAAAAAGGAATCAAGAAACCTAATCTGGGCAGAATACTGAGCCTATATCTGGCTGAGAATATACCAGAAGTGATAAATCAATCTGCTGGCTCTAAGATTAAACACATGAGAAGAATGAACTTAAGGATACTGTCTAGATGGGATAGGGTACTGTCCAAAGATGTTTCTACCCCTCAAAAACATACAAAAAAGATTCAGAAAAAGAAGCAAACAACCTCCAAGACCACTGAATCATCTAGTGATTCAAAAGAAGTGGTTGTTTTCAGCTCAGATGAAGGAGCAGAAAGGACTAGCAAATCTCCTGCTCAAGAAACTGTGACTGATAGTCAGCTGCAGGGGGAGCAGATTCCTACCACCAACATCTCCGAAGATCAGGTACAGGAAGAGCCTCATCAAGGGGGAGCTAATGAGCTTTCTCCAGTTCCAGCTCCAAAACTGCCATCACCTTCAAAGGAAGCTCATGTACAAGAGCCAATTGACCAGACAACTGCATTGGACAGTGAAGCAGCCACTACATCTAAAATTGAGGTGATACAAGATATAAATCAAGCTGCTATAGGAAATGCAAATGATGCACTAGATGTGCATATGACTAATATTGATACAAATAACCAAGACAATGTTCCTGAGGATGACATTCCCAGGGAAGAATCTTTTGAATTTGAAGGAGGACAATCTGCTGAAAAAGAGCAAGCTATTCATCCAGTTCAAATAATCCAAGAAGTAACATTAGAAGAATTATTTCCTGATTTGATAGGAGTAAGGACTGAGGGGGAGCACTCAAGAATTTAGCAAGAGATGCCCATCATTGCCTCAAGTCCAAAAGATACTGTGGACATGGCAAGTTCATCTGATTTTTCTGAACATTAAGAAGCCTCCAGGGCTAAGAAGAGAAAAATTGTGGAGCTCAAGAAAAGGAGCTCAAGCTATAAGAAAGCCTTGCAGGCTATTCCACAAACTCCATCTCCAGCAGTAGATTTCAGTTCACTTCTTGTGCAACTGCAAGTAAAGATGGATGAACAACGACATGCACTTGAAAAATATGTTGGTGAGAGCAATAATGAATTGCAAATTCAGCTGGCCCAAGATATCAAATCTATTAGATTTGAAGTGAATTTGCATAAAAAAGAAATGATAGATTGCTTCCATAAGGGAGGTAATGCTGTAGTCAATTTGGCCAAGAAACAATAGGAGGCCAAGACACAGATAGATGACATTGCAATTAAACAAGGCTATGTTCTGGAAAACTAAATCAGAATGAATGACAATCTGACAGAATCACACAATGTTATTGTAACAGAACTTCAGAATAAAGCCACTGCTTTCACTGCCAACATGGTTAAAGAAAAGTTTGAGTTTGATAAACAACTCAAAGAAGATTTGGCTAATGTCCACACTGCTATTCAGGACTCTCGAAAAGTGATTGTTGATCAACTGCAGAAATTCAGATCATTCTATAAAGAAGGCACCAATTACCTAGCTAATTAGATTAGATTTCAAAAGGATGATCTAAGAGACCATATTGGAAGAGAAGTCATAAAGGGGGAGGAGTATTAGTCAATGCAGGCTCTGATCATGCTAAATGGATCACTAATTCTATCAGAGCAACTCTTGGTTATCCACCCCTGCGTGATGATGATAACACTCGTGAATCAGGTATTCAACTAGCTTCCAATGAAGGGGTTCAGCAGGAATTAGCTCAAATTATTTATCCACCTGCTGATTTTGAGGGCATTCAATATGCAGTACAACAAATGTACAGTCCTCCACAGGTGGTACAAAATGTAATTATTCCAAAAGTTGAAATGGCTGAAGCTGCTTTGAAAAGATTGCAAGAAGCTCAACTTTCTAAGAAAAGGTTTAGAGAGCAGGCTGAATTAAAGCCTGATTTTGAAAGATGGAGTCCCACCTCCAGAAACATTATTCTCACTGCCTGGCAAGCTGTTAAAGACAACATGCATGATAGAGGCAAGTGGTATTCTGAACAAGAATGGAGCAAATATCATAAGCAGCAAGATGTCATATATCAGTTCAGAAGAGATCTCAAAGCTGGAAAAATTCCTACAACCTCTGTGGAGCCTAGCAAATACTTTCCAAAGCCTTATTATTACTTTGAAAGACAAATGGTCAAGGCTGAAGAGCTCAAGAAGAAGGATCTGAAAGGGAAGAAGCCGGCTGATGACACTGAAGCTAATGTACAAGCTAGGATTTAGTCTGGCAAAGGAATTATTATCAAGGAGCATGATGAATCCTAGAATTAGATGGTCTAGGCTTTGGTCAATGTAAAATTTTGGACTAAATCACTGTTATTATGAACATATATTAATAAAATTTCTTGGTTTAGTCTTTATTTGATATTGGATACTTAAAATTTTGTGATGCATGTTTATTATGTTATAACACATTCTATGATAATACTGATACATGCTATGACTGCTTATGGTTAATCTTGTCTTTGAAATACTTATTTACATCATAATCTTTTTTTTATTATAAGTGATGTATATCGTTGACTAAGGGTTATGACTTCTCCAAATAGGGGGAGATTGTTGGGTACATTGGAAAATGTGTACCAGATTTGGAGAAGCCTCACCTAACTCAATGATATTCATCAATCCGTATTTGATGGGTTGTTGAGTTTCAATGTGCAGGTTAAGGAAATGCAGGAAAATTTTCTAAGTACAAGTGTTGACACTTGAGAAAAGTTGTGTCGACACCAGGAGCCAGATTGTGTCGACACACAGGACTTGTGTCGACACACAGAAAATCAGTCGACAACAACTGTGTCGACACACAGGACTTGTGTCGACACATTCCAGAATTCTGTCGATAACAACTGTGTCGACACACAGGACTTGTGTCGACACACACCAGAATTTTGTCAACACCAACTTTGTCAAGACTAGAAGCTATTTGTGTTGACACACAGGACTTATGTCAACACATTCCACTAAAGCTGTGTTGAGAAGAAAAAGAAGGGTTGTGTCGACATTATGAGAGTTGTGTCGACATCATCAAGCTTTGTGTCGACACATGTTCTATTTGTGTCGACACATTTGAATTATTGTCTCGACACTTTTCTGCTGAGATAGAGTACAATGAGGGACGAAGTATCACGACTGAAGACTTGACAGCTGTCATAACTAACAATGTTGTTGAATCTCTCAGAGCTGTCAGAAGGCCGTTATGCACCGGATCAGTCGGTAACCTCAGAATAATCTATATAAAGACATGTTCTATCATCATATAGACAAAGAAAAAAAGAAGAAGAAAAGTCTTCATCCAGAGATCAACAAGTCTCTAAGGGAAGATTCTGAACAAGTCTGCAAGAAGAATTCAGAGCCACATCTGAATAAAAGAAGGAAGCTGGATTGAATATCATCTCCAACTTCACAAGAAGATCAACCTTACTTTGTTCAAATTCAAGAAGCTTTAAAGAAGCTAAGACAGGTTGAAACTAAAGTAATCAGATCTATCAAGAACTGATAAACAAACCTTCAACCCATTCTCTCTCTACCTGGGTGAAGGATTTATTCTTTTTATAATCAATTTTCTCTGTATGATCTTTTATAAATCTGAGTGTAAGAGAGTTATCTCTCTGAGTTGTAAGCCTAAATCTATTAAGGCTGAGGTAGGGCTGAGTGCCTGATGTAGGGGATTAATTTATCTGAGTTGTAGGCCTGGTGAAAACGGCTGAGGTAGGGCTGGATTGCCTGAGTTCTAGGAGTGTGGACTCACTCTGAGGTAGGATTCTCTAGATTAATATGAGTTGTAGCACTTGGTGAAGTGTGAGCTGTAGGAACCTTTCAGGGTTCTGAGTTGTAAGATCTGAGGATCTTAGAAGGAAGAAGGAAGTTAGGCCGAATCTAGTATACTGCTAGATAGGCGAAGGGGGAAAGTGGATGTACCCATCTCTTGGGGAACCACTATAAATCTGTGTGCAATCTGTGTTGGCTCTGTTTGTTTTTATGCTGTGCTGAGATAGTTGTTGCATAGATTAATTACTAGTAAAATATACTATCTGCCTTAATAAAAAGGAATTGAACCTATTCACCCCCTATTGGTGTTTAGGATATCTTGAAACCAACTTTTCATGGAAGTCCCTCGTCTTATGGAGGAGATTCATTCAGTAGAGTGCGACAGTCACTCGGGGACTCGTACTCTAGAACAGAGAATTCTAAGGCATGGATACTTCTGACCCACCATTCGAAAAGATGAAGAAGCCTTCTCCAAGAAGTGTCCGCAATGTCAGCTCTTCCCGCCTCTTCAACTATAACCAGCTCAACACTTTCGATCGATCACTGCTCCATGGCCCTTCGCCATCTAGGGAATGGACTTGATCGACCCTTTTCCTCAAGCCAGCGGACATAGGAAGTTCGTCCTCGTCATGATCGATTACTTCTCCAAATGGATCGAAGCGAAAGCTCTGGCAAAGACTACTTCTCAGATTGTAAAGAATTTCATCTGCGGAGAGATTGCATGTAGGTTAGAGATTCTCTCACCATCGTCACCGACAACGACCCATAGATCGCCAGCTTGGAGTTAGAGGACTTTTGCAAGCAACTGGGGACGGATCTACGATTTGCCTCTGTGCATCATCCTCGCAAAAATGGACAAGTGGAGGACTCCAACAAGTTGATCATCAACCTCCTAAAGAATAAAGTAACCAACTTGAAGGGTAATTGGGCGGAGCAGCTCCCCTCAGTCCTTTGGTCTCTGAGAACAACTCCAAACTCGGCTACGGGGGAAACTCCCTTCAAGTTGTCCCACGGGTCTGAGGCACTCATCCTAGTGGAGTTTGAGGTTCGGAGCCCGAGAGTCATAGCAGCTGGAGATGACAGAGAAGAATGATGCTTGGAGAATGATGAAGCTCAAAGGCTCTCGCTAGATTTTGGTGAAGAGCTTCGTGACTTAGCCAGTATCCGCCAGGAGGCGATCAAGCAACGCATGGCAAAAAACTTTGACACAAATGTCAGCCTAAAACATTTCCTCGTAGGGGATCTGGTCATGAAAAAGGTGGATACCACAGGAAGGGGTGCAACGGTTGGCAAGCTGCATCCTAATTCGGAAGGTCCCTTCATCATCCAAGAAGCCTTGGACACCGGAGGTTATTATCTTCAGGATCAAGTTGGAGAGAAACTGGGAGGTACTTGGAGCGGGGATGACCTAAGGAGGTTCTATCTGTAGCGTTAGTGTTGTACTTTCATTGTAAATCCCATTTTCACATATATATTCAGATAGTGGCAACCATCTGATTTCTCTTTGTGCTATTTCATCTCAAGATTTCTGAGGCCTCAGGGTTCAGCTCCGAGCTCGATCCGATAAACTGGGTGTCGACCCGTTCCTCCTAGATAGCGCTTTACGGATGATGGGACGATGCCTTCATAAGCACTCTTGTAAGACCGAACCTCTACACTGATGACCGAGATCTGCTTCCCCCTTGTATGTCGGCCTAGGTACCCCCGACTGCTTCTCTCCTCCGACTGGAGGAACTATCAGGAACAGGTTTGGACCCATAACTCTCGGATTCGAGGAAGGATCGACCTTGTTAAGCTCTCATTTGGGAAACAACCCTTCGATTACTTTCAAAGGCAGGATGACCAGCCAAAGGGTAGGGGATGGCCCAAGGGAATATGTTAGTCGCGAGTGCGTGCCGGAGGACCCTCGGAAGAACATTACCCCTCGATTATACACTTGTGCTCATAGTCAGGTAGCAAAGCTGAAAATGATCTCCACAGTTGGATTGGGAAGCGAGCCTTCGACCTGTTTCTCCTAGTTAGCCCAGGACGGACATGGGAGGATTCCATAGGATGTTAGAGTCCTTGTAAGACCGAACCCCTGAATTGATGGCCGAGATCAGCTCCCCCCTTGCATGTCGGCCTAGCTACCCCCGATTGCATCTCTCCTCCAACTGGAGGAACTATCTATTGGGTATTGTATCCACAACGTACCTGATTTGAAGAACCCCCTGCACAAGATAAGGTAAATAAGCAATGTTTTTGACAAATTATTTCAAGTTGTGCTTGCAGTTATTCCACACTAAGTGCACACCAATGTCAGGGTGCAGTAGGTCAATATACACGGGTCTGCACGACGTAATCCCTCGTTGAGCAGATCAGTGTGTTGGCCTACGTATACTCTCTCTATTGGAGTGCACTTACTTTCAAGTACAGGACTGTGATCTTGCAAGAGCAGACAAGGAGCAAGGATGGGTCAAGGAGCAAATCATGGGTGGAAAGACGAAAATTCGTGTAAGTGTAAATCGGCGAGAATCGCCAAGTGATTCTCGCCGAATCGCCGAGTATCAGTGGCTTATTCCCGCCGACTCGATCCAACTACACTTCGGAGCAAGCAACTCTGATTCTAAGTAAGAATCGACGAGAATCACCAAGTGATTCTCGCCGATTCAGCGAGAATCACTAGTGATTCTCGCCGAATCGTCGAGAATCACTGGCTGATTCTCGCCGTCTCGACCCGGCTAAATCAGTGCGTGCAACCAAGTCAAATTCGACGAGAATCATCTTTGATTCTCGCCGAATCGTCGAGAATCACCTTTGATTCACGACGACTCGACGAGATTCACTTTCGATTCTCGCCGATTTTGACTTGGCAATTTTTCTGTAAATTCCTGAACCGGAGTCTGCTGCTGTCAATGTTCTGGACCGGGATTTAGGGATTCTTCTTGTGGGTCCCACAACGGTCATATTGCAGTTGTCTACAGTATAAATACAAGGTATTTTTGAACAGTATATACTAACACACAGAAAGAAGTCGAGCCCATCTTAACCTAAAATCGCGAGTTCCGCTCCGCCGCCGCCGTCGTCGCTCGAGCAAGTTGGTCGCTGTTTTTGATCGAGATTTCTTCCTGATCTTCCGGCGACAGAAGCTTAGCCAAGCTTAGAGTCTCACGCGTCTATCCAGAGATCCCTTGTCTCTCGATTTGTTGATCGGGAAAACTTCCCCGTCCGAATCGATCGAGACGACCGATCCTCGTGTGACCGTTGGTAGACCTAGCTAGCTTCGCTACGAAGTTTGGATCTCCAAAGTACAGCAACCGCACATCGTCGTCGCCGCCGATCCCGTGAACCTTGTCGCCGCCCATCTTGTCGCCGCCGGTTCCGGGGAGATCCTCTCCAAGAGAGATCTAGGGTTGTGCACTCTTTGTGGACTTCAAGAACACGTCGTCAACAAAGAGGGACACTGTAGTCTCCAAACGTAGTTTGTATCTCTTGTACATTCTAGTTTTACTTTTGTTGTAAAGGAACGTTTGTTCCGAGTTGTAAGGGTTTGGTGCAACCCGTGTGTGGGAGTGTTGACTCCTACGTGTGGAAGGGTTCCTTCCGATAGTGCAAGGATTGGATTTCAATCCTGTTGGAGAAGAGACCGAGTCGTCCCGTGTTGGGAGATAGGTCGAAGGGGGAAAGTGGATGTACCCAAATCGGGGAACCACTATAAATAGCTTGTACTCTGTTGTGCTGTGTTGTTTTATTTTCGTGTGCAGGTACAATTTAAATTCCGCAAAAACGCTACACGTCACCTATTCCCCCCCATAGGTGAACATTGTTGACACTAGGTGGACTTTCAAGTGGTATCAGAGGGAGGTTACTCATCAAAAAGGTTCACACCTTGAGTAGAATCCTGCCACTAGTGTCAAGAAGAAGACAAACATCTACTATGGACGGGCTCAAGTACACAGGCAAGATCCCAGTGTGCACCAGGCTCAACTTTCCTATCTGGAAGGAAAGGATCAGGTTCTATATGGAAGCTGTTGATCCTCAACTCTTCATGATCGTGGAGGAGGGACCTTATGTCCCCACTAAGGCCTCCACCATTGATACTACCCAGAAAGTGCCAAAGAAACTTTCTGAAATGGACAAGGACGAGATGGTGCTAGTTGGACTTGATAAGAAGACGCAGAACATTCTGGTCAGCACGATTGATGACTCAATGATATAGAACTTCTGCAACTGCAGGACAGCTCAGGAGATCTGGCATGGCCTGATCATCCTAATGGAGGGCACTGATGAAGTGAGGGATGATCGGAGATCCCTCCTGAACCAGAAATATGAGGCCTTCAGACAAGGGCCTAAGGAAGAGATCGGAGTCACCTACGAGAACTTCCTCAAGATTGTTAACGCCCTCAAAGGATACGGAAGAGTGTTCACTAATGGTGAACTCAATGATAAATTCCTTAGGTCCCTTACTAAGGAATGGGACACAAAGATCTGCGCCATCCGAGAGTTTGGCAGACTAGCTGAAACTGACCCGCAAATTATGTTTGGGAAGCTGATGTCCTATGAGCTTCAGCTGAACACCAGGAAAGCAGAAGAAGAAGCAGAGAAGGCTGCAGCCAAAGAAAAGACTGTGGCTCTAAAAGACAGTCACTCCAGAAAAGGCAAGGGTGCGGTTTCATACCGTGCCAGGAAAAAGGATGAGGAGGAGGACTCCGAGCCATGCTCCTCCAGCTCAGAGCTGTCGAAGGAGGATTTCTCCCTCATCACTCGAGAGTTCAAGAAGTTCCTCAAGATGAGGAATCAAAGAAAGAGAGACGGCTCCTCCTCCAGGCATCAGAAGAAAAATTATTCTTCTGACAGGTATGCTTCTAAACCGAACAAACATCGCTCCTCTGACATTATTTGCTTTGGATGCAATAAGCCAGGACACGTCGTGGCCGACTGCTATCAAGGCAAGAGAGAAAAAGGGAAAGAAGAGGAGCACAAATCTTCGAGAGATAAGAAGAAAGAGCGGAGCTACATCCCCAAAAGGCCAAAGACACTGAGTGAGTCTGATTCCTCAGACTCCAGTGATGATGAGGAAGCCTACTTCGGGCTGGTGGGTCGCTCCGACTCAGAAGGAGAATGCCCCCCATTTACTGGGAAGGTAAAAGCTCACACCCCTCTCTCCGACTCCGACTCTGATCCTGAGTCTCAGGATGATGAACCTGAGGATAGCCCTTCGGCCCGTGAAGCGGAGCTCCTCGAGAAGTATGAGCTTCTGCTCAACACTTTCGAGGAGTGCCGTAAGAGACTGAAAGCTGAGAAAAAGGAAGTGAAATTCCTTAAGGGTGAATGTGTATCCCTAAGGGAAGAAGTCACTAGTTTGATTTCTCTCCGACAGGAGCACCTTGACCTGACTTTTAAGCATTCAGAGTCTCTTAAGCTCCTTGATCTTAAGCAGGAGGAAGTCGAAAAGTTGGAAGAACAACTTGCGGCAGAAAGGAAGATCGTCAAGAGCTTCTCTATGCCAAAAACAGTTCTTCCAGTTGTTGATACCTTCTCTGCTCAGGCCAAAGGAGCTGGCTTGGGGCATGTAGGGGTATCTGGTTCCTCATCCAGGAGAAACAGGAACCAGAGGAAGAATAAGGCCGCCAAGAAGGCCTCTGCTGATGAAAAGGGAAAGGCTCCGCTCAGTCCTGTTGCGTTCAGAAAGCCTAGCTTTCCTTGCAATCAACATGACTTTGAATCAACCTTTGGTCATCATTTCCGGCCCTCGGTTGCAAAGCCAAAGAGCCGATATGATTGTTGGACCTTTCCCCGGAACTTCGGTGAGAGTGCCCTCAAGGAACCTTATGAGGAAATCCACATGGGAAATTATGGTCAATTCTCTAGCGGCATAATGGAAAGCAGGCACCAAAAGCCAAGCCTGTTATACAAAAGGTGACGAAGTCATGTGACTGCTGTCACCATGAGGCCTCCACCTCCAGATCCAAGGCCCCAACTATACCCACCATTCCCAGGGTAAGGCAGGAGCCTAGGAAGAGGTACAACAGATTCGACTGTTGGTGCTGTGGCAAAGTCGGTCACTTTGTCGTGGATTGTTGGTTTAATCCAAGGTATTACGGGACTCCCTATGTTAGCAATGCGAGGCCGACCACTCGTAGGGTTAACCAACCGAGGGGGAGTATGCTAACCAGGAATCTAGGACCCAAGTTCGATTAGGTTCCTAAGGAGAATTAATTATGTTTTGCAGGAATGTCCAAAGGCCACCAAAACGCCGATCTTGTATTTGGACAGTGGATGCTCCCGGCATATGACTGGGACAAGAAGCCTGCTACGTGATTACACTCCAGTCGAGAATGGACCCAAAGTCATCTTTGGAGGGTCAGATCGAGGAGTCACCAGAGGTTACAATATGATTTCCAACGGTATAATCTTTATCACCGACGTGGCTTATGTTGAAGGGTTAAACCATAACCTGATCAGTGTAAGTCAGTTATGTGACAAAGGTTATGACGTTAAGTTCTGCAAGGATAAATGTCTGATAATTTCACGTACCTCTTCTGAGACGGTATTATCAGGCATTAGGAGCAGAAATATCTTCTGCTTAGATTTTCTCAATGTAGATTCATCTACCCCCGTATGCCTTGTGGCAACAGGCAGTGCATCTCTTTGTGATCAATGGCACAAGAGATTGACACATATTAATTTCAAGACAATTAGTATGCTGTTTTCTAAGAACTTAGTAAGGGATGCTCCCAGTATCAAGTGCATCAAAGATAGCCCCTGTCCTGCATGCCAGATGGGTAAACAGACTCGGGCTACCTTTAAGAGCATTGCAGACAAAGACTCTTCCCGATGTCTTTACCTTTTACATATGGACTTGTTTGGTCCAATGCAAGTTCATAGCTTGGGAGGCAAGTCCTATACGCTAGTGATAGTTGATGATCATTCTCGGTTTACATGGGTGTTCTTTTTGAAACGAAAGTCAGATACGTTTGACATCTTCACTAGTTTTGTTAAGCAGGTTCAGAACGAATTTAACTGCTCAGTGGTCAAAATCAGAAGTGACCATGGAACAGAATTCGAATATGGTGCTATGACAGAGTTTTGTGAAGAACAAGGTATCTTTCATGAGTTTTCCTCCCCGCGTACCTCTCAGCAAAATGGAGTTGCGGAGAGGAGAAATAGAACTCTCATTGAAGCCTGCACGACAATGTTGAAAGACGCTTCTCTCCCAGAATACTTCTGGGCAGAGGCTGTCAATACAGCTTGTCATGTACAAAACCGAGCATTGATCAGCAAGCATCATCGTAAGACGCCTTACGAGCTACTGAAAGGCAGGAAACCAACCATGTCCTACTTGAGGATTTTTGGTTGCAGATGCTATGTACTGAATAACGGGAAGTACCCGCGTACTAAATTTGGTGAAAAATGCTTCGAAGGCATATTCATGGGCTATAGTTCCCACAGTCGGGCATATAGGGTCTTCAATAAGAAAACCCTAGTGGTAGAAGAATCAATAAATGTTGTATTTGATGAAGGAAGTTTGCTTAACAGCAATTCTTCCACTGGTATTCTTGAAGATGCAGGTGCACGACTTGAACAACTGAGTCTGGATGAGACCGCTAAAGATGACACTCCTAAGTACGTCAAAGTTTCCACCTCCACGTCATCTGGAAATGTTGAAGATCAAAATGGAACAAATCTCTTAGAAAAAGGAGAAGCCCAAGAAGTATTCGAAGCTCTAGACGCCAGACTTCTAGAGCTCCGGCACGTGAGGGATCATCCTAGAGATCAGATCATCGGAGATCCTCGTGTCGGTGTCAGAACTCGAAGAGGTACTATTAATGAAGTATTGCATCTTAGCTTCCTGTCACAGGTTGAGCCAAAGAAGTTCGACGAGGCGAACAAAGATGCGGCATGGATTCTGGCCATGCAAGATGAACTACATCAATTCGAACGTTGCAACGTTTGGACGCTAGTTCCCAGACCTTACAAGCAGAATGTGATTGGCACCAAGTGGATCTTCAGAAACAAGCTGTATGAACATGGTGTCATCATAAAGAACAAGGCAAGGTTGGTGGCTCAAGCTTACAGACAGGAGGAGGGGATTGACTTCGACCAGACCTTCGCACCAGTAGCAAGGCTCGAGGCAATCAGATTGTTCCTGGCGTATGCTTCGCACAAAGGATTCATAGTCTATCAAATGGATGTGAAATCAGCATTCCTGAACGGAGACCTGAAAGAGGAAGTATACGTCGCTCGACCCCCAGGTTTTGTCAATCCTACTTATCCCAATCATGTGTATTTTCTCAATAAAGCTCTATATGGTTTAAAACAAGCTCCACGAGCTTGGTATGAGACTTTATCTAGTTTTCTTCTTGAGAACAAGTTCTCTAGAGGTAAAATAGATAAAACATTGTTTCTCAGGGAAGTCAAAGTCAAGATCTTGCTGGTGCAAATCTATGTCGATGACATTATATTCGGTTCAACGGACAACAATCTTTGCAAAAAGTTTTCTAAACTTATGCAAGGAAAGTTTGAAATGAGCAGTATGGGAGAGCTCAAGTATTTCTTGGGACTTCAAGTGAAACAGTCTGAGGATGGAATCTTCATCTCTCAGATGAAGTTCACAAATGAACTCCTTAAGAAATTCGGTATGGAGAATGCAACCTCTATGAGGACTCCAATGGGATCCACTATGTCTCTGGATAAGGATGAGAAAGGTAAACCTTTCGATGAAACCAAATACAGAAGCATCATTGGATCCCTGCTCTACCTTACTGCCAGTAGACCGGATATCATGTTCTCCACATGTGTCTGTGCCAGATATCAGGTGAACACTAAGGAATCTCAATATGTCACTACAAAGCGAATTCTAGGATACCTTAAAGGTACTCCCAATCTTGGCTTGTGGTACCCGAGAAACAATGATGTCGAGCTAATAGGTTTTTCAGATGCTGATTTTGCAGGGAGTAGGGATGACAGGAAAAGCACCTCCGGGACGTGTCAATTCCTCGGCAGGAGGCTTATCTCATGGAACAGCAAGAAACAGAATTGTGTTGCAACCTCCACAGCAGAGTCTGAGTACATCTCGGCAGGCAGCTGTTGTGCACAACTCCTATGGATCAGAAACCAATTAGCCGACTATGACCTTCAGTTCAAGGAAATACCAATGTACTGCGACTCCTCCAGTGCAATTGCAATTGCCAACAATCCGGTTTCGCACAGCAGAACGAAGCATATTGAAGTGCGCTACCACTTCATTCAGGAGCACGTGGAGAACAAGGACATCTCTCTCTGTTATGTCCCCACGGACAAGCAGATTGCGGATATATTCACAAAGCCCTTAGACGAGGCCAAGTTCAGTCTTTTCAAAACTGAATTGGGGATGCTAAATTATGAGGAATGAAGGCTACAGTAGCTTCAGGCTCGTGCAAAAACTGAGGGGGAGCAAGGTACTCAAGTATGAGCACAGGTGCAAGAACTGAGGGGGAGCAAGGGGTCAAATGCTCCAGACCCCGATTTGCAGAAGCCTAAAAGGGGGAGATTACCCTCTCAGCTAAGGCTAAGGTGGCTCCAAGCTTGCTCCCAAGAAATTGGTATTGGTAATGAATAACTCACTCAACTCAATTTCAAGTTTATGATTTTCATTCTTATACGCTTTATTCACCTTAGCTTGTAGGGTTTAGGCTTCTTCAAATAGGGGGAGATTGTTGGGTATTGTATCCACAACATACCTGATTTGAAGAAGCCCCTGCACAAGCTAAGGTAAATAGGCAATGTTTTTGACAAATTATTTCAAGTTGTGATTGCAGTTATTCCACGCTAAGTGCACACCAATGTCAGGGTGCAGTAGGTCAATATACACGGGTCTGCACGACGTAATCCCTCGTTGAGCAGATCAGTGTGTTGGCCTACGTGTACTCTCTCTATTGGAGTGCACTTACTTTCAAGTACAGGGCTGTGATATTGCGAGAGCAGACAAGGAGCAAGGATGGGTCAAGGAGCACATCATGGGTGGAAAGACGAAAATTCGTCTAAGTGTAAATCGGCGAGAATCGCCAAGTGATTCTCGCCGAATCACCGAGTATCAGTGGCTTATTCCCGCCGACTCGATCCAACTACACTTCGGAGCAAGCAACTCTGATTCCAAGTAAGAATCGACGAGAATCACTAGTGATTCTCGCCGAATCGTCGAGAATCACTAGCTGATTCTCGCCGTCTCGACCCGGCTAAATCAGTGCGTGCAACCAAGTCAAATTCGACGATAATCATCTTTGATTCTCGCCGAATCGTCGAGAATCACCTTTGATTCTCGACGACTCGACGAGATTCACTTTCGATTCTCGCCGATTTTGACTTGGCAATATTTCTGGAAATTCCTGAACCGGAGTCTGCCGCTGTCAATGTTCTGGACCGGGATTTAGGGATTCTTCTTGTGGGTCCCACAACGGTCATATTGCAGTTGTCTACAGTATAAATACAGGGTATTTTTGAACAGTATATACTAACACACAGAAAGAAGCCGAGCCCATCTTAACCTAAAATCGCGAGTTCCGCTCCGCCGCCGTCGTCGTCGCTCGAGCAAGTTGGTCGTCGTTTTTGATCGAGATTTCTTCCTGATCTTCCGGCGACAGAATCTTAGCCAAGCTTAGAGTCTCACGCGTCTATCCAAAGATCCCTTGTCTCTCGATTTGTTGATCGGGAAAACTTCCCCGTCCGAATCGATCGAGACGACCGATCCTCGTGTGACCGTTGGTAGACCTAGCTAGCTTCGCTACGAATTTTGGATCTCCAAAGTACAGCAGTCGCACATCGTCATCGCTGCCGATCCCGTGAACCTTGCCGCCGGCCATCTTGCCGCCGCCGGTTCTGGGGAGATCCTCTCCAAGAGAGATCTAGGGTTTTGGACTCTTTGTGGACTTCAATAACACATCGTCAACAAAGAGGGACACCGTAGTCTCCAAACGTAGTTTGTATCTCTTGTACATTCTAGTTTTACTTTTGTTGTAAAGGAACGTTTGTTCCGAGTTGTAAGGGTTGGGTGCAACCCGTGTGTGGGAGTGTTGACTCCTACGTGTGGAAGGGTTCCTTCCGATAGTGCAAGGATTGGATTTCAATCCTGTTGGAGAAGAGACCGAGTCGTCCCGTGTTGGTAGATAGGTCGAAGGGGGAAAGTGGATGTACCCAAATCGGGGAACCACTATAAATAGCTTGTACTTTGTTGTGCTGTGTTGTTTTATTTTCGTGTGCATGTACAATTTAAATTCCGCAAAAATGCTGCACGTCACCTATTCCCCCCCCCCATAGGTGAACATTGTTGACACTAGGTGGACTTTCACTATCAAGAACAGGGATGGATGCCAACCTCCCAACTTGACGGTGGTAGAATCATCATTCACTTTGTAATCTCTTCGTCCTCAAAGATATTGATGCATTTGATACATTGGCAATCTCTTAAGCAGCAGGGAAAGACTACTCCAATAATGTTTAAAGTCCTCGCGGGGCAGTGTCACCGTAAGTCTAACTCCCTACACGAGCTCCTCTCCTGCATATTGGCAAACGACCTCCTCGAGTGAGATCAAGTTCCTCGCTGGAGTGATGCTATAGTCCGTGAACTCTGTACGAGTTTCTCTCCTGCAGACTAACTACTTGCCTCCCCGAGTCGACTAACACCACTTTAGTTGAGTAAGGCTCCCGAGAGCTGTCGACTCAAACAATGATTTAAGTCCTCGAGTGGCAGTGTCACTGTAAGTCCAAGTCCCTACCGAGCTCCTCTCCTGCATATTGGCCAAGGACCTCCTCTAGTGTGATCAAGTTTCTCGCTGAAGTGATGTCGTAGTCCGTGAACTCTGTACGAGCTCCTCTCCTGCAGACCGACTACTTGCCTCCCCGAGTCGACTTACACCACTCTAGTTTTGCAAGGCTCCTGAGAGTTGTCGACTCCAACAATGTTTAAAGTCCTCGAGTGGCAGTGTCACCGTAAGTCCAAGTCCCTACACTAGCTCCTCTCCAGCATATTGACCAAGGACCTCCTCGAGTGAGATCAAGTTACTCACTGGAGTGATGTCGTAGTCTGTGAACTCTGTACGAGCTCCTCTCCTGCAGACCGACTACTTGCCTCCCCGAGTCGACTTACACCAATCTAGTTGAGCAAGGCTCCTGAGAGCTGTCGGCTCCAACAATGTTTAAAGTCCTCGAGTGGCAGTGTCACCGTAAATCCAAGTCCCTGTACGAGCTCCTCTCCTGCATATTGGCCAAGGACCTCTTCGAGTGAGATCAAGTTCCTCACTGGAGTGATGTTGTAGTCAGTGAATTTTGTATGAGCTCCTCTCCTGCAGACTGACTACTTTCCTCCCCGAGTCGACTGATTCCCACCCCCTGTTGAGCTTGGCTCCTGCTGGGTGTCGACTGATTCCCACCCCCAGTTGAGCTTGGCTCATGTTGGGTGTCGACTAATTCCCACCCCTAGTTGATCTTGGCTCCTGCTGGGTGTCGACGGATTCCCACCCCTAGTTGGGCTTGGCTCCTGCTGGGTGTCGACTGATTCCCACCCCCAGTTGAGCTTGGCTCCTACTGGGTGTTGACTGATTCCAAGCCCCAACCGAGTTCGGCTCCAGAGGGGTGTCAGCTCTGTTTTTCAGGGCAGTCGGGTTTAGCTTCGACGAGGTAAATAATTATACAGGTGCGAGTAAGACTTGGCGAGTATGCGAGTATGTCTTGGCAAGCGTTCGTGCAGGCTATGTCAATTATACGCGTGGACACATGAGAGCATCGGGATGCGAATTACAGGTGCGACTACAACTGACAAATAATAATCGCATGACTATGATCGATATAGACGCGCGGGTAAAGCGTCATAAGCACTCATCCTCCCCGAGCCTATGAGCCTAGCAAGCATCGTCAACTAACAAGAATGCGAGTAAGGAAAAGTAATAACAGAATGCGGTAACTTAAACTTATATAAATATGTATATAAAAAATTTACAAGTTTCAAAAATTGGTTAACTGTTACATGCGAGCATGACAAAAATGGGCGAGCAAATAGGACTCATCGTCGCCAGTATCAGGCCGATATTCATCATCTCCAATGTCAGCATCCTCCTCTACCATGCCGCCCTCCTCGCTCTCCTCCCCACCGCTACTACTGCCGCTGCCGCTGTTACTGCCACTGCCGCTACTGGAGCCCGATGTCGAAGAAGGTAGGTGATCGGGCGAGATCGATTCCTCGACGAGCAGTTCGGGGATGAGCTCATCGACGATGAGATGCTTCTCCCCCTCGACGAGCTGGCCATTGATTCTTAGACGGGAGAGCATGATGTTCCCCGCCGGTCGCGCTATCTCGTGGCGAACTGACGACCTCTCCTTCCAGAGAACACGAGATCTTTAAATCGCCCAATGCGGGTAGTACTCTGGCTGCGGTGCCTCAGGCAAAGGAGCTGAAGAACTCGCACGTCCTTTGAGCGCTGCCAGGCGAGTTTCTATCTCCGCGGCGCGAATCTGGGCTGCCTTCTGCTCCGCCAGCGAGTTAGCGAGTTTTGCCTCGCACTCGGAAAGCTTTTTAGTGGCCTCAATCTCGGCAGCCTGCGACAAAGAGCAGAGTCAGCAAAATAAATCCAAATCCAACGGCATCAACGTCGCGCGCGGGAAGCGACTTACCTCATAGTCCCTCCGGCGGACCGACTGCATGACGAGATCAATGTCCTTCTTAGTGATGACCTTCATGGCCTCGGTCATCTCCAGCAGCTTCCTTGCCGAGTAGTGCCCTACTCGACATCCCGGGCGAGCGAGCAGGTGGATTACTGGGCGACTTCCTCCGGGCTGAGCTCCAGCATGGACTCGGCGTCAGCCCACCCGTATAGAGCATGGAGGACGGCGAAGGCCTCCCCCTTGTCCTCCCAGTCCGCCGACAAGGAGGGGAGGTTGGTGCTGAGCGTCACCAAATGGTTGTCTTCCAACCAATTTACAAGCGCCCGACCATAAGCATCCACTGCCCCTCGCCTAAGGTTGAAGTTTGGGTGGAAGGGGGGGGGGGGGTCGAGCATCCAGTGGCGACTCTTGATCGCTAGGCCGAGGCGATGATACCTTTGCCCTCTTAATCGCAGGGCCAGGTGACCTGACCTTCGCCTTCCCTTGGGAGAGCTTCTTCTTCTCGCCGACATTGGGCGGAAGGTTGGACTCCAGAAAGGAGGAGGCGACTTCCTTCACCGAAGGAAGCGACTTCTCTGGAAGCTCGCACGCGACTGCAAATGTCGAGCAAACATATTAGTACCGAGCTTTAAGAAAGTGAAGTGAGCATGTAAGAGGTGATTCTCGCTCGAAACTTACCCTCATTGGGGTGGATCTCTAGGAGTGTGTTGACGTTAATCCGCCAGAAGATGATGTCTAACCTGTAACGCCCCGAAAATCAAAGGAGCGAAGGGGGGACGTTTTGGGCCAGTTTGGGTTCTGGCAGCAGGCACACGACCTGGGACACGGGCGTGTCCCAGGGCGTGTCGACCCGTGTCGACACTTAGCCGCGAAGTCGTCGAGATTTTCTCGACGATTCGTCGAGAGTGGGCACACGGCCTGCGACACGGGCGTGTCGCAGGGCGTGTCGACCCGTGTCGACACTTAGGCGCGAAGTCGATGAGATTCGCTCGACGATGCGTCTAGACAAGGCACACGACCTGCGACACGGGCGTGTCGCAGGGCGTGTCGACCTATCTCGACGATCGTCCCGGGGAGTCGACGAGCTTTACTCGACAATTCGTTGAGACAAGGCACACGGCCTAGGACACGGGCGTGTCCCAGGCCGTGTCATCAGATCGACGATTTTCGCTCGAGGAAATGTCGAGACCGTGTACACGGCCTGGGGTCCAGGCGTGTCAACGTGACACGGGTAAGGACACGGGCCTGTCCTAGAACCCGTGCAGTGCTCGGGTTGATTTTGGGGAAAAATCATGGGGTACATGGCCGGCCACACGGCCGTGTGAGGTGGAACACGGGCGTGTCAGCTCGAACACGGGCGTGTTTGATACCCGTGTGAGGTTCCAGGAGATTCGATTTTGACGGTGAATGAGGCACACGGCCCTAGACACGGGCGTGTGCCGGGCCGTGTTCGGTCCAGATTGGGCATTTCAGCCCCGAATCAAAGCCGTTCGTTTCCTTATTTTGAGATCCAACGGCTGGGGGTTGTTCCTGAAGGGATATACCCGTGAATGGGCTTGGAAAACCCTCACTTTTCTTAAGTGTTCTCTTTCTAAATCCTTAGAGAGAGAGGAGAGCCAAGGGAGGAAGAAGGAGCTAGATCCCGCCATTGGAGGAGCTTCGGAGCTCCGAATCGCGAGCCGCCTCCGGATCCACGGAGGCAACGCTAGTGCGGTAGTTTTCATCCGATTACTTTTCCATGGCGCCAAAGAGGAACGCAAGGGTAACGATCCTCATCTTGATCATGAGTAGCTCTCTTTCTTAGCATAGGAAGCCCGCTCTCGCGAGTTTGCGGAGAGTTGGAGGCGTTCCTTCGGGTAGATATGTGAAGTCCCCGTTGTTTAGAGTCCGTAAGCGAGAACGGACATAGGCATGATGTGTGAAGCCTACCCGGACATGTTGGTCTGGATCGGTGATGTTGCATTGCATAAATGCCGGAGAAGACTCCGTGCTATGGTTTGTTTTTCGGGTTTTCTACGCGGTAGATTGCAGCAGGGAGCCTTGGGGACTAACCCAAAGGTGCACCCGGAAAACTGGGCGGATACGAGATCTTGCCAACATGGAGGCCTGAGAGCCAACTTGAACATAACCGAGTTATGTGAAATTGTGTGACGAAATGGGACTCGGGAGAAGTTTGACCTGCACAAATGGCTTAAATTGTCGTTGCGACGTGAGCACGGGTTAGATGGAACCGTACCCATATCTATGTCGTTCGGGTTAAAGAGACCTAAGGTTATGTGGCACTTGTCGTTGGCATAGATGGGAGTCTTCGGCGGTCAATGGCTTAAATTGATGTGACACATGCCGGGAAGACAAATTGCTCATATGTTTGGCCGTCAAAGTGGCGGTGGTGCGTCCGGAATTTCCATATCTTTAACTGACGTGACATCGACCGGTTCACCGAGAATGTGCCCTGAGTGCACGGGGTGTGTGGCCTTGTGAGCCTACGCTTGTGACGTAATGAATGCTATTATTATTGCTCGCTTGTGTAATAAAACTGCAGGGAAGGAGCATTACCGCCCCGAGTTGGGGGCGGTATCGTTATAATTTGGTCAGCATTGCTGACCGTTGCCTTTTTGTTTGCCACCGTGTGGTGGTTATGTTGCTTGCAGGTGCTGCTGGACCATGCGGTCAATAGCGGGCTAAAGCCCAAATGCGAAGCCGGCCCTTGAAGGCCTATTTGGAAGTGTTTACTGCTTTATTCATGTGTGACCGGCCTGCGTGCCGTGGTTTGTAAAACATGTAATATGAAGTGAAACATTTTGTAAGGCCTTAAGGCTTATTTTGGGTATTTTGTAATAACATTCCTATTTTGTATTAGTGGACATTCGTGCTTTAATGCTGGGTTCTTTGTTACAACTTTTTAAACCGCTTCCGCTAGAATGCTCTCTGTAGGACGTTGAGATTGGTTGGATGGTTTCAATAAGTAACCACCCGGTCTGTCTGTGGCATACGGCGTCGGGCCCCGGCCGGACCTACTGCTATATGCTATGTGAAGGATAGGGGGTGTTACAATTTGGTATCAGACTACTGGTTTTGGTCGGGCTTAAGGGAATTCGTGGCCGAATTCTTTTTAAGGGGTGGTGAGCACATTGTGTGCATCATCGTAATAACAGTAAAAAGAACCCATGAATGTCCACTTAGGAATGAAAATACTCGTGTTCTAGGAACCTGCGTGTTCCTATAATTGCTGTTCGCAATTTTATTTGGTCGCTTAACGGTGTTTTGTACCACTATAGGTGACCGGAAGCGGTGCTGGACAACCAGAATGTCCGGTTTCCGAGGAGCATAGTGCACCCGGTGAGGTGTTTGAGCCTCCTCCTTCGTATGAAACCGTTAGAAGGATCGTAGAAGCGGTGTTCGCTGTGAAGGGTGCACAGCTTGGAGGAAATGTACAACCCTGCGCCCCTGTTGTGGCTTCAATGCCGGTGGGCGCGATGCAGCAGATGACCTTTGGAAGACCATTGGGGCAGCAGCTGAATATGCATTTAGTGCAGGGAGCGCACACAATTGAGGAATATTTGCAAGCATTTCTTATGATAAGCCGCTACCCATGCTTCGAGGTGGATAATGAGCAAGCTACAGTCGATAGGTTTTATAGTGGCCCGCGTGCCGAGTTACGAGTTCTACTGCTAGGACCAAAGTTATTGGGATTCCGAGCCTTGGTGGAATCAGCTAGATCTTTGGAGGCAGATTTGAGGAAGACCCTCCCGATTCCAACGACCATGGTATCGAACTATGCAAACCCCATAAGAGCTGCATCCGACAGAATGCTGGAGAAAGGGGCTATGAAATCGACTAGTAAAGCTACTTACACTTGTTATACTTGTGGAAAGAAAGGGCACTTTGCCCGAGACTATTGGAATGGTGCTCGGAAGGGTAAGAAAGCTATGTCAGGAGCAGTCAAGGATGTTAGTGCAAAGGAAACGACATTCAAAGTGCCGAACACTTCAAAGTCTATATATCGAAAATGGTATAAGAAGCATAGGACTTCGGGTCCAGCTCCTTCTGGTGCTTCTGGGGCGACTCCGGGTCAGACCCCGGGCACATGTTTCAACTGTGGCAAGCCGGGGCATTATGCTGGTGAGTGCCTAAAGCCCTGGAGGAAGCACGCCGTCGTGACGACAGGTACGGTTTAAAGATAGTTTTGCCTTAAACACTTGTCGCCCTTGTGCATGGTAGCTTAGAACTATTTGTGCTAAGCTTTGTTGCGACTTTACTTTATCTGCGAGAGCACCGTTCGTTTAGGGAGCTTCGCATTCCTTTACTAGGAATTATATTGTTCGTCGGAGTACCTCCTTCGATGGTAAAAGACAAATTGGATGCGTTATAGTCCAATGGTGCTCATTGTGCGCGGGTAGACGTTGTTGCGCTTAGTTTTGGATTGGGAATCAGGAGTTCAATTTGCAAGCGTCGTTACTTCCGTTGGTGGAGTTCGACGTTATATTTGGTATGGACTGGCTCTCGGAGCAGCAAGCCAATATAGATGCGGTAGCAAGGAAGTCAAGCTAGGAGCAAGTCGTGAGATGACCTTTACGGGCTCGAAGAGGTCGAGCAAGACGTTGGCGTCTGCTCTTCAGGTGGTGGAGGCGGTTCGTGCCGGGGCAAAACTGTTCTTTACACTAGTGGAGGTTGCAAAGCCGGAGCCCACATTGGATTGTATTTCAGTGGTATCGGAATACCCTGATGTGTTCCCCGCAGATCTTCCTGGAGCCCCGCCTCAGCGGGAGATCGATTTTACCATCGAGCTAGTGCCAGGTGCAAAGCCTATGTCACGATCTTCGTATCGGCTAGCGCCTAAGGAAATGGCGGAGCTGAAAGGTCAACTACAAGAGTTGTTGGAGAAAGGGTATGTGCGCGCAAGTTCTTCGCCTTGCAGCGCACCGATCCTCTTTGTTAAGAAGAAGGACGGAAGCTTGAGGCTATGTATTGATTATCGGGAGCTAAATAAGCTGATTGAGAAGAATAAGTACCCGATCCCCCGGATTGATGATCTTTTTGATCAGTTAGTCGGGTCGACGGTGTACTCGAAGTTAGATCTCAAGGCTGGGTACTATCAGCTCCGAATAAGGGAGAGTGATATCCCGAAGACAGCGTTTAGTACGCGATACAGGCATTATGAGTTTACGGTCATGCCGTTTGGGCTGACAAATGCGCCGTCGATGTTCATGGATTTGATGAACAGGACGTTCAGGGAGTACTTGGACCATTTCGTGATCGTCTTCATCGGCGATATTTTAGTGTACTCGCAAAGTGAGGAAGATCACTTCAAGCATCTTCATTTGGTGTTGGAGACGCTAAGGAGAAATCAGTTGTATGCCAAGCTCTCGAAGTGCGAGTTTTGGCTATCCTCAGTGGCATTCCTCGGGCATATAGTAAGTGGAGAGGGTATTGCTGTGGATCCGGCGAAGAGTGTTGCGATACGGGAGTGGCCTGAGCTTGTTACGGTAGCAGAAGTCCGGAGCTTTCTGGGGCTTGCCGGCTATTATAGGCGCTTCGTAGAGAACTTCTCGCGGATAGCGTTACCTCTCACTACATTGGCGAGGAAGGAGCATAAGTTCGTTTGGACGCCGGAGTGCGCGCGAACTTCTGAGGAGTTGTAATGTCGGTTGACCACGGCGCCAGTGCTAACTTCGCCGAGTGGGACCGAAGGCTATGAGATTTAATAGCGATGCTTCGGGCAGCGGGTTGGGTTGCGTGCTACTGCAACACGAAAGTGTAATAGCGTATGGCGCGAGACGGCCAAAAGTGCACGAGAGAAACTGTTGTTAGTGGCCGTGTGTTTTAGACTTGAAGCTGTGGAGGCATTATTTGTACGGTATGACGATGGATATCTACGCCGATCTCAAGAGCGTGAAGTATCAGATTGGTCAGAAGGATCTAACTTTGCGCCAGCATAGGTGGATGGAGTTCTTGGGAGACTATACATTCAAGATCCACTACGCGCCTGATAAAGGGAATGCGGTTGCTGACGCGGTGAGTCGCCGAGCCCCAGCTCAAGCCAATTGGCTATCGGTGCATGATGAGCGGTTGGTGCGAGAGTTGCAGGCGTTGGGGATTGTTTATGTGGACAAGCAATCAAGTGCTGAAGCAGTTCTGAATTGGACCGAAGTCCAATATGACCTGGCTGATCGTTTTCGGCAGGCTTAGGATATGGTTGCTCATATGAAGCAATTCGTGGTAGAGGCTCTGGATGGGTCAAAATTCCCAATTCGTTGTGGAGGACGGATTGCGTTGGAAAGACGGTCGTCTGTGAGTCCCAAGTGTGGGTAATTTGTGGGTGGAATTGTTGTACGAGGCATACCATACCAAGTACTCGATTCACCCGGGGAGCACGAAGATGTACCGTAATGTTAAGAAACTGTTTTGGTGGCCGAGTTTGAAAAAGGATGTGGCACTATACGTAGCGAAGTGCCAAACCTGCGCCTTGGTAAAGGCAGAGTGCCAAAAGCCGGGAGGATTTCTTAAGTCCTTACCTTTTCCGGAGTGGAAATTTGACGACATCTCTATGGACTTTGTGCACGGTTTGCCACGGTCGCAAAAGGGGAACGACGCCATTTGGGTGGTTGTTGATCGTTTAACGAAGGTGTCGCATTTTATTCCGTATAGGAAGGATGATCCGGTGGAGAAGCTGGCAAAGCTTTATGTGGATAACATAGTACGACTTCATGGTGTGCCCCGCAGCATCGTGAGTGACCGAGATGGGCGGTTCACGTCCAATGATTGGAGGCTTGTGCAGCAAATGTTGGGAACAAAGCTGAAATTCAGCACAGCCTTCCATCCGCAGACGGATGGGCAGACCGAGAGGGTCAATCGAACCATGGAAGACATGCTCCGCATGTGTGTCTTGGATTTCGGAAAGCAATGGGAAGACCACCTATATTTGGTGGAGTTCGCCTACAAAAATAGCTACCAAGCGAGTATTCAGATGGCGCCTTTCGAGGCCCTATATGGTAGAAAATGTCGCACGCCGTTGTCTTGGTTAGAAACGGGTGAGTCAAGGTTTTATAAGCGATCGGAAGTGGAGGGTGCTACTTCTTTGGTGAGAACCATTCGGGAGAGGTTGCTTATCGCTCAGGACCGGCAAGCAAAGTACTATAATGCCAAGCACAGGAATGTGGAGTTCGCTGTGGGCGATTATGTATACTTAAAGATCAAGCCGTTCAAGGGTGTCTCGCGGGTGCGGCGATTGAAAAAGCTAAGCCCAAGATACCTTGGACCATTTGAGGTTCTGGAGCGAGTTGGTGAAGCGGCCTATCGATTGAAGCTTTCAGTGGAGCTTAGTGGATTACATGATGTATTCTACATTTCGGTGCTTCGGAAGGCAGTGCAAGAGCCTACGCAAGTGATCGCGGTCGATCAAGTGCCGGTGGATAGTGGGCTAACGACAAAGGTCAAGCCCGTGCGGATTGAGGACTCGGAGGTCAAGTGGCTACGCAATAAAGAGATCAAGATGGTCATGGTCCGGTGGGACAATTGCGGTCGTGAGGAGCTCTCTTGGGAGCGAGAGCAGACTATGCTTAACGAGTATCCGGAGTTGTTCCGCTCAGGTACAAATTTTGATTTTGTACATGTCTTTCCTTTATGTAATTTCGTGGGCGAAGTTCTTTTAAGAGGGGGAGAGTTTTAATGCCCCGAAACTCAAAGGAGTGAAGGGGGGACGTTTTGGGCCAGTTTGGGTTCTGGCAGCAGGCACACGGCCTGGGACACGGGTGTGTCCCAGGGCGTGTCGACCCGTGTCGACACTTAGCCGCGAAGTTGTCGAGATTTTCTCGACGATTCGTCGAGAGTGGGCACACGGCCTGCGACACGGGCGTGTCGCAGGGCGTGTCGACCCGTGTCGACACTTAGGCGCGAAGTCGAGGAGATTCGCTCGACGATGCTTCGAGACAAGGCACACGGCCTGCGACACGGGCGTGTCGCAGGGCGTGTCGACCTGTCTCGACGATCGTCCCGGGGAGTCGACGAGCTTTACTCGACGATTCGTCGAGACAAGGCACACGGCCTAGGACACGGGCGTGTCCAAGGTCGTGTCATCAGATCGACGATTTTCGCTCGACGAAATGTCGAGACCGTGTACACGGCCTGGGGTCCAGGCGTGTCAACGTGACACGGGTAAGGACACGGGCGTGTCCTAGAACCCGTGCAGTGCTCGGGTTGATTTTGGGGAAAAATCATGGGGTACACGGCCGGCCACACGACCGTGTGAGGTGGAACACGGGCGTGTCAGCTCGAACACGGGCGTGTTCGATACCCGTGTGAGGTTCCAGGAGATTCGATTTTGATAGCCAATGAGGCACACGGCCCTGGACACGGGCGTGTGCCAGGCCGTGTTTGGTCCAGATTGGGCATTTCAGCCCCGAATCAAAGTCGTTCGTTTCCTTATTTTGAGATCCAACGGCTGGGGGTTGTTCCGGAAGGGATATACCCGTGGATGGGCTTGGAAAACCCTCACTTTTCTTAAGTGTTCTCTTTCTAAATCCTTAGAGAGAGAGGAGAGCCAAGGGAGGAAGAAGGAGCTAGATCCCGCCATTGGAGGAGCTTCGGAGCTCTGAATTGCGAGCCGACTCCGGATCCACGGAGGCAACGCTAGTGCGGTAGTTTTCATCCGATTACTTTTCCATGGCGCCAAAAAGGAAGGCAAGGGTAACGATCCTCATCTTTAGCATGAGTAGCTCTCTTTCTTAGCATAGGAAGCCCGCTCTCGCGAGTTTGCGGAGAGTTGGAGGCGTTCCTTCGGGTAGATATGTGAAGTCCCCGTTGTTTAGAGTCCGTAAGCGAGAACGGACATAGGCATGATGTGTGAAGCCTACCCGGACATGTTGGTCTGGATCGGTGATGTTGCATTGCATAAATGCCGGAGAAGACTCCGTGCTATGGTTTGTTTTTCGGGTTTTCTACGCGGTAGATTGCAGCAGGGAGCCTTGGGGACTAACCCAAAGGTGCACCTGGAAAACTGTGCGGATACGAGATCTTGCCAATATGGAGGCCTGAGAGCCAACTTGAACATAACCGAGTTATGTGAAATTGTGTGACGAAATGGGACTCAGGAGAAGTTTGACCTGCACAAATGGCTTAAATTATCATTGCGACGTGAGCACGGGTTAGATGGAACCGTACCCATATCTATGTCGTTCGTGTTAAAGAGACCTAAGGTTACGTGGCACTTGCCGTTGGCATAGATGGGAGTCTTCGGCGGTCAATGGCTTAAATTGACGTGACCCATGCCGGGAAGACAAATTGCTCATATGTTTGGCCGTCAAAGTGGCGGTGGTGCATCCAGATTGTCCATGGCTTTAACTGACGTGACATCGACCGGTTCACCGAGAATGTGCCCTGAGTGCACGGGGTGTGTGGCCTTGTGAGCCTACGCCTGTGACGTAATGAATGCTATTATTATTGCTCGCTTATGCTAATAAAACTGCAGGGAAGGAGCATTACCGCCCCGAGTTGGGGGCGGGATCGTTATAATTTGGTCAGCATTGCTGACCGTTGCCTTTTTGTTTGCCACCGTGCGGTGGTTATGTTGATTGCAGGTGCTGCTGGACCATGCGGTCAATAGCGGGCTAAAGCCCAAATGCGAAGCCGGCCCTTGAAGGCCTATTTGGAAGTGTTTACTGCTTTATTCATGTGTGACCGGCCTGCGTTGCGTGGTTTGTAAAACATGTAATATGAAGTGAAACATTTTGTAAGGCCTTAAGACTTATTTTGGGTATTTTGTAATAACATTCCTATTTTGTATTAGTGGACATTCGTGCTTTAATGCTGGGTTCTTTGTTACAACTTTTTAAACTGCTTCCGCTAGAATGCTCTGTGTAGGACGTTGAGATTGGTTGGATGATTTCCATAAGTAACCACCCGGTCTGTCTGTGGCATACGGCGTCGGGCCCCGGCCGGACCTACTGCTATATGCTATGTGACGGATAGGGGGTGTTAAATAACCGGCGACCTCAGAAGGATTCGAACAGCTGCTCGCGGACACCTTCCAAGATCGGTGGGAGGAAGGCGACATCGGCGGGTTGGTGCGGCCTTCCCAGGATGCCCGTGAAATTGCCATGGACGACAACCAGCTACTCGGTCCACCGGTGGACTTTATTTGCCATCCCCACCAAGATGCAGACATGGCTGCTGAAGTAGACGAATCCCTTGGCAGTTGCGGCGAAGGCAAATATCTTGTGAAAAACGGAGAGGTCGAAGGCGACCCTCTCTTCCTGCAGGTAGCAAAGGAACCCCATTATGATCGCTACACCATTGAGGTTGATCTGCGCGGGGATGATTCCGAAATATCCCAGGATCTCGCGATATTCCGGTCAGAAAGGAAGTCGCAGGCCAGCATCGAAATGGCGGAGCGATAAAATCATCGCATCCTCAATGTGGGTGTTGAGTCGTTCTCTACGAGTAGGGAGACTAGCCGAGTATTCATCATGCAGAAGCCACTCCCTAAACGTCTCCAAGTCTCGTTTTGTGGTTATGGATTTCTTGAAATCCGCGTCGGCAAAGTTAGCGGCGTGTGCTTATCGGCGAGCACTAGCATCATCCCCAACCATTTTTTGCGAGTTAGCGAGTTGAAGAGAAAACAAGACGAGGAGAGAAGAAAGACGAAACACGCGAGCAGGAAACGATACTCACGATCTAGGGTCGTAAAATCATAGCAGCGTACTTATGAACTACCTACCCCCTCAATTTAGAGGCAAAGGACAGGGGAGGGGGGGGGTATATCTCCATTCTGGCGAGTATCAACCTAAGTCGCAGTTTTAAGCGAGTAAGCGAGTCCCGACATTAGCCCTATATCGCACATCGCAGAAAAGAATATCGCGACATTATCAGAACCTGCATGATAAACTCGGCACATCATAGAACAACAGCAAGCAAGAAATCAAAATAGAAAATGATGGGTGAGATGCAAACTCGCTTAGTACAATACAATATTCGTTTATTATCAATAGTCGCCTACGGCGAGTTCAAATGAAGAAAAAGAAAATCCTAAGTCCTAGGTGGTCGCTCCGGAGGATGAGGATGTCGCACAACCAAGCCCATTTCTCGCGCTCGCCGATAATGCTCCGTCGCCACTGCCATTGCTTCATTTCCGAGGCGCAGCTGCTCCTCCATCCTCATCAGCCGCCCCATGGAGCCCATACTTGCCCGGATGCCGGCCAACTCGTCAAGAACGAGATGTAGGAGATTGTTGTTTATCGCTAACTGATGATCATTCTCCTTCACCATGTGGAAGCAGGCTTCATAGGTCTCCAGGGTGTCCTGGAGCTCCTCTATCTTCCCCACCCGCACCTCCAGGGAAGAGATCCGGTAATGTGGCTCGCAAATCGCCAGCTGGTCGAATTTTCTCGCCAACTCTAGGTAGGTGCGAGCACCGGCGTGACGATACTCGCTGCCCGATAACCCGATGGCATCAATGAAGGCCGCCCCTGGAGTTTCCGGGCGATCTATCAAAATGATGAAGTCGCCAGATCAGAAATAAAAAGCCTATAGTCATCAAGCGAAGCACCAGTAATGACATTTACCGCGACGAGGAGACCTTGATCGGCGAGGAGAAGGGCCGCAACCTGGAACATCTCGCCGGCCAGAAGATGGGCCACCAGCATGCTCGGCCGCTTTACCCTACCCGCGACCTCCATGACCAGGATCCCCGAATTTCGGCGGGAAGTAGTTTGGCCGCGGCCTTTCCGGCTTCCGGGCAAAAGGTTGCGATGAACTTGCCGGCGCATGCAGAGTCTTTAGCGAAGAGGGATGGGGAGGTCGCGACATCGCAGCTTGTTACTGAGCGGTCAGAGGCAGCGGCGGCAAGGAAGCACTCGCTGCCTGGAGAGAGGCAATGTCCAGAGGCGGTGGCAGTGACAATAGGGAGCTCGTTGCTGGCGGCGCAGAGTCTCGTACGGGAGTGGGAGGGACCTTGCTCCCCTGAATGTCCTTGCTCGCCGAAGCAACCTTCTTCGCCGGTAGTTCCTTCACCGGTAGTTCCTTGCTCGCCGTGGGATTCTCCTTCGCCACAGGAACCGAGGCTTCAGACACCTTGGCGCCAAGATTAATCCGGATCGTATGCACAGTCCTAGGGGATTTCTCGGCAGCGAGGGAGAGCAACAGAACAGAGTTCCGAGGGGCGACATTCAAAACCATGTCGGCAACATCCGGTGGAGAGTCTACGAGTACAAAAAACTTGTTAGCGAGATGTAAATGGCGACCATCAGATTTAAAAGAATGGTTCGACAAAATAGCGACCTGGCAGGGCGACGACTTCAAGCTGCTATGGCACCGGTGTATTGGCGACTTTCGGATTGTTTAGCGAGCTGAGGAGGCTCGAGTCAGGGGGACCATGTTGGGGATGTCATCTAGCCCAAGTTTGCTGAGAAGCTTCAAGGTGCTAGCAGAGCGCGCGAGATTGCTTGTCGAAGCCGCGACTTGAGCAGATGGTGGAGGCGGGTCGACCGTGTTGGAAGTGGGCATCTTCTTGGACTCCTTAGTCTTCTTCTTTTTATGGGGGGGGGGGGAGTTGGCGGTGACGTTTTCTTCCCGCGGCATCTTAGGCTTAGCAATGATGAGAAAGCCGGTCAGAGCGGCGAGGCTGTCTTGAAGGAGTTTTTCATTTGCATTCGACGTGATGTGCGAGCTCTGAAGATCCGTCTCAAGAACTCGGCCTCCCTATTTATAGAGATCGGCAGACAACCATTAAGTGCGAGCGTCCCCGATACTCGATATAGCAGCTCGCCGAATAATTGTTGGATGATTCTTTCCGAGATAATACGTCGCTCAAAAAGAGCGGGGATTGTATACAACCCGTATTCGTCGAGGATGGGTCCTACCACAGCCAGGTCAGCAGAAGTCAAAGAAAACAAGTCAAGACAGGAGTCAAAGTCAGTGCGCAAGACCGCTGAAGGCCTGGGCGAGTATGGTAAGATCCTCCCGCATACTCGCCAGGTAGGTGACTAGGCGAGATACTCGCCCAGCCCATGCAAGTTCCTCTGGAAGTTGCCTAGTCCCCAAGGGGTGGAGCCTCCTTGGATTTCACTATAAATATGACCCCAGGGGTACGAGGTGAGGCACACAAATTCCACGGCAGGATACTCGCGAGCTCTCCTTTGTAGATACTAGCGGAGCTTTTGGATTCCTTTTCCCTAGAGGCCTGGTCGCGACCTTGCGACTTGTCATTAGCTAGTCTCCCTCGTACTTAGTTCGACCACTTTTGGTTGAGAAGGGGCTGCTCCTTTCGAGCATCCGGGTATATGGTGGGACCTTCCTACCACAACATCTATGGTCCTGTTTGCCTTCGTTCTTCATCCTAGTCATCCTAGTCATATGATCTTACCTCTGAGCCGGTAACCTTAGGCGGCATTGGTCTGAATCCGAGGTTTGGAATTTTCTTAGCTTCAACAAAGCAAGAAGGTTTTTTTGAGTGAAAAACCCCAGAATAAGGAGAAAAACCACGTGGCCGGATCGACATCGACCAAACTTCACGATTTGATATTGTTTCACAAGACTTTGAGGAGAATGTGAGGGCGACAGAGCGCTCCTCGTTACAACATGAGGGGAGAGAGAAAGACGTGTTCGGAGGGTGACGGGACACTGCTCGGGAAGCCTAAAGTTTGTCTTTTTTGGCGTTGGAGAACATACGTTCTGGAGACTTGACGGACCTATTCTCTGTTGAAATTTTTGAAGTGAAAGTGGCAGTCTGGGCTGACATTCCGCGCGGATTGGGCGGACAGAAATTGCGGCCTGGGCGGACTGTCCACGCAAACTGGGTGAGTAGGAGTGGCGACTAGCTAGGTTGGCAAGTTTTTAGCATCAGCTTGTTCCCAGGTTGTAACCAGGCGGATAGGATGTATCTGCGGGAAGCTGCAGATTTTTTTGGAGTTTGCCACGTCCATCTTGTTGTAGACTCACGAGATCGACATGGTTTGTGACATGGTCTTATTCCGGTGGTGCAGTTTGGTGATGACCATAGAGTTCACCAGATTGCGGACTGGTTGTCGAGTCCGCCGGTTTGGAGTTCGCACCGTGGACTTGATGGTGTGGACTTGGCCTGGATTTGAACCAAGTCTGGTTGTGCTCAATTCACAAGTTCGTCGTTTAGTGCGGACTGCTTTTTGATCCGCCGAGTCCACCAACTTGGTTGAGCCCGGTTTGTGCTCTAGCTACAGACTTAGAGTGTGCAGATTGGTTGTCTACCCATCAGCTTGGCTATGCAAGATTGCGCCATAGTCTCGGGCTGTAGTTGCCACAAAGTCCCGGGAATCCAGAGTTAGAGCGAAAAGAGAGCAGAGACTTTTTCTGAATGGATTACGGTGATTATGGTGGAGGCAAATGAAGGGGAGTGAAAAGAGGCACGTGGAAGCAAAAAAAGTTCCAAGGTTTGTGAAAGAATTGGTTTCAGGATTGTCTAAACACCTAGAGGGGGGGGGTGGTGGTGAATAGGTTCAATTCTTATTCTACTTAGACAGTTAATAATTTGATAACATCACAGATAAATTCTACAGTTATCATAACACACAATCATCCAATCACAACATACACAATGTTTTTATAGTGGTTACCCAAATGATGGGTACATCCACTTTCCCCCTTCGCCTATCTAGCAGTATACTAGATTCAACCAAACTTCCTTCCACCTTCACAGATCCTCAGATCTTAGAACTCAGAACCCAACTGGTTCCTACAGCTCACACTTCAACAAGTGCTACAACTCAGGCTCTTCCCAAGAACCCTACCTCAGAATGAATCCACACTCCTACCACTCAGGAAATCAAGCCCTACCTCAGCCTTTATCACCAGGCCTACAGCTCAGAGAACTTAATCTCCTACCTCAGCCTTTATAGTTACAGACTTACAACTCAGAGATTGAAATCTCTTACACTCAGATCTAAAATAGATCCTACAGAAAATTGATTAAGAAGATGTTCCTTCCTTCACTTAGAGAGAGATGAGGTAATCCTGATCAGATCTTGATGGATCTGCTTTCTCCTGTTATTTGCAGTAATGAATCTGATTCAACCTGACTTAGCTTATTCAAAGCTTCCTGAAAGATAGAACCTAGGTTTAATCTTCTTGAGAAGTTGGTGTAGATCTAGCTTCTTCCACTTTGCAGAATTAAATCTACAATCTCTAATAGATCTGCTGTGAAGCAATCCCCTTCTCTGATTTTGAATCAGAATCTTCTTGCTGTACAAGGTTCAGTGAATTCTTCTTGGAGAATTCCACTTTAATTTCTCTCTATCTTCTTTTTTTGTCTGATAGCTCGGCTCTATTTATAGTTCACATCAGAGGCAACCGGCTGATCCGGTTATTGACTGACATCTGACAATTCCGAAATGTCTAATAAGCCGTGACATTTCTGACAGCTGTCAAGTCTTCAGTCTTGAGATTTGGCACTTAGAGTTATTTAACTCAGCTGAATGTGTCAAGACATAAGAATAGTATGTGTCGATATAGATGAAGTATGTGTCGACACAAATACTCGGGTGTCGACACACTTCCTTTGGTGTAGTTGACAAATTTCAGAAACTGTCGATATAGATCTTCATTCAGTCTCAACACTGCCTTTGTAGAATGTGTCGACATACTTCAGAAAACAGTCGACACAGCTCTTCATCAAGTTCTCGACACACAGCCTTTGTAGAATGTGTCGACATACTTCAAGAACTGTCGACACAACTCTTTATCAAGTTCTCGACACAGCCTTCCAGTGATCGAGAAAGAAGAAAGAAAAAAAGCTCAGTAAAGGTCGATGCCCACGGAGAGGTCAATATGGTCCAAGGTCTCCAAAACCCGATGTTATTGGTTCAAATCGGATATACCTTTTGTCTTTGCCTTACCCATTGTAAGGATACTTGCACGGTAAAAGCCACTCTATTGCCTGACTCATATCCTTGAAACTCTACCCTTTTTCTCCTCTTCAGTCCATCTTCACTAGTCTACCCGAGCGTGAAGCGTTAGCTATCCAGAAAATCTCGAGATACATTCTTTTTTGCATACGGATTGGAGGACATCCACCCGCTCTATGGCTGGAAGCAATCATTCTGTCAAGGCATGAAAATATGCCCTGCATTTGTAGAATGTGTCGACACAAGTCTCGTGTGTCAACACAGTCTCTTCAAATGTCAAGCCAAGTCCTGGATGTCGACATAGTTGCTCCTTCATAATTATCAATACAACAATGTCTAAATGTGTCGACACAAGTTATGGGTGTCAATACAGTTGATGTCGACTTAAACTCTGGGTGTCGACATAAGTCCAGTGTGTCAACACAGACTTTCTTCTTGTCTCGACACAGCTCCTTCAAAGGTTTCGACACAAAATAATTATCTAGACACTTTTGTACTTATAATATTTTCTGCATTCTTGTGCTTGCCCAAATAAACTCAATACACCATCAAATATAACCTGATGTCTATCATTGAGTCAGGTGAGGCTTCTCCAAATTACGTACATAATTTCCAATATACCCAACAATCTCTCCCTATTTGGAGAAGTCATAACCCATAGTCAATGATATACACCAATAAAAAAATGATAAGTATGATGTATTCAGACATTTCAAACAAAATTTTTCAAGAGCAGAGATAGCATGTTACACACAAATATTCAAAAATGAAATATCATAAGGAAACCATGCAACTCAGAGACATAGATATATAAACTGTTGTCAACCCAAAATTTCAGTTTCATATAATCAAAGTAATATTACAGGGTTAATGTTTTTATAAGAACAACCAAAAAAATACACAGTTCTTCTAGAACCTATTCAATCTAAAGTTAAGGTTGATCTGGTTCTTTGATGACAATCCCTTTTCCTGGATGAATAGAAGCTTTGACCTCAGCTTCAGTATCAGAAACAGGCTTCTTACCTTTGATGTCTTTGGCCTTAAGTTGAGCAGCTTTCGGCTTTTTCCTTTCAAAGTAATGGAATGGTTTTGGGAAGTACTTGTAAGGCTCTATGGAGTTTGCAGGGATTCTTCCAGCCTTCAAGTCCTTCCTGAATTAGTAGATTTTCTCTTGTTATGCAAGATATTTATCTCAATCCTGTTTGGAGTACCACTTACCCTGTCATATTGATTGTCAGCAACTGCATTCCATGCAGTTAAAAGAATGCTTCTGGAGGTTGGACTCCATTTCTCAAAATCAGGCCTAGCCTCAGCCTAGTCTCTGAATCTCTTCATGGATATTTGGGCCTCTTGCTTTTTCAATAAAACTGAGTCAACCATGTTTACTTCCTCACAAATTAATGGCAATTTGTCCAGTGGAGGGTTGTACATATTCTGGACAGCCTGTTGAATTTCTTAAAACTCAGAAGGGGGATATATGACTTGAGCTACTTCATGTTGCATCCACTCGAAGAATATAGGTTGGCATCCAGATTCTATGGTGTTATTATCATCACATAAGGGTGGATATCCCAAGGTAGCTCTGATACTATTAGATATCCATTTTGCATGTTCAGAGCTAGCTTGAACTAATACCCTCTCTCCCTTTATGACTTCTCTTTGAATATGATCTCTGAGGTCATTCTTTTGAAACGTTATTTGATCTGTAATATGACAATTCCCAGTTGTGTGGTAGTCTTTGAACATCTTTTCTAGAGCAGAAATGACAGACTTAGAAGTTTTTATAGCAATAGTAACTGTTCCCAAATCCAGTTTAATCGATTCTTCTATAGCAGATACTTTGGTGTTTGTATTTGTTTCTATGACAGTGGTTTGTTCATCCATTTTAGTCAGAGTGATGGTATGTAGTTCCATCAAATTTTCATTTAGTCTTCTCTGATTTTCTAGAACAATCCCTTGCTTGAGAACCAGATCATCTAATTCAATTTTAGTGGTTTGTTGTTATTTGGCAAGATATAACGTAGCATTACCTCCCTTATGGAAATAGTCTGTCATTTCTTTCTTAAGCAAATTGACCTCAAATCCTATAGATTTGATGTCCTGTGCTAGACTGAACTGCAACTCCTTGTGGCTTTCATCCACATACTTTTCTAATGCATGTCTTTGCTCATCAAGTTTGACTTGTAGCTGTACGAACAGAGAACTAAAATCTATTGGAGGAGCAGTAGATGAGGAGCCATCCTTTAAGGCTTTCTTATATCCAGCACTCTTTTTCTTTAACTCCATAAACTTTCTTTTCTTAAGAATTGATGCTGCTTCCTCATCTTCAGAATCGGATGATATCTCAAGTTCCACTGTTGTGCCTGGAACATCTACATCTAGTCGTGGGGCTAGGTCTAGCGCCTCCCCCTCAGCCCTTGCAGTAGTTGGCGAATATACAAACATATCTTTCTTGTGAACTTTGTCTTACTCACCCTGGAAGTCAGTTTCTAAATTTTGAATTACTTCAGTCTCAGGAGCCTAAGGATTTTCTTGCAGATCAGGAATATGCACATCCTTTGCCTCTCTTTCAGAAGGGTCAGCGGCTGTGTTGATGTCATGAACCACTTCTATTATAGTGAGGTTTACAGTCTCACTATCTAGCTGGGTTTCAATGATAGTTTCTTCAGGGACTGATATCCCTAGATTATCTATCTAATGGACAGCCTCCCCCTAGATCTGAGCTTCAGTTCCAGGTGTATGAGTTGGAGACATACTGGGTAGGTTAGTGGTCTCTTCATTAGAACTGAATTTAATTCTCTCTTCCAAGTCACTGGAGGACTCCTCAGCTTGCACTGTATCTCTCTTTGATGTTGTGACCTATTTGGACTTCTGCTTTGGTGCAGGTACTTCCATGGACAATACTCTATCCCACTGAGAGAGGATTCTTATATCCATTCTCCTCATGTGATTTATCTTGGAGACAACAATCTGGTTGAGCACCTCAGGTATGCCGGCTGTCAGATACAGAGTTAGGATTCTGCCGAGACTTGTCTTCTTAAGACTGTCCTTAATCTTATTAAAGATTATAGCACTCAAGTCTGTCTTCACCTGGAAGATGACTCTTGTCATGAGGCTGAACATGTGCAATGGGATTTTATCATGCCCTCCAGTCTTGTAGAGAACAACCTTCCCAATAATCTCAAACAGAAACTTCCCTTTGGAGTTCATCCCTTTCCTAGTCATGGATGAGCTAATGTTTGTGGTTGAGGATAACCCCAACCCATTTAAGGGCTTCAGCAGTCAAATTTGAATCAACCTCAGTCTCTTCTTTTATCCTTGGAAGTTGTAAGGATTTACTTAGACTTTTGAGTGTTAATTTTACCGTTTCACCGTGAACAGTAGACTTGACCTTGTTCCCCTTTAAATTCAATGTAGCGTTGGAATAGAATTTGAGAACTTCCTTTTTCCAAATTCTTGTCGATTCAGAAACCAAATAATCCAGTCTGGCTTCCTGGATTAGGTCCACAACCGTCTTGATTTCTTGATTAGCAGCATTGAACGTCCCCCAAACGAGCTCATAACATTCGTTAACGTTGTTGTCCAACTTGGGCGCCATTGGAGATGAGAGAAGTGAAGTTGAAGAGAAGAAAGAAGAATTTCTTGTCGACACAGATGGTTTAGTGTCGAGATTTCTGAGAGCGTAGTCGACGGGGTTTCGTTTCCACCTATTTATACTTTTCGAAACAGGGAAGGTCAAAATGTGGGCTAAAATTAGAGTTGCTTATGTCGACACAATTTTAATTGTGTCAACATAGACTGCTAAAGTATCGACAGAGAGTTGAGGGTCTCGACAACTCTTTGTGTCGACACTAATTTCTGAGTGTCGACACAGACGTCCTTATGTGTCGACACCAACATCGAAGTGTCAACAACTCTTTGTGTCGACACCAATTTTTGAGTGTTGACAAAGTCTTCTTTATATGTGGACACCAACTTCTGAGTGTTGGCACTAACTACTTTATGTGTCGACACTAATTTACTTAGTCATATGTTGAGTAGAATTTTTCTTAATTTACAATCGTATTCCAGGTTTAACATGCCTAATTCAATATTAAAGTAATTGAATTTACTTTCATCTAGAGGTTTAGTGAATATTTCAGCTTCTTGAGTATTAGTAGAAATAAACTCTAAAGTTATGTCCTCTTTCTCAACATGTTCTCTAATAAAATGGTACCTAATTTCAATATGCTTTGTTCTACTATGTGAAACAGGGTTTCTAGCAATTGAGATAACACTAGTAGAATCATAATATAATGGAGTTCTACTTATCGTGATGTCATAGTACTCTAGTTGATGTTGTATCCATAGCAACTAAGCACAGCAACTTCCAGCTGCAATATATTCTGACTCTACTATGGATATATCAATGCTTGTCTGCTTTTTGCTTCTCCATGACACCAGTATTTCTCCTAAGAATTGGCATGTACCTGTGGTACTTTTCCTATCTTCTTTTGAGCATGCAAAGTCTGCATCTGAAAAGCCTGTTAGTAGAAAATTTCTATTCCTAGGGTACCATAGACCAAGATTTGGTGTGCCCTTAAGATATCTTTAAATTCTCTTGGCAGCAAAATAATGAGACTCTTTAGGGTATGCCTGATATCTAGCATAGACACATGTAGCATACATGATGTCAGGCCTACTTGCAGTCAAGTATAGTTAGGATCCAATTATCCCTCTTTACAAAGACTCATCAACAGGTTTCCCTGCCTCATCTTTGCCTAACGGCATACTTGACCTCATTGGAGTTTTCAAGGTGGAAGCAGTCTCAATTCCATATTTTTTTTATCAACTCCCTGGTGAACTTATACTGGGATATGGATAATCCGTCATCAGTCTGTTTTACTTGAACTCCCAAGAAGAACTTTAGCTCACCCATGCTGCTCATCTCAAACTTCTCTTGCATAAGTTTGGCAAACTTTCTGCAAAGGTTATTCTCAGTAGATCCAAGATTATGTCATCAACATATATCTGTACTAGGATGATTTTGCCTTTTAATTCCCTTAGGAATAGGGTCTTGTCAATTTTCCCTCTTGAGAATTTGTTCTCAATGAGGAAAGTAGACAATGTCTCATACCATGCTCTAGGGGCTTGTTTCAACCCATACAGAGCTTTCTTAAGTCTATAGACATGATCAGGAAAGTGTGGATCTACGAAAACTGATGGCTTGTCCACAAATACATCCTCTTTTAGATCTTCATTCAGGAATGCTGACTTGACATCCATTTGAAAGACTTTGAATTCATTATAAGCTTCATAGGCAAGAAATAGTCTTATTGCTTCCAGCCTTTCTACTAGGGTAAAGGTCTGGTCAAAGTCTATTCCTTCTTCCTGCCTGTAGCCTTTTACTATCAATCTGGCCGTGTTCTTGACAATAATGTCATTTTCATCTAGCTTATTCCTGTAGATCCATTTTGTCCCTATTACAATATGTCCTTTAGGTCTGGGAACCAGTTTCCAAACTTTGCATCTCTTTAATTGGTTCAGTTCTTCCTGCATAGCACCAATCCAGAATAAATCTTGGATAGCCTTTTCAAACTTCTTTGGTTCTATTTGAGACAAAAAGCTTGAACATAGTGCTGAGTTCAAGCTCTTGCTTCTGGTCATTACACCATGACTTGCATCACCAATGATTTGATGAGCAGGATGATCTCTTAAATGTATCAAAGCTAGATGTAATCTTTTTTCAGCTTGTTGAACCTCAATGTATTCAGTTGGTTGTTCTTCATTTTCAACTTGTAAGTCTTGAGCTCCCCCTGGATAGTATCCATAATCTTCAATCTCTTGGCTAGCTGGTTTATCTTCCCTGATGGTCAGATTGCTCATCTTATCTTATAAGCCTGCAAGACTAGATGAAGTGCTTGGCAGCTCACAATTAATTAACTTAGACTCATCAAAGACAACATGGACAGATTCTTCTACAACTTGTGAGAGTGTTCAGTTGTCTACCTAAATCACCTAGAGGGGGGTGAATAGGTGAGATGTGCGTCTTTTTGCGGAATAAAAATTTAAGATCTAAGCATAGAGCTATCTACCAATCAATCACAAACGATGATAGATTTATAGTGGATCCCCAACCTTGGGTACATCCACTTTCCCTCATCGATCTAGCAATATCCTAGACTCGGCTACTCCACTATCTCGGATTGAGAACCAATCCTATACCTCAGAACAAAGTTCCTACAATCTCGATCCATAAAACAGATCTACACTCGCAAGGTAACACTTCCTACAATCTCGGAGACAAAAGCTCCTACACTCTGAGAAAATTCTCCTACAAGAATGAAATAGAACATATGTAAAAATACAAACAGTGAATCTTTATAAGATCTACAAACAATCAGCCTGGATCTTCCTCTTTTAAAATTTACGGCTTTATCAGAAAGGTTGAAGAAAATCTCGGCAATGCTAGATCTAGACTTTCTTGACTTCACACGATCGGATAGAAGATGATGAATTGAGCGACGATCTCGATCTGTAAACCTTATTGATCTGAATCCTCTGAAATCGAAAACCCTAGCCGGATGTGAACGATGAAGATCGGTGGCGACGACTTTCACTTCTTGGAGAGAGAAAGGGAATCAGAGAGCTTAAAAATAAAATGACTGCAAAACTTCTTCTTAGGGTTTGTCGGTTTGACAAGACCTTAAATAGGATCTGCGATAATAGTCATAATTAATTCTTAATGAGGCACGCGTGGACCAATCACATCAAGGCTCATTAAGAAATCTGTCAATTTTGGACTTAACGAATTTTCAGAAAAAGTGAAGTTGATATACCCGAGTGAAGAAACAACTACTCGAGTAGTATATAGAACTACTCGAGTGAACTGAAGATAACTACTCGAGTAAAGACTTGAAGAAAATCTGGAAATGAAGATCAGCTACTCGAGTATAAAGAGATTTACTTGAGTGCTAAAACAGTTACACGAGAGGTGGAGTTGGACTACTCGAGTATAATAAATTCTACTCGAGTGGAGAGAGATTGACTACACGAGAGATAGAGGAACTACTCGAGTCAGGGACTTAGAAAACTTTTTGGGATAGAATTTTGGGCTACTCGAGTAGTGAAACTGAACCACTCGAGAGCATAAGAACTACTCAAGTATATAGAAATAGCTACTCGAGTAATGAACTTAGAAAAATTCTGAGGGAAGAAAATATGGTTACTCGAGTATAAGCTCAGGACTACTCGAGTACATGACTTTGACTACTCTAGTGAGGGAAAATTACACGACATGCAGACTTCTGTAACTTGAGACAAGAGGTTTAAACTACTCGAGTACTTGTATGACTACTCGAGTAATTTACTTAGAAAAAATCTAGAGAAGAAATTTCTGTTATCTCGAGAATGAGAAGGAATCTACTCGAGTAGTTGTCTTAGCTACTCGAGAGCTATAACTTGACTACTCGAGTTCTAACTTCCTTACTCGAGTAAAAAGATTTTTACTCGTGTATTAACTAAGCAATTCACTCGAGTATTTAGAGATCTACTCGAGTAAAATACTTAGTAAAATTTCTTTTAACAGAATTCTCTTCTTCTTTGATGAATCCAGCAACATGTCTTTTCCAATTAGTCCTAGTACTTGAATATGAAGTGTATCCCAATGGAGAGGCTACAGATGAGTCAACACCTTGAATCACATAATGATGGATTACATTGTATGGTCCTGTGTTTGGTGACCCATGGTAGACTGACATTGGTGTACACTTGGCATTAGAATCCTGCAAACACATAACTCAAACAAAGCATCAAATACAACTTAATTCATCTTAGTTCAAGGGTGACTTCATCAAATCTGGGTTAATGTGGATGCAACACCCAACAATCTCCCCTTATTTGTAGAAGTCAGAAGCCTTTACACTAAGGTGAATTATAGACATAAAAAGTGCTAAATAGATAAATCAGTGTAAGCAAGCATAAGACTATAAACAAGATTATATGATCAAAAGATAGAATTATATAAATGTGATTTTCCAAAGTATCATTTCTACAAAAATCATTTCCACATTCTCATATATCTCTAAGCTTGATGTTGCTGTTGCTTGTCTTTCTTCTCTTGTTGTCTCCTCTGGTAGATGTATGGCTTGGGGTAGTATTTGGGAGGCTTGGCAGGAGCATATGAGTTGTTCCTGCCATGTTCTCTATCATAGAGTCTCCTCTTTGTCATGGAATTCTCATATAATTCCCATTCCTGGGGGCTGTAATGTTCATTTCAGCTTTCATGGTAATCCATAACCAATTTGATAGTATCTAAGATAAGGGGCTTTGAGGTAGGAGACCATATATCTGCAAACTTAGGAGCCTTTCTCTTTTCAGCATTAGAAACTGGAATTAACCTGCTGGCAGAGGCACCTTCAACATACTTCCTTTTCTTGGGAATGTGAATTTCTGGAGGGGCCTTGAGAAAGATATCAGCTGGGTCATCTTCCCAATCCTGAGTATATAATTTTGGAGGAGCAACAGAGTCTCCAGGCCTTGGAGAGAAGGTATAGTAGGTTATTGAGGTTGAGCAGGAGCAGCAGCAGCTAGAGGGTTGAGATAATGAGGAATGAAGTTTGGATCTTTGGCAAACTCAGGAAGAATTTGATTATGCATCCATACAGCAGTGCCATATGTATGGAATTTGACACTCTGAATTTGTCCTAAGACATCATCATGGATATCTTTCATTTTGGCTTCCCAAAGCTCTTACTTGAGTGCATCTGATTTCTCTAGATATTTCATCACCAAACTCTCCCCCTTTCTGACTTTACTAGTCAATGTAGTTATTACATCTTCTTTGAAGGTTCCAACCTCTTCACAGATCTTCATCTTAGTAGCTTCAGCGCTCTTATCCAATTCTATCTGATTGTTTGCAAGGGTTACACCTGCTCCATCACTTGACCAACAATAGTAATAGTGTGATCTAGAGCCTTTCCACCAATTTGGAAAAGGTGTCTAAGCTGATCAGTATTGTGCTGGATCTCAGCAAATCCCCTGCTCATTTCAGTCTCTAGAGCTGTCACTTTATTAGTAACAGCCTTGAGTGAAACATCAAAGTGGGTTCTTTTTTCTTGAAGGAGAAGGACAACTTGAGTCATCAAATTATTTGTAGGAGCAGCAGCAGGAGGAGCAACATAAGTTGGAACTGGAGGAGGACGAGCAACCCTTGGAGCTATCTCTTTAATTACTACAGAGCTCTCAGCTCTGGTAGTATGAAATAGGGCATCCCCTTCATCAGTGATCATGGGGATGATGAAGTCCAAATTTCTTAATGGAGCTTCAGCTAGTTCAGGGGATTGCTCATCAGAAATGAAAATGGTATCATCCCGCTCTTGGTGTGCAGCAGGAGACTGGTGGGTAGATGGAGTATGTGCTGGATAGTGTACTGGTGTGGGTTGCTTGGGTACTTCATCAGTTGGTACTTTTAGTAGAGGAGGAAGAGGTTCATCTGCAGTAAGCTCATCAATCATCTCACTGATTGCAGCTTTAGTTGACAGTAGGGCATGTTGAAGTTGTGCTTCAGATGGAGTCTCTTCTGGAGTCTGAGGTGGAGGAGGAGTAACTGCTGGAGGTGTAGGTATCCTTGCTGGGACAGAAGGAGCAGGCTCCCCCTCAATAGATGCACCAGAGGAGCTAGCAATCTGATGTGGAGAGGGAGATGGGGGCCTATCCTCTGTGGCTGAAATCTCTTGAACCTTGGCAGCCTTAGTTGGATTTTGCAGTTTCACTTCCCATCTTTGAATGGAAGATATAGAAACTTTCTTCATGTGATGAAGAACAGTCCCTTTTGAAAAGGTGAAGACTTCTGGGTTGATTTTATGGAGGAGGAGAGAGATAATTCTGGAATAATTTTGTGCTCTAATACTGTCTTTGATCTTGTCCAAGATCATCATTCCAAATTGAAATTTCTTCCTGCAGACTATAGCTTGCATTATATCAAAGAATGAGAGAGAGATATCTCTTATAGAACTAGTTTTGCAGAGAAGGACTTTCCCTATAATATCCACAAGTAATTTTCCTTCAGGAATCATCTGAGACCTTTTCATGTACTCTTCATCAGGAGAAATACCACAGAACATACAGGTTCTGTCAGATTCATCAGGACCTAGATGATCTTCTTCATCCATGATCGGCAATCGAAGAAGTTGTGAAACACAGGTCTTTGTAAGTTTGATCTTAATTCCTCTGACTTTCGACTTGAGAATGGTGCCATGTCGCTTGACCTTGACATTTCTGGAAAACTCGGCAACATCTGGAAAGAGGACTTTACAGGGCTCTTGGAGAATGAAGGTAAGCCCGACGGTGTCGAGAAGTATCATAAGATTATGGAAATCATCTGAAATTTCTGCGATGCCGGCGACAACCAGTTCGTAACCGATGCCAATCTTGGAAGAAGAGGCCATGATCCAGAAGGTCTTGGAAAAACTGCGGTGGGGAGGAAGATGACGTGACTCTGCAACTTCTTGACAGAAGACGAACCAATTGTCAGCTTACTCGAGAGAGAAAATGATTTCGTGTAGAATGATTTTGGAATTTCCGATTTATATAACCCTATGTTTATGTCTAATTAAGAGATAAATGATGGAATCATAACTTAAAGGTGGCGGTATAGGCCTCGGGTTGCGAATAAGCAAATTTGAATCAAGGAGAAAAAGTTCGCTGGTACATACTCGAGAGACTTGATATTACTCGAGTAAAGGTGTTGAGATACTCGAGTAGATATGGCTGGAAGTACTCGAGTGATGTCTGGAAGTACTCAAGTAGTTAGGTTGAAGTACTCGAGTAGTTGTGCTGAAGTACTCGAGTAGTTATACTGAAGTACTCGAGTGAAGTTTCATTACTCGAGTAAATGATTCGACTACCCGAGTAAGTCATTTTCTTACTCGTGTACTTTACTTCTTACTCGAGTCAAAAAGTTAGAAAATTATAGAATTCCAACTTTTGACTGATTCTTGATCTCTGAGCCTTCTTGGTGGTCCATCTTCTCTAATCTTCTTTGTTGAGCATTCCAAGTTCTGTTTTGAAGAACGAGAACTTGGTCTCGTCCAGCGGCTTTGTGAAAATGTCTGCAATCTTCCTGTCTGTAGAGACATACTGGAGATCTATACCCCCATGCTCCATATTCTCCCGGATGAAGTGATACCTCAGCTCTATGTACTTTGTACAGCTGTGCGAGACTGGGTTGTTGGCTATTACAATTGCGATGGAAGAGTCACAAAACAACGGAATGTTCTGGAACTTCATATTATAATCTTCAAATTGATTCTTTATCCATAGCAGTTGTGCACAACAACTGCCTGTAGAGATATACTCTGATTCAGCTGTTGAGATTGCTACACAGTTCTACTTCTTGCTACTCTAGGAGATAGGCCTTCTTCCTAGGAATTGGCAAGTCCCGGAAGTGCTTTTCCTGTCGTCTTTGCTTCCTACAAAATCTGCATCTGAAAATCCTACTAGTTCGTTATCATTACATCTTGGATACCATAAGCCAAGATTTGGCGTACCTTTAAGGTATCTCAAAATCCTCTTTGCAGCAGCATAGTGAGATTCCTTAGAGTTCACCTGAAATCTAGCACATACACATGTTGAAAATATTATGTCAGGTCTACTGGGAGTAAGGTAGAGCAAGGATCCAATTATACTTCTGTACTTGGTTTCATCAAAAGGTTTCCCTTTTTCATCCTTGTCCAGAGACATAGTTGAACCAATTGGAGTCCTCATCGAGGTTACGTTCTCCATTCCGAATTTCTTAATTAGCTCTTTGGTGAACTTGGTCTGCGAGATGAAAATTCCATCTTCAGATTGTTTCACCTGAATCCCTAAGAAATACTTCAGCTCACCCATACTGCTCATTCCAAACTTCCCTTGCATAAGTTTTGAAAACTTATTGCAGAGGTTGTCATCTGTAGAGCCAAAAATGATGTCGTCGACATAGATTTGCACTAGCAAAATCTTGCATTTTATTTCCCTAAGAAATAATGTCTTATCTATCTTTCCCTTTGTGAACTTGTTCTCAAGTAAAAAGCTAGACAACATCTCATACCAAGCTCGAGGAGCTTGTTTCAGACCATATAAGGCTTTATGCAATAACTAAACGTAATCAGGAAAGTTAGAATCTACGAAACCTGGAGGTTGTTCCACATACACCTCTTACTTTATGTCTCCATTAAGGAAGGAAGACTTCACATCCATCTGATAGACGGTGAAGCCTTTGAGTGCAGAATATGCTAGGAATAACCTGATGGCCTCCAGCCTTGCCACTGGAGCGTACGTCTGGTCGAAGTCAATTCCTTCTTCTTGACGATATCCTTTGGCGACGAGTCTGGCCTTGTTCTTTATGATCGTTCCATCCTCGTCCATCTTGTTCCTGTAGACCCATTTTGTCCCGATGACGTTCATACCTATGGATCTTGCAACAAGTTTCCATACTCGGCAGCGTTTGAACTGATTTAGTTCATCTTCCATCGCCATAATCCAGGATGCGTCTGATTTCACTTCCTCAAACTTCTTTGGTTCAACCTGTGAGAGAAAACTTAAATATAATTTTTCGTTAGTTGTACCTCTACGAGTTCTGACACCTTCTTGGGGATCTCCTATGATCTGGTCCATGGGGTGATCCTTCAGATGTCTGAGCTAAAGAGTCCTTGCATCTGGATTATCTTCAATCACCGGAGTGACTTCGTCCACTTGGACAACTTCTTCATCTTGATCATCAACATCTCCAATAGGGGTTGGAGTGGTGATCTTGATGAACTTTTCACCTTTATTTTCAGACGGTTTATCCAAGCTAATTTCTTCCAACTTTGTACCTGCATCTTCAATGAGCACACCTGAAGAGTTTCCTTGCAGCAAGCTCGTCTCATCAAATACAACATGTATTAATTCTTCTATAACTAGGGTTTTTCTATTAAATATCCTGTAAGCCTTACTATGGCTATTATATCCTACGAAAATAACTTCAAAACTCTTTTCGCTAAACTTGGTAGTATGATACTTGTCATTGTTAAGCACGAAGCACATACAACCAAAAATTCTAAAATATGAGATAGTTGATTTCCTGCCCTTTAGAAGTTTGTAAGGTGTCTTATCGTAGTTCTTGTTTATGAGTGCTTGATTTTGCACGTGGCATGCAGTGTTGACGGCTTTAACCCAGAAGTATTTCAGAAGTGAAGCATCACTCAACATGGTCCTACAGGACTCTATGAGTGTTCTATTCTTCCTCTCAGCCACTCCGTTCTGTTGTGGAGTACGAGGAGAGGAAAACTCATGAAAGATACTTAAGCTTTCACAGAATTTTGTCATGGCCCCAAACTTGAACTCTGTTCCATTGTCACTTCTGATTTTGACTATGGAGCAGTTGTATTCATTCTGGACTTGCGTGACAAAATTAGTAAAGATGTCGAAGGTATCAAACTTGTGTTTCAAAAAGAACACTCACGCAAAGCGCGTGTAATCATCAACAATTACTAACGTATAATCCTTACCTCAAAAACTTCTAATTTGTAGCGGACCAAACAAGTCCATATGGAGTATATGGAGATATCTATTAGAATCTTTTCCAATAACGCTTTTAAAGGTAGCCCTGGTTTGCTTGCCTTTTACGCATGCATGACAAGGTCTATCTTTAACGTACTTGATATTTGGGGCATCACGTACTAAATTCAGGGAAAATAATTTTTTAATACTTTTAGAATTAATATATGCTAATCTCTTGTGTCATTAGTCACCAAGAGACGCACTATCTTTTGCTAAAAAGCACACTGGTGTAGAAGAGTCTATACAAATGAAATTCAAACAAAATATGTTTCTACTTCGAGTGCCGGATAGAATCGTTTCCATATTGTCAGCAGATTTTATCAAGCACTCAACTATGTATCCTTTATCACAGAGTTGGCTTATAAGATTGTATTCCAATCTTTCAACATAAGCTACATCTGAGAAGGATACACTACCGTTAGTGATCATACCATAGCCTTTAGTGATTCCTCGATCTGAACCTCCAAAGATGACCTTTTGTCCATTTAAGACTGGAGAGTAGTTCTGAAGTAGGCTTCTTGTCCCGGCCATATGCCGAGAGCATCCACTGTCCAAATAACAGATTGGCATTTTGGTGGCCTTTGGAGATACCTGCAATCATAATCAGTTTGCCTTCGGAACCCAAACACGTTTGGGTCCTTGGTCTCGTGTTAGAATACTCCCCCTACGAGTGTTAACATTATGAGCAGTCTCTCTCATATTGCCAACATGAGGAGTTATAACATTTCTGGTATTAAACCAGCAATCGATGGCAAAGTGACCAATTCTGCCACAGCACCAACAGTCAAACCTGTTGTATCTTTGCCTTATGTTCTCCTGTTTGACCTTTTGCAATTGTGGTCTAGCAGGTGCAGCATTCTTGGAGGAAAGAGCTTCATGATGATGGCAATCACATAATTTCATCTCCTTTTGTGTCTCCTCCACAACGGTCTTTACCTTTGGTGCATTCTTGAAGTTATGACCATGATTGAAAGGGTCATAGCTCTGAAGAATGACTTCTTCATAAGGTGCCTTAAAGACACTCTCACCAAAGTTTCTGGGGCGAGTCCATCATTGGTAGTGAGACTTTGGCTCTACATAGGTAGGCCTGGTCAAGTGACCGTAGGATGAGTCAAGATCAAACTCATTAGTTGGAGATATGACTTTCTTGAACGAAGTCTGATCTTGAGGGGCTTTCCCCTTCTCTTTGGCCGAGGCCTTCTTGGCGGATTTATTCTTTCTTTGAGCCTTGTTCCTCTTAGAAGATTTGCTAGGAGCTTCTTCATGGCCTAATCCAGCTCCCTTGGCCTTAGATGAGATTCAACAACGAATGGAAGAACGGTCTTAGGCTTCGATAAACTTTCAACAAGATTCTTTTTAGAGGCGAATTGTTCTTCCAACTCTTTGATGATTTTCTCTTTTAGGTCAAGGTGCTCAAGTGCCTTATTGTATTCTTCAATAGCATTATTGTAGTTCTTTTTGAGTGAGTCAGTCTTGGCGACTTCCGCTCTCAAGATGCTCTCTTCAGCTTTTAGAGACTTTATCTCTTTAGCCTGAGTTTTCACGAATCGGCGACATTTGTCGTAAGCCATGATCAACTCCTTGTACTGGGCCATGAGTTCAGACTCATTGTCAGAAGAGCTGTCCTCATTATCATGCTCAAAAACTTCAGATTCTAAAAGAGGAGTGTTAGAGTTTACCATCCTAGTAAACTGGGGCTCTTGTTCGTCATCTGTCTGAGCCATAAGCCTAAGGTAGGCTTCTTCTTCTTCACTGGACTCTGATGAGTCGGAGTCACTAAGAGTCTTGCCCTTTTTGGCTATTAGGCTCTTCTCTGTCCTCTTCTTGTTGTATGAGGACTTCTTTTCCTCTCTTCTACCGCCCTCCTTCTTCTTATGGGGGCAGTCAGCAATGACGTGACCTAGCTTATTGCAGTAGTAACAAACAATGTCAGTAGAAATATGTTTATTCTGTTTAGGAGTATACTTGTCGTGGCTGCTTGAGCCTTTTCTTTGACGATCACCATCATGTCGTGATCTTTTATAAGAGACATTCTTGCCTTTCCACTGCTTTTTTTCAAGAATTTCTTGAACTGACGTGAAAGTAGTGAGAACTCTCCTTCAGATAGCTCAGAGCCTGCGGTACTTGGATCCGACATTTCTTCTTCACTCATTTCTTGTGCTGGGGCAGGAGCAACAGCCTTTGACTTCTTTGAGGTGTCTGCCTTTAGCGCAACAGACTTCTCTTTGAATGTAGACCTGCTCTTCTCTTCTTTATCCTTTCTGGTGTTGAGTTGAAGTTCATATGACATAAGCTTCCCGAAGAGGTTTTGCGGTTCTGTCTCGGCTAGCTTTCCAAATTCCCTGATGGCACGGACCTTGTTATCCCATTCCTTAGTTATGGATCTCAAGACTTTATCATTTAATTCTCCATTTGTGAAGAGTCTGCCATACACCCTTAGGACATTCACTATCTTGAAAAAATTCTCAAAGGTATCAGCAATGGTGTCCTTGTTTCCTTGTCAGAAGTCTTTATACTTTTGATTCAAAAGGGATCTTCTATCATCCCTGACTTCTTTTGTACCTTCCATCAAAGTGACTAGGGACTGCCACATCTCCTTTGCAGACTGACAGTGGATCAAGTTTTGCAGCATGCAGTCATCGACTGCACTTGCTATTATGTTCTTGGCCTTCTTATCTAAGGATACAAGTTCAATCTCATTTTTGTCTAGATCCATTAATTTCTTCGGAACTTTCTTAGTTGGATCTATTGTGGAGATTGTCATGGGAATGTAAGGACCTTCTTCAACTATCATGAAGATCCTCAGATCCACAGCTTCCATGGAAAATTTGATTCTCTTTTTCCACTTGGGAAAGTTGTTCTTGGTGCACAAAGGAAGCTAGGCAAAATCTTTAGCCTTGTCCATGCTTGGTAGATCTCAAAAGATAAATAATCTGATCTGATCAAGGTGTTAAACTTTTATTGATCAACCTGGCTCTGATACCAATTGAAAGTGTTCAGTTGTCTACCTAAATCACTTAGAGGGGGGTGAATTGGTGAGATGTGCGTCTTTTTGCGGAATAAAAATTTAACATCGAAGCGCATAGCTATATACCAATCAATCACAAACGACGCAAGATTTATAGTGGTTCCCCAACCTTGGGTACATCCACTTTCCCTCTCCGATCTAGCAATATACTAGACTCAGCTACTCCACTATCTCAGATTGAGAACCAATCCTATGCCTCGGAACAAAGTTCCTACAATCTCGATTCACAAAACGTATCTACACTCGGAAGGTAAAACTTCCTACAATCTAGGAGACAAAAGCTCCTACACTATTAGAAAATTATCCTACAAGAATGAAAAAGAACGTATGTAAAAATACAAACAGTGAATCTTTATCAGATCTGCAAACAATCAGCCTGGATCTTCCTCTTTTAAACTTTGCGGCTTTATTAGAAAGGTTGAAGAAAATCTCGACAAAGCTTGATCTGGACTTTCTTGGTTTTACACGATCAGATAGAAGATGAGGAATTGAGCTAGGATCTCGATCTATAAACCTTCTTGATCTGGATCCTCTGAAATCGAAAAACCTAGCCGGATGTGAACGATGAAGATCGACGGCGGCGGCTTTTGCTTCTTGGAGAGAGAAAGAGAATCAGAGAGCTTAGAAATAAAATGACTGCAAAACTTCTTCTTAGGGTTTGTCGATTTGACAAGACCTTATATAGGATCTGCGATAACAGTCATAATTAATTCTTAATGAGGTATACGCGGACCAATCACATCAAAGCTCATTAAGAAATCTGTCAATTCTGGACTTAATGAATTTTCAGAAAAAGTGAAGCTGATATACTCGAGTGAAGAAACAACTACTCGAGTACTATATAGAACTACTCGAGTGAACTGAAGAAAACTACTCGAGTAAAGACTTGAAGAAAATCTGGAAATGAAGATCAGCTACTCGAGTATAAAGAGATTTACTCGAGTGCTAAAACAGTTACACGAGAAGTGGAGTTGGACTACACGAATACAATAAATTCTACTCGAGTGAAGAGAGATTGACTATACGAGAGATAGAGGAACTACTCGAGTCAGGGACTTAGAATACTTTCTAGAATAGAATTCTGGGCTACTCGAGTAGTGAAACTGAACCACTCGAGAGCATAAGTACTACTCAAGTATATAGAAATAGCTACTCTAGTAATGGACTTAGAAAAATTCCGAGGGAAGAAAATATGGTTACTTGAGTATAAGCTCAGGACTACTCGAGTAGTAGATGAACTACTCAAGTACATGACTTTGACAACTCGAGTGAGGGAAATTTACATGACAAGCAGACTTCTGTAACTTGAGACAAGATGTTTAAACTACTGAGTACTTATATGACCACTCGAGTAATTTACTTAGAAATAATCTGGAGAAGAAATTTCTGTTATCTCGAGGATGAGAAGGAATCTACTCGAGTAGTTGTCTTAGCTACTCGAGAGCTATAACTTGACTACTCGAGTTCTAACTTCCTTACCCGAGTAAAAAGATTTTTACTCGAGTATTAACTAAGCAATTCACTCGAGTATTTACAGATCTACTCGAGTAAAATACTTAGTAAAATTTCTTTTAACAGAATTCTCTTCTTCTTTGATGAATCCAGCAACAAGCCTTTTCCAATTAGTCCTAGTGCTTGAATATGAAGTGTATCCTAATGGAGAGATGATGAGTCCAAATTTTACACTGAGTTTTGGACTAATCTGGGCTAGTTTTATCGTTTTAGCACTGCACTTGAGAGCTATTACTTCTTATATTTGTTTACGTGTTTATTTCATGATTAAGTGCACTGTAGGCCTGTTTCTGTGTGCTTTATTTGTTTATGTTTTTGTTATTCTTTAGCCGTGTCTTGAGAATGTGGTGTACACTTTTTGTGGCCTTTCTGCCTCTTCTGCAGGAGCATGGGTCGTGTGCCTGCTCTAGAACCGCTCGGGAGACCTCAAAGACACAGGAACACTGCGCACGACCACTGGACTTACTGCGCACGACCACTGGTCGTGCGCCACCGATCGTGCGCATTACATTCTCATTTTTCCTAGTTCTGCCCGGGAAATCGCATGAGCACTGGCCGTAGTGCGCACGACCACTGGTCGTGCGCCACTGCTCGTGCGCATTTACCCCTTGCTTTCTGCAAATCTATACTAGTCAATCGCACGATCAGTGGATTAAGTGCGCACGACCACCAGTCGTGCGCCACTGATCGTGTACATATATGCTGATGTTTCTATCCAGGTTGCAGGTCTAATTGGAAATGGCGCACGATCATCGACCTACAGTGCGCACGACCACTGGTCGTGCGCCACTGATCGTGGGCTATGGTTCTGCTGCCTCTGTATTTAAGGGCCTGCTCCACGATTTAGGTCAACGCCCGTCATTTTCTGCGATCAGGGAGTGCGCGGGAAGCACCATTTTACTTCTCCAGCTGCTCCATCACCTCCACCTTCATCGGGAGTCCATAGCCGGCTATTCTGAAGTTTTTCAAACTCTCCGACGAAGCTCCCGGCCATTAACGACTTCAACTCCAAGCTTTCCACCGGAGTTGGTGAAGAAGAAAACCTAGAGAACGGACTCAAAGGCCTTCGAGGTGACAGCTCGTTGGTACCGGAAGCCTCCTCGGACTGAGCCCGGAAGCGGATTGACAACTCGCTATTCCGGCCACGACCTACGGTGGATCTTCACCCTCTATTGGTTTACCCCTCTTCCCCTTCCTCTGTTGTTGTATGGGATGACATACATTGTAATGAACTACATATTTTATTCTATATCTAATGGGATTTTTGTAGTTTTCTTATGCTTGTGAGTAGTGTTTGTGAATGCTCCTCGCCCACTCCACATCCACTTCATACCCGTGTCTCACCCGATTGCACTCCGCACAAGAACACTTCCATCCATCAGCTTTCCGTCCACTCGCCCAACCGAAGTTTGGCATTTGCGGCCGATACATTCACCTCACCTTGCAAAGCGGTGCCTTCGACCCGCATAGCATTTTTTAGTTTATTAGATCAAACAACCACAATCTCTCAAGTCCCCTTTTTACTCCTTTTCTTAGTATAACCCTCATAACAATATTTTCTGAACTGTTGCCGCTCTATGCTAATTGCATTCCTCAAGAGACCGACACTCTGGGATTTATTCCCAAACTTTATTACTTGTGCGACCGGTGCGCTTGCCGATTTACACACATCAAGTTTTTGGCGCCGTTTCCGGGGAATGCAACTATAGAGGCAACTCAGGATGACTGAAAATATTATTATAAGAGTTATTGTTTTTGACTGCTGTTTCCTTGTCTAGTGTTTGCCGTAGTGAATGCAGGGTCGAGCCACAAGAGATCTTGTCGCCTACTACCCCTTTTCATTCAAGACACTTTCAATGACAACTATTCAATAGCAGACTTATAAAGCAAGCCTTACCAACCTCACATACTGAGCAGAAACGGGAAATAACAGTTTCGAGATCTCGCCTGACCTCATCGAATACATCATCAAAAACTGCCAATTCAGCGGAGACGGAAAAGTAGATGCTTCATGCCACGTGCAACGGTTCTTAGAAATTTACAACACTTGTACGCCAAATGCTGCCAACAACAAGCAGCAGAGGATCTGACTCTTCTCCTTCTCCCTGAAAGACGAAGCAGAGCGATGGTATCAAGATATCCGGAAGGGAATATCCTCATCCTGGAAACAACTCGAAGGGAAATTCTTGGCCAAATTCCGACAACCGATGCTAGCAATAGAGAATTACAAGGAGCTCATCACCTTCACCCAAAGAAATGAAGAGACCTTGTTCGATACATGGGACCGTTTCCAATCCCTGCGAAGGAAATGCTGCAGAGTGGAAATATCAGACATCCTCCTAATCCAAACTTTCTATTTCGGCATCGCAGATAGATTCCGGCCATTACTTGACATCGCAGCCAGTGGAACTCTGTTTAACAAATCCAGCGAGGATGCCTGGGAAGTTATAGACAACATTGCCCAAACTAGTAGGCATTGAAACAATCCGCCTTCTCCCGACCTTCCGGTAGAGATAAATTCAGTAGTCTCTGATGAAGCCACTGACCACAATCTCTCGTCAAATACAGAGCAATTTTTTGCTTATGCGTGCAAAATGATGGAGATGTTCAATGACCAAGCCACCACCATTCAGCGCCTACAAACCGCCATAGGGATTCTCACGGAAACATTATTATGTCCAGTCAATCAGAAAAAGGAAACAGTACACACTATGAGATTGAGAAGCGGAAAAAGCCTAGAGAGGGCCTCGCCTCCTGATCTTCCCGCATAATCACTTCGCGAGACGATTGTCGATTTGATAAAGGAACCTCCGTCCTCACCGACCGCACAAGAACCCATGACAGTACCACAACCTGTGAAGAACGCCGTGAAGCCGCCATTTCCCCACTGAATGCAAAACGAAAAGGATGAAAAACAATTTCATAAATTCCTCGAGATCATGAAAGGAGTCCAAATAAGTATACCTCTGACAGAAGCTATCACTCAGATCCCAGGATACTCCAAGTTCCTAAAGAACCTCATCTCACGGCGTAAATCTTTAGAAGGACTGAAAACGATCAATCTCACTAAAGAATGCTCAACTCTCCTCGCCAACTATTCCCCAACCAAACGCAGAGATCCGGGCAGTTTCACCATCCCCTGCAGAATTGGCATCCAAAGATTCGGATGCGCATTATGTGATTTGGGAGCTTCAATAAATCTAATGCCGCTCTCCATCTTCCACGAGCTAGGAGTTGGGATTCTACAGCCCACCCACCTGAGGTTGCAATTAGCTGACAGATTGGTAAAACAACCGGCCGGGATAGTCGAAGACCTCACTATCATGGTCAACAACCTCGCCTTCCCAGCAGATTTTGTCATTCTCGACATGATGGCCGATCCCAAAGTGCCTATAATCCTCGGACGGCCCTTCCTCTCCACAGCCCGTTCCATTATCAATGTCGACCAAGGAGAGCTAACCCTAAGCCTAGGGGAAGAAACGATTTCTTTCAACGTCCACGAACCTCCCCAACATCTCAGACTCTCCAACTGCGACGAAATAGATTTGATAGATGAACCAGACATGTGCAGCGAAATGATTCTTGACCCAGCCAAGCTAGTGTGGGAAGAGGAAGATGCATCCGACACAACTGTCCACACTAATGTGCCGAGAACCCCGCATTCAACCAAAGAACCTTTCATCACATCTAACGTCACAACCACTGCCACAACTCTAAAGCCGCTGCCCGAATCCCTGAAATACGCTTTCCTAGAGGAAGGCACAGCGTGCCCAGTCATCATCTCTGCATCCCTCTCCGTCGACAACGAACTCGCCCTGGTCGATGTCTTAAAGAAATACAAAAATGTTTTTGGACGTTCATTAGCCGACATAAAAGGGATCAGCCCGTCGTTTTGCATGCACAAGATTCTGCTTGAAGATCAATACAAACCATTGGCACAACATCAAAGGAGACTGAACCCCAAGATGAATGACGTGGTACAGGCAAAAGTAATAAAATTTCTTGATGCAGGTATCATTTACCCAATCAGCGACATCAAATGGGTCAGCCCAGTGCAAGTCGTGCCCAAAAAGGGCGGGATTACTGTGGTGGCCAACAAAAAAATGAATTATTACCCACCCGCGTGGTCACCGGGTGGAGAGTCTGCATAGATTACCAGAAACTGAATGAGGCTACCCACAAAGATAATTTCCCGCTACCCTTCATCGACCAGATGCTGGAAAAATTGGCTGGTCAGGAATACTATTGTTTCCTCGACGGGTATTCAGGATACAATCAAATTACAGTTGACCCCGACGACCAAAACAAAATGACGTTCACGTGCCCATCCGACACCTTCGCGTTCAGGAGAATGCCATTCGGATTGTGCAACGGCCCAGCAACCTTCCAGCGATGCGTGATTGCCATCTTCGGCGACATGATTGGAGACTTTGTCGAAGTCTTCATGGACGACTTTTCCCTTTTCGGGAACAGCTTCGATGCCTGCCTCGCGAATCTAGCCAAAACTCTGAAGCGTTGTGAAGATACAAACCTCGTCTTGAATTGGGAAAAATGTCATTTCATGGTTCACGAGGGTATCATCTTAGGCCACAAAGTCTCTCACAGGGGGCTCGAAGTCGACCAAGCGAAAGTCAGCATCATCAAAAATCTTTCTCCTCCATCTTCCGCCAAGGGGATCCGCAGCTTCTTGGGACACGCTGGTTTCAACAGAAGATTCATCAGTAATTTCTCATCAATATCCAAGCCCCTCACAAATCTGCTGGCCAAGGACATCCAGTTTGACTTCGACAAAAAATGTATGCAAGCCTTCGAGACTCTCAAAGACCGACTCATCTCCGCTCCAATCTTGGTGGCACCAGATTGGACTTTTCCCTTCGAAGTCATGTGCGACGCAAGCGATGTTGCAGTCGGAGCGGTGCTCGGTCAAAGGAAAAACAAAATATTTCATACTATCTCATACGCCAGCCGGACTCTCAACGATGCTTAACTGAATTATACCACTACGGAAAAGGAGCTATTGGCAGTAATCTTCGCTTTCGAAAAATTCCATTCGTACTTAGTGTTATCTAAGGTCATTGTCTACACTGACCATGCCGCACTAAGGTATTTATTCAAAAAAAAGACGCCAAGCCCCGACTAATCCGTTGGATTCTTCTACTACAAGAATATGACATCGAGATCCGAGATAAGAAAGGGGTCGAAAACGTCATCGGCGATCACCTATCAAGATTGGAGAGCAACACCGAAGGAGTTGTACCCATCTGCAACCGCAACGAGATTACCGAATGCTTCCCGGATGAAAGATTATTCGCCATATGTTCACTCACTCTGAAAATCCCGTGGTACGCAGATATGGCCAACTACCTCGCTTGCAAATCTGTCTCCCCTCACCTGTCATCGCAGCAAAAGCGAAAACTACTATTCGATGCCAAATATTATTTCTGGGAAGACCCGTTACTATTACGTACTTGCAATGATGACATCATCAGGCGTTGCATAACCAAGACCGAATTTCAATCCGTCTTAACACACTGCCACGATCGGGAGGCCGGCGGTCATTTCGACGCCACCAGAACAGCACGCAAGGTACTGCAATGTGGCCTATTTTGGCCAACCCTTTTTAGAGACACCCAAGCATACGTCGCAAACTGCAATGAATGCCAAAGGACTGGAAATATCTCCAAGAGGGATGAAATGCCTCTCACCAACATGCTCGTCTGCGAACCATTCGATGTTTGGGTGATCGACTTCATGGGACCCTTCCCAATGTCGCATGGAAAAATCTATATTATTGTCGCAGTGGACTATGTTTCCAAATGGGTCGAAGCCAAAGCTGTCGCCGCAAATGATGCCCGCACCGTATTGAATTTCATACACAAGAACATTTTCTCTAGATTCGGTGCCCCGCGCACCATCATCAGCGACGGCGGGAGCCATTTTTGCAACAAGTCCTTCTTGCAACTCATGAAGAAGTTTAGAGTCCACCACAAAATCTCTCTTGCCTACCATCCCCAAACCTGTGGGCAAGTAGAGGTCTCCAACCGCGAGCTCAAAAGAATCATCGAAAAATCCATCCATTCCAACAAAAAAGAGTGGGTCAAGAAGGTCGACGACACCTTATGGGCGTACAGAACCGCCTTCAAAACCCCTATCGGTATGACTCCTTTTCAAGTAGTCTACAAAAAAGCTTGCCACTTACCGGTCGAGCTAGAACACAAAGCGCTATGGGCAACCAAATTACTAAACATGGACATCGAAGCTGCAGCAGATAAGCGCCGCACTCAACAGAATGAATTAGAGGAGCTCCGACATTTCACATACGAAAATGCGCGGATATACAAAGAAAGAACAAAATAATGGCATGACCGTCACATCATCCCCAAAGAATTCCAACCAGGAGACAAAGTCCTGATGTACAATTCCCACCTCCGCTTATTTCCCGGCAAGCTAAAATCGCGGTGGAGCGGCCCCTTCACAGTGGTCGGAGTCTCCCCCTTTGGTGCCATCGAAATAGATGGGAAAAGCGGAGACAATTTCAAAGTGAATGGGCACCGGCTAAAATTATATGATGGCGGCGCAACCACCGGCGACTCTCAAAGCCTGCAGCTCGCCGACCCCAAGCAAAGCAATAGCGACACTCCTTGATCGACAATGGCAGCACAGACAAATATGGACCACCACTCCACTCTGCAGCTACCCCTGCACGTTTTTCACCAAATTTTGTATCTCATGAACCTATTTGAGCTTTTATATTTATTTATTTTTCTTCAGACTGCAAAGAACTCTATCTTGTAACTGCTAATACAAGTATTTGGTCCACCTTAAGGATGGTAAACAAAAGGGCTTTCGAGAGACAACCCAAGTTGGACCGTTTGGTCCTATGCTGTGTTTTGAGTTCTTTTTATATATTTATATTTATATGTGTCAATATTTTGTTTGGCGTGCATATTTTAATCGCAGGTGCAGGAATTTTTGAGGCGCGGCAACTTGGCCGCACTTGGACATCTCGTTGCACGACTGATATGCTCAATTTTGAGCATAGGTACTTCCTACCCTAGCTATTTTTCCCATTTGGAATGCTTATATTTACTAGTTGTCGAATTTAAGTCTGGGGGGGGGGAGAACATGCCTGTGGTCACTACACAACACATTCTTGTTGTATACCAGTCTCTTGTTTAGCTATTTCATGATCTCTTTTGCACACACTGAGTTACCTACACGAGTGCGCTCTTATCCACGCGTGCAGCTCGAGTCAAATGTATTGTTTTTGTGTAAACTTTAAAATAGTGGTGCTGGCTTAGGATTTCAGGATCGAGTAGTTCGAAACTCATGCAGTGCTCCTAATCGAGTACTCATGGTTTTTGTAGAACTAGTATAGAGTTAATTTTTCTTTATGCTCGTAGATTTATATTTTTCTGCAGACGTAAATATTGTTTGTACTACTCAAAATCTGAATCTGGAGTAATCGAACGATAATGTAGGAACGTGTGTACCCGCCACTAGACTCGTATTGCTCGAGTCGGGAGGAAGGATCATCTTTCTCGGTGGCTAAGAACTTGCCCTAAGCTACTCTTGAAGCATTGGTGCCCGGTTAGTCAAGAGTGCGCATGACGTAGGCCATCATTTTGGCTAGTTTGAGCCTTGTTTAGCATTTCTTACCCATTAACCGTTGCATACCAAATTTGTGCCTACCCCTACTTTGATCCAGCTCCACTCACATTCACGAAGGCCTGAAGCTAAACCCACCATTGCAATCAAATGCTTGAGCTTGTTTGTATTCACTATTTTGCTGATGTTGTGATATGTGGAAATCGTGGAATGTGGTGCTGAATTCATAAACTTTTTGATTGCTATGTTTGTGGATTGCAAGCGCAAAAAAGAAAAAGAAGAAAAGCGAAAATGAAAAAGAAAAGAAAAATCTGAACGAATTGCTTTGAGAATTCTATCCCCATCCTATTTATTGATTTTGGTCGGGTTAGGCCGTGTACACGCCCGGTTTTCAAGCTCAGTCTGGGGGTGTGTTGCACGTGCATTTCTAAGTGGCTGTATTGGTTTAGGTTTTTGTTCGCTCACTATGTTTGCGCGTAGCCTTCATGTTTATTATTGACTACCAAACCTTAGCCTAAGCCCCATCCTCTCCTACAAGTCCTAGTGATTCACGCTTGAGTCTAACCCGCACCGTGGAGAGAGCGTGAACGTGCAAGCGTATGGTCCACGGCATTGGTGGATTCCTTTGGAGGTGATCCTGAGCCCCGATCTTTGGCAATGCTCCCCTTAGTGGCCTGCCTACTTTCTTCCTACACATGGTCGCAAGATTCTCCAGAATTCTAATTTTGAGCAAATACAATATTTATTTATGCCTGTCGAATAGTTTAAACTACGTAGTATAATTAAAAAGTTTTCTATTATATCTTCTATGCCCATGATGTATTTGATTTCTCGTCTTACTTTTTTTTTTTGAAATTTCTGAGCTAGCTAGCTATTTTCTAGTTCACGGAGTGATGATTTGCTCGGGACGTGCACATGGTTAAGTCTAGGGGTGTGATGAGTCCAAATTTTATACTGATTTTTGGACTCATCTGGGCCAGTTTTATCGTCTTAGCACTGCACTTGAGAGCTATTACTGCTTACATTTATTTACCTGTTTATTTCATGATTAAGTGCAATGTAGGCCCGTTTCTGTGTGCATTATTTGTTTCTGTGTTTTTGTTATTCTTTAGCCGTGTCTTGAGAAGGTGGTGTACACTTTTTGTTGCCTTTCTGCCTATTCTGCTGGTGCATGGGTCGTGTGCATTCTTTGGAACTGCTCGGGAGACCCCGACGACACAGGAACACTGCGCCCGACCACTGGACTTACTGCATACGACCACTGGTCGTGCGCATTACATTCTCATTTTTCCTAGTTCTGCCCGGGTAATCGCACGAGCACTGGCCGTAGTGCGCATGACCACTGGTCGTGCGCCACTACTCGTGCGCGTTTACCCCTTGCTTTCTGCAAAACTGGCCTAGTCAATCGCACGATCAGTGGATTCAGTGTGCACGACCACCGATCGTGCGCCACTGATCGTGCGCATATATGCTGATGTTTCTATCCAGGTTGCAGGTCTAATTGGAAATGGCGCACGATCATCTACCTACAGTGCGCACGGCCACTGGTCGTGCGCCACTGATCGTGCGCTATGCTTCTGCTGCCTCCGTATTTAAGGGCCTGCTCCGCAATTTAGGTCAACGCCCGTCATTTTCTGCGATCGAGGAGTGCGCGGGAAGCAACATTTTACTTCTCCAGCTGCTCCATCACCTCCACCTTCATCGGGAGTCCATAGCTGGCTATTTCGAAGCTTTTCAAACTCTCCGGCAAAGCTCCCGGCCATTGACGATTTCAACTCCAAGCTTTCCACCGGAGTTGGTAAAGAAGACAACCTAGAGAACAGACTCAAAGGCCTTCGAGGTGACAGCTCGTTGGTACTGGAAGCCTCCTCGGACTGAGCCCGAAAGCGGATTGACAACTCGCTATTCCGGCCACGACCTGCGGTGGATCTTCACCCTCTATTGGTTCACCCCTCTTCCCCTTCCTCTGTTGTATGGGATGACATATATTGTAATGAACTACATATTTTATTCTATATCTAATAGGATGTTTGTAGTTTTCTTATGCTTGTGAGTAGTGTTTGTGAATGCGCCTCGCCCACTCCACATCCACTTCATACCCGTGTCTCACCCGTTTGCACTTCACACAAGAACACTTCCATCCATTAGCTTTCCGTCCACTCGCCCAACCGAAGTTCGGCATCGTGGCCGATACACTCACCTCACCTTGCGAAGCGGTGCCTTCGACCCGCATAGCTTTTATTAGTTTATTAGATCAAACAACCACAATCTCTCAAGTCCCCTTTTTACTCTTTTTCTTAGTATAACCCTCATAATAATATTTTCTGAACTATTGCCGCTATATGCTAATTGCATTCCTCAAGAGACCGACACTTGGGGATTTATTCCCAAACTTTATTACTTGTGCGACCGGTGCACTTGCCGATTTACACGCATCAAGAGGCTACACATGAGTCAACACCTTGAATCACATAAGAATTACATTGTATGGTCCTGTGTTTGGTGACCCATTGTAGATTAACATTGGTCTACACTTGGCATTAGAATCCTGCAAACACATAACTCAAACAAAATATCAAATACAACTTAATTCATCTTAGTTCAAGGATGACTTCATCAAATCTGGGTTAATGTGGATACAACACCCAACAACTTGTGTAGTCAAGTTGTAGATCCTATATGCTCTACTATTGTTGTTGTACCCAATAAATATCCCTTCTTGGGACTTGGTAGCAAACTTAGTCAAATGAGACTTTCCATTGTTTAATACATAACACTTGCTACCAAATATCCTAAAATAGGATAAGTTTGGTTTTCTGCCATTCAGAATCTCATATGGAGTCTTTTTGTGGCTTTTAGTGATGGAAGCTCTATTGAGAACATGAAAAGCAGTATTTACTGCCTCAGCCCAGAAATATTTTGGGAGAGAAGTGTCATTTAACAAAGTCCTACCTGCCTCAATCATAGTTCTGTTCTTCCTTTCAACAATTTCATTTTACTGGGGAGTTGTAGGTGAGGAGAATTCTTGATGAATCCCAAATCCTTCACAGAACTTTGTCATGCATTCAGACTGGAACTCTGTCCCATGATCACTTATGATCTTGACCACAGAACAATTAAATTCATTCTGAATTTGCTTGACAAAAGTTTGGAAGATATCTGGGGTTTCAGATTTTCTCCTTAAGAAGAATACCCAAGCAAACTTGGAAAAGTCATCAACCAGCACAAGAGTATAGACTTTCCTTCCTAAACTATGAACTGGCATAGGACCAAATAGATCCATATGTAGGAGATATAAACACCTCACTGAGTCCTTGGTATCAAGACTTTGGAAGGAAGACCTGGTCTGCTAGCCCTTTTGACAAGTTGAGCAAATTACCTCCTTAATGCACTTAACTTCAGGTCAATTCCTCACCAACTCTTCACTAAAGAGTATTCCTATGGTCTTGTAGTTCAGGTGAGCATGCCTCTTGTGCCATATTACACAATGAGAAACTTTCTCATCTGCAACTAGGCATATAGGAGTGTCCTTACTCTCACACTCAAAGTCTAGACAGTAAACATTTCCTCTCCTAGTGCCAGTCAAGATAATTCCTTGATCACTTGATCTTCTAATTTGACACTCATCCTTGAGGAAAGCGATGTCATAGCCCAAATCACGTAGTTGACTTATGCTTATAAGGTTATGTTTCAAACCTTTCACATAAGCTACTTATGTGATAGTTACTATGCCATTAGTTATCTTACCAAAACCTTTAGTTACACCTTTTTCTGAGCCCCCAAAAGGTAACTCTGAGACCATTCTTAATAGGAGAGGATTCCTTTAGCATGCTCCTTGTTCCAGTCAAATGCCTGGAACATCCACTATCCAAGTACCATGTAGGGGTATGGCCACTTGGACTTACCTGCAATAAATATATTATCTAACCTTAGGACCCCAAATCTTATTGCATCTTAGGTGCAAGTTACATTTAAACTGAGCATGCCTACCTACAGTTCTTCTGACATGTAAGCCACCATTACTTCTCTGTACACTCTCATTGTGCCAGCAATCAATGACATAGTGGCCCACCTTGCCACAGCACCAGCACTCATACACATTGTACCTTCTTTTAAGAACTGGCTTTACTGTAATTTTGTTTGCAGCTCTCAACCCTGCTGGTACATCATCTCTTTTCTTAAGTCTTTCAGCCACAGCTTGCTTAGGGACATGTCTGGTTGCAAAAGTACTTGAGATATCTTGAACCTGTTTTGCAGCTGCCTTCTTTTCAGAGAGCATACTACTGATAGCTTCAGATATTCCTAAGTCTGTTTTGTTAATAGACTTTCCCTTAGCTTGCAAATGAGCTTGCAGACCTTGTGAGTCAGCGGATACCTTATTCTTGAATGTTGGGGCTGGTACACCAAACACAAATGGTCCACTTTGACCCATTTGGGTTTTCTCATAGGCTGCCCAATAGGCACTAGCACCCTTGCCATTTCTACTTCCTTGCTCACAGTGACCATAAATACTATCATGGTGATACATGTTGGAAGGTTGAATCACGTTTTTAAAAGAAATTTGAGGCTTGGAAGCAAGTGGCTGAGTTGGAGCTTTGCCTTTCCTTTTGGAACTGGCAGCTCTTATTCTTCCTTTGAAACCTAAACTCTTCTTACCCTTTTGGGAAGAGAAGGAATCTATCAAAGGTAACACAGAACTAGGTTTTGAGAACTTGGTCACTAGCTCCCTCTCCTTTTAGAGTTTTATTTCAAGATTCTTAATATGATTATTCTTGAAAGTAAAGGTATCCATCTGAATAACAGTTATGTTATTCAACTTACTAATTTCTTTTATCTTCAGATCCAACACTTTTGTAGTGTCTGAGGCAGCCAACTTCAGACTGACATTTTCCTTTGCCAGCTATTTGGCTAGGAGCCTGCTTTCCCTAAAGTCTTGCAGGAGCTCTCCATAACCATCAATCAGTTGATAGATGTCTCCTTTAGATTCAGACCCACCTTTATCTCTTGATGAAGATGCTTCTGACTCTGGGCTAGTAACATAATCTGACATTATAGGTTAAGATTGTACCTTGCTAGGACTAGGCTGCTCCTGGCTATATCCATCCACAGATATAGACATCAGCCCTATGCATGGGTTATCTTCTACTTTATTGATATCATCCAGAAACTGCAAGAATTCTGTTTCTATAGAATCTACCTCAGTTGAGAATAGCCCAATATAGGCCTCATCATCCTCTTCATTTTCTAACTCTAATGAAGAAGAGTCAGTCCAGCTTTCTACTTCTTGGCCACAAAGGATTTCTCCTTTTTGCATTTATGTTGGTGTTTCATTTTCTCACCAGACTCCTTTCTTTTGATAGGACAGTCTGCTATAACATGTCTTGGCTTGCTGTAATAATAACAAATAATTTTAGTAGAAGTTTGTTTGCCAGGTTTAGAACCATACCTTTCATCTTTAGTGGTTTTCTTCTTTCCCTTGTATCTGTCATCCTTGGAGTAAGAGGAAGAGGAAGGTCTTCTCCTCAAGTTCTTTTTCTTCAGGTTCTTCTGAAATTGTCTAGAAAAGGCAGCAAGCTCCTCATCAGAATTATGGCCATCTGTTGTGCTTGTGTCTGAAATTTCTGACTAAGTATCAACAACTTTTTTGGGAGGAGGAGTCTTTCTCCCGCCCTTCTTTATAGCTTCAACTTTGAAGGCCACAGACTTTTCTTTGCCATAAGACCTGCTGCTCTTTTCCTCTTCCTTTCTGGCAATCAACTGCATTTCATAGGATAGCAATTTTCCAAACAAAGTTAATGGGGGTGTATCTGCAAGTCTGGCCACTTCTTTGATGGCACAGACCTTGGTATCCCAATCTTTGGTTAATGATCTGAGAAACTTGTCATTAAGTTCATAAGTGCTGAAGACTCTTCCATAAGTCATCAGCTCATTGACAATTCTGAAAAACTTTTCATAGCATATAGCTATGCTATCTATCTTGACTTGTCTAAAACTCTCATATTCTTGATTGAGCATGGATTTCCTGTCCTCTCTTACTTCTTCTATCCCCTCCATGTAGACAATCAAAGTGTCTCACATTTCCTTTGAAGTTTTGCAGTGGACTAAATTTTGAAATGTAGAATCATCTATGACACTAACAATTATGTTCTATGCCCTCTTGTCCAAAGTGGCTAAGATGATTTCATCTTTGGTCATCTCAGAATAACTCTTTGGAGTTTTCAGATTTGCATCTAGAACAGATGTCTTCATAGGAATGAAAGGCCCTTCTTGAACTGTGATATAAATTCTTGGATAAGATGCCTCCATGAATAATCTGACCCTCTCTTTCCATATACCAAAGGTTTCTTTTCTACAAATGGGAAGTTTCATGGATCCAAGTTCTTTGTAATTTTCTCATGAACCCATCTTGGCTATCTGATTACTACCTTGAAGATACACTCAGACTGTTAAGTCTAATTTTGATCAACGTCCCTCTGATACCACTTGAAAGAATTGATTTCAAGATTGTCTAAACACTTAGAGGGGTGGGGGGGGGGTGAATAGGTCCAATTCTTATTCTACTTAGACAGTTAATAATTTGATCACAACACAGATAAATTCTACAGTTATCACATTACACAATCATCCAAGCACAACATACACACAGTGTTTATAGTGGTTCCCCAAATGATGGGTACATCCACTTTCCCCTTCTCCTATCAAGCAGTATACTAGATTCAGCCAAACTTCCTTCCACCTTCTCAGATTCTCAGATCTTAGAACTCAGAACCCAACTGGTTCCTACAGCTCACACTTTAACAAGTGCTACAACTCAGGCTCTTCCCAAGAAACCTACCTCAGAATGAATCCACACTCCTTCCATTCAGGCAATCAAGCCCTACCTCAGCCTTTATCACCAGGCCTACAACTCAGAGAACATAATTTCATACCTCAGGAAAACAGCCCTACCTCAGCCTTTATAGTTACAGGCTTACAACTCAGAGATTGAAATCTCTTACACACAAATCTAAAATAGATCTACAGAAAATTGATTAAGAAGATGTTCCTTCCTTCACTCAAAGAGAGACGAGGGAATCTTGATCAGATCTTGATGGATCTGCTTTCTCCTATTCTTTGTAGTAATGAATCTGATTCAACCTGACTTATCTTATTCAATGCTTTTTGAAAGAGAGAACCTAGGTTGAATCTTCTTGAGAAGTTGGTGTAGATCCAACTTCTTCCACTTTGCAGAATTAAATCTGCAATCTCTATTAGATCTGCTATAAAGCAATCCCCTTCTCTGATTTTGAATCAGAATCTTCTTGATGTACAGGATTACGTGAATTATTCTTGGAGAATTCCACTTTAATTTCTCTCTATATTTTTTTTGTCTAATAGCTCGGCTCTATTTATAGTTCACATCAGAGGTAATCGGCTGATCCGATCATTGACTGACATCTGACAGTTCTGACATGTCTAATAAGTCGTGATAATTCTGGCAGCTGTCAAGTCTTCAGTCTTGAGATTTGACACTTAGAGTTATTTAACTCAGCTGAATGTGTCGAGACATAAGAATAGTATGTATCGACACAGATGAAGTATGTGTCGACACAAATACTCGGGTGTCGACACACTTCCTTTGGTGTAGTTGCCAAACTTAAGAAACTGTCGACATAACTCTTCATTCAGTCTCAACACTGCCTTTGTAGAATGTGTCGACATACTTCAGAAAACAGTTGACACAGCTCTTCATCAAGTTCTCGACACACAGCCTTTGTAGAATGTGTCGACATACTTCAGGAACTATCGACACAACTCTTAATCAAGTTCTCGACACGGCCTTTGTAGAATGAGTCGACACAAGTCCTGTGTGTCGACACAGCCTCTTCAAATGTCGACCCATGTCTTGGATGTCGACATAGTTGCTCCTCATAATTATCAATACAACAATGTATAAATGTGTCGACACAAGTTATGAGTGTCTACACAGATGATGTCGACTTAAACTCTGGGTGTCGACACAAGTCCTGTATGTCGACACAGACTTGCTTCTTGTCTCGACATAGCTCCTTCAAAGGTGTAGGCACAAAATAATTGTCTCAATACTTTTGTACTTAGAATATTTTCTGCATTATTCTGCTTGCACAAACAAACTCAATACTCCATCAAATACAACCTGATGTCTATCATAGAGTCAGGTGATGCTTCTCCAAATCGATGAAACTACCCTTCACAGGCACAACCAAGTACTTCTGTGCTCTTTGGTTACCAAGGTGATGTGTGTAAGGTCAACCGATGTTGCTGCGCTCTTTGGTTACCGTCGAGCAAATCTATGTAAGGAGGAAGTGGTATAGGATACCTACGAAACTATAAGTGAAGGTTCTGCATATTGAATAGTATGTGTAGAGTCCTCTGCTGGGCTGGATGATATTATGTGAGTCATCACTGAGATCACGATTCTGTTTGCCACCGTTCAAGGAGGTGATCAAAATCTTGAAGTTTTGTGTTGTGCATGTTTCCAAATTTACTCCTCTCAAAATGACGCATATCATGGGCCTGATTTCCTTCTTCTGAGAGCATGGCACGAAGTTTTTCTTGGATCATTTCAAATATTAGTACGAGGTGCGTACTGATGGAGGCGGTCATGTTAATGTCCACAACAACAAACACTGGCTCGAGTTCAAAAGTTGGGTAGACCGTCATCATGGTAACACTATGAATTGGGGAAGCTGCATATCGGCTAGCTCTTTTGGTAGACTTGGGTGGATTACATGATGTGTTTCACATCTCGGTGCTTCGAAAAGCCGTCAAAGATCCAGTTCAAGTGATCGAGAATGATTGATGAAATGTAAATATACGTATTTTTGTGTACATTAATTTAGTCGTTTTCATTGTTTTTACTTATTTTTGTTCTATAAAATACTCCTATTTTTGTAAATTTATTACTAACTTATTTTATTTTATTTTTCAGGAAAGAAAATAAAAATCTGCCAAAACAGTGCTGACACGCCCGTGTTCCCTGGGCCACGCCCGTGACCAGGGCGTGACTCCTCTTCCCGCTCGAAGATTTTTCAACTCAACACTTTCCGCTCGACGTTTGTCGAGTGTCGACACCAACCGACACGCCTAGCATCACACCGTGACCTGGGGCGTGACCACTCCACCTGACTCGACAAGACCCGCACGGTGACTTTTGACGCGACCCGCGCCCAGATCCACCTCCCCGACACGCCTAATGTCATGCCCGTGACACAGGGCATGACCGCCACGTCTTCAGCCTGAAGTCAACTTTGCCGTCAAATCGCCGGCCACCTTCGCAAATAGTAGTGACACGCCCGCCGACACGCCCGTGTCGGAGGGCGTGTACTTAGTTTTTCTTTCTATAAATACCCCACTTTTGTAATGACCAAGGGTTCACATTTTTGAGCCACTTTAGTGTGTTTTGTGGGCTGCATCCGTGAATTCCTTTGCTATATAAGGAGATTTCTCCCCCCTTCCTTTCATGTTTGTTTTTGCTTTAGCTTTAGCTTTGTAATAGCTTTGTAATAGTCTATTTTAATCAATAAAAATGTTTGTTTTTCTCTTCTTAAATGGCTTTGGAATGAACTTATGTGCCCACTTTTCTTCTCATTTTATCCTTAGTTTCTCCTTTGTTTTTCTCTTTATGAAAAGTGTGTGTGTGTGTGTGTGTGTATGAGTGTAACATGTTTATTATTCTTGTTTTTAACTTGTCTTCATGTTAGGTTTTGTAGTAGATTTCATTTCCAAATCAGTTGTGGTATGATAAGTTTTTCTCTTTTTCATCATGTCCTTTTCTTAAGAGGCTTATGCTTTCATTCTTATGTATTTTAAAAAGAGTTTTGAAAGTGATTTTGATTTTTTTTACTTAGCTTTTTTTTGTAGGATTGTAAAACATTTTTTTGTTATTTTCATTTTCTTTTCACTTTTTAATAGATTTTATGAAAACATAAGAATGAAAAAATTGTTATTTTAATTTTTAAAGAACTTTGGTTTTTGATTTGTTTTGAAAAACTTTTGTTCTCTTAAAATTCTAATTTGTTCTTTTTATTTGTTTTTGTTAAAATGCAAGCATAAAAAAGTAGTTTTAATTGTTAGGTAACTTTCATTTTGTTTTCAAAATTGTGTGTGTGAGTGTAGGAGTTAGGATTTCATTTTGCTCTTTAAGATTTCATGTTGTGTGTGCGTGTATGAGAATAATCTTTATGCTTTTTTTAATTTATGAAAAGTGTGTGAGTGTAGGTGTTAAATTTTCATGCTTTATTTTCATGCTTTATTTTATCGCTTTCTTCAATTATGTAGAGTGCGTGTGTGTAGGAGATAAATTTTCAAGCTTTATTTTCTTGCTATCTTTCAATTTATGTAGAGTGCGTGCGTGTGCGCATTTATTTCCGTCCACTCGTTAATAGTTAAATGTCGCGTTTTTATTTCCCGCCTACTCGTTTGAGTAGGACTTGTAATTTTCTTTATTTTTGCCTACTCATTTGAGTTAAATGACAGATCTTTATTTGTTTTTGGTAAAATGTGAGTATAAAAAAGTATTAGTTTTAATTTTTAGGTAACTTTCATTTTGTTTTCAAAATTGTGTGTGTGAGTGTAGGAGTTTGGATTTCATTTTACTCTTTAAGATTTCATGTTGTGTGTGCGTGTATGAGAATAATCTTTATGCTTTCTTTAATTTATGAAGAGTGTGTGAGTGTAGGTGTTAAATTTTCAAGCTTTATTTTCATGCTTTATTTTATCGTTTTCTTCAATTATGTAGAGTGCGTGTGTGTAGGAGATAATTTTTCAAGCTTTATTTTCTTGCTTTCTTTCAATTTATGTAGAGTGCGTGCGTGTGCGCATTTATTTCCGCCCACTCGTTAAGAGTTAAATGACATGTTTTTATTTCCCTCCTACTCGTTTGAGAAGAACTTGTAATTTTCTTTATTTTCGCCTACTCATTTGAGTTAAATGGCAGGTCTTTATTTCTCTGTATTTTTTTGAGCAGTACTTGTAATTGTATTTATCTCCGCCTACTCGTTAAGAGTTAAATGGCGTGCCCTTTATTTCCCGCCTACTCGTTTGAGTAGGACTTGTAATTTTCCTTTTTTGTAACTTAGTTTCTGTTTATTTATAATTTTAAGTGTGCGTGAGTTATTTTTATCTAACTTTTCAGCTTTCTAAATGTTTGTTATTTTTTATGTCCTCTTCTTATAATCCTTTAGTGTTTAGTCTCGAACTCGCGCCTCATCAAGTTATAAAGTCGTCCCCATACCGATGTGTGGCTAATCGCTATTAGCCTCGGCATCGAAGAGTATTGAGACATTTAAAATAATTTGTAATAATTAAAGCTCTTTATTTTCACTTTAATTTAAGCACTTAAGGTTTGCCCCGGGTTAATGACGCGTAGGACCACAAATCGATGTGTGGGCCCTATTTCTGTTATTCATACGGTAGCTAGCCGAGAGGTCGTGCCTATGGACAGATCACCCCTGGGTAAATAGAGTTGCGTTCATACCCTCGAGAGAGGACAAGAATAATTCTACCAGATTGGGTTCCCCACCCAATAGAGGGGTTCTTAGCGTAAAGCGGGCGTTAAGAGGAATCCTTCGCCGGACTAACGTTCGGTCGAATAGTCTTAGCGTTCAGGTGAGCGATATCCCTATAGATAGGTGAGCTCACATTTGTGGAACCTTCACGACCAAGTTTCCTTTTATTAATTTGAAAACTAAGTCCTATAATTATTAAAAGTTATTTTTGTTTTAATCCGATTTGATGCCGAGCGTTAACCCTTCATCAAATTTTTCTAAATCATTTTTTCGCTCTTTTACTTTTTCTGCCTTTACTTAATAAAAATCTCATCCTTTCTTTCAGTAAAATAATAGTCCTCCTTGAGGAGTAAGAATAGTCAACCCGACCACGAGAACAATACGACCTCGGTATTCCCCCGAATATCGAGTACTACTTGCGATAGGTGCACTTGCCTCATCTAGCACGCCGACGGCGATCGACTCACCGAACCAACCACAGTAAGAGTCTGTTCGCGGGCCCATCAAGTTTTTGGCGCCGTTGCCGGGGAATCTTCGAGTTGCTATTTCGAATTTCGGAGTCTATTACTTTTACTTATTTTCTATAAACTAAAAAAAACTAAAACTTTATTTTAAATAAAATTAAAAAAAAGAGAGTTTATTTTGTTTTATTTTTTTCTTTGGGTGTATGACCCATGGACAACCCTCCGAGTCTGAAGATTTTGACTTCGAACCTGAGATCAAACGCTCCCTTGCGCGTATTCGATCTCAACGCCGAATTCCTTCTTTAGACCCCGAAGAATCTATCGATGAACCCTCTTTCGAAGTTATTGTTGAAATTTGTGAAGTGGAAGTGGGTGACGGGACAGGCCGCGCGGCCTGTGGCGGACAGCTTTGGCGGACTGGGCGGACTGAGGTTTGCGGCCTGGTGAAAAGTCTGGTGGAAGCCGGCTGTGTTCTGAGCGGGTTGTTGCATGGTGTCCGAGGTTTGGTGCGTCCTGGTATCTGCGGATAGAGAGGCTTGCGGACTGATGCTTTGCTCAGTGGTCGCGGGTGCATGCTTGCGCTGTTGGCGGGTTGGTTCGAGTTCGCGAGAAGCCTTGCGGACTGGTATGTCCGCGGTTTGGACTGTTGCGGACTGGGCCTTGAGCTTGGCTGAGGCCTTGTCGAGCTCAGGTGTTACAGCAGGTCTTGCTGTGGAGACCGGTTGGCGGACTGATGTTTGGAGTCCGGGAGGAAGCTGCTGCATTGGACAAGTGCGAGGAGCTCGCGGACTGGTTGCGGTCTGTGCTAGGGTGTTTGGCGGACGGGACTTTGTGTCCGCCATGCTCGCACTGGCCCTTGATGGTTTTGGACTTGGTCACACATTGTGCCAAGTTCATGGTGTCCGCCGTATCCGCCAAGTCTGCTGTGACCGGGCGGACTTGCTGTTTGCCTTTGGTCGTGGACTTGTGGCGGATTGAGGTGTGGGTCTTGCGGACTGCCTCGGGTTGGTGCGGACAGCCATTGAAGAGGGTTTGCTGTCCTGAAGTAGTTGGAGCTTTGCGGGCTGGTGCTTTGTCCGCTTAGCTTGGGCGGACTGGAGAGGGTTCGTCAATGGTTGCCTTGCTCCTGGCGGTTTTCCTTGGTGACCGGCTAAGTCCTCGCGGACTGAGCGGACGGTGGTTTGTATTCGCGCGGACTGGGGCGGTGTCGCTATCTCTTGGGCGGTGACCACACTCCTCACCTGGCCTATAAATAGGACCCCCCTGGCACATCTACAGTAACCTGAGTAACGTGAGTGAACAATAAATTGGGTTGGGCGAGTGCTGCGGTCTGTGTTTTCCAGTCCGCGCGGATTGTTTCAGGCTGACGGTTTGCTGTGTGCAGGTCGCGTGGATAACTTCAAGGAGCCAGGAGTTTGGCTGTGACTTCGGTCAAGTGCTTGGAAGTGTGCGGTCTCTGCGGACTCAGCAGGAGGTCGCTCTACGGCTTGTCAGTTCTGTTTCAACTTTCCCAGCTTCAATAACCTGTCCGCCGGCTTCAGGCGGGTAGGGGAGTTCCTCTGTTCGGGTTCAGCAGGAGGCGAATAACGGTGTGTCCGCGCGGCCTCGCGGTCTCGGCGGACTCCGTGGTATTCGGCGGATTGCAGCATAGCTTGGGCGAGCTCAGCGGTCTCGGCGGTCTCGGCGACCTCGCGGTCTCGGCGGAGTGGAGTGCTGTCCGCCCGGCTTGTTTTTTGGTTCTTTCTGTTTATAGCTGTAATACTAGCGAAATCATGTCTCGCTATGTATGCCTCGGATTGTAAAGAAGTGAATGCATAATAAGACCTTCTTGTGCTTCCATTGTTTTGTCGGGTGCAACCTCTAGTCCTTGGGTTTTCCGCAGGTTCAGCGTGCGAACTGGGTAGTTCCGAAGATATTAATTTGGCGTTTGGGCTATCTTGCTGACCACGTTGAGAAAATTTAACATGGTATCAGAGGGAGGTTTCTGAGGTTGCGGAGGTTCAGTTGCGTGAGCGGGGGTCAACCAGCGTTGTTACTCAGTAATTGAGTGGTGATCAACCTGTGTTGTTGCTCGGAGCTGCTGAAGGGTACCAATAGGTGTTTGCAATTGAAGGAAGCTTAGCAAGAGGTCTTGGCATTGAACTCTTAACGCCGACTAACTATAAAAAGTGGAAGTCGTGCATGAAGAGTTATCTTCTGGGCGAGGAGCTGTGGGAAGTCGTCGGTGGAGACGACAGACAGGAAGTTACTGCTGCTTTCGGTACTGCTGAGCAGGTAAGGCAGAGTTCGTTCTGAAGAGAGCTGTCTCTCCGGAACTGTTTGATAACATCATTGGATGTGAGTCGGCTGCTGATATTTGGACAACCATTGATGAGTTGTTCAATAGGAAGAATGTGGCGCGGCTGCAGTTCCTGGAGAATGAGTTGGCCAGGGCAACTCAGGGAGACCTTTCCATCTCCAAGTACTTCTTAAAGATGAAGAGCTTATGTGCTGAGCTGTCGGCACTGGATCCTGATGAGCCTATCTCTGAGGCAAAGATGAAAAGGCACATTTTCCGCGGCTTGCGGAAGGAGTATGTGGCCTTTGTTACATCTGTTCAAGGGTGGGCTACTCAGCCGTCGTTGCTGGAGCTGGAGAATCTGCTTGCCTCGCAGGAGAGCTTAGCAAGGCAGATGGCTGGAGTGAATCTGAATCAGGAAGGCAGCGAGGCGCTCTTCTCAGGCAAGAAGAAGGGATGGGAAGGGAAGAAGAAGAAGAAGGTGCAGGCCGCTGTTGAGAAGGAGCCTTCAACTTCATATCCGCCGGAGAGGAGCAATGCTCCTAAGGACTGGAAGAAGAATCTGAAGTGCTACCGGTGTCATCAGCGAGGGCACTTCATGCGGGACTGCAAGGTCAAACTGCAGCCTGGGCATGCTGCGGGAAAGGAGGAAGCTTGCTCGCGAAGTGAAGAAGCAGAATGGGGAGGAGCTTTCATGACGGGCACTTGTGTCCGGGCCTTATCTGCTGAGGACTTCAACAGCGAGTGGATCGTAGACTCCGGGTGTGGTCATCACCTCACCGGAGACAAGTCGAAGTTCACCTCCATGCAGGCTTACTCAGGTAATGAAGCTATTATCACTGCTGATAATACTGTTTATGCAGTAGAGAAGGAGGGGGTCGTGTCTTTGGGTAGTGATGAGGGGCCACTCACGTTGAGGAGTGTGTATCACGTGCCGGGCATGAAGAAGAACCTCTTCTCGGTGACCAATGCGGTGGACGCTGGGTATCACGTTCTATTTGGGCCAACAGACGTGAGGTTCCTTCGCAACGTATCAGCGGTAAAGGCTGATGTTGCTCATGTTGGGAGGAGGGTGAAGAACTTGTTTGTTCTTTCCACCAGTGCCTATGTTGATAGGATGAGGGCCAATGATAGTGCGGCTATCTGACATGAGAGGCTGGGGCAAGTTGGCATGGACAAGCTAAAGGCAATGGCTAGTAGAAGTCTGGTGAGGGGGTTGCCGATGTTGTCCTCCTTTGGTGATGGGCATGTTTGTGCGGGCTGTCAATACGGTAAGGCACATCGCCTTCCGTTTGATAAATCTCAAACAAGGAGCAAGAAACCATTGGAGTGTGTTCATGGCGACCTGATGGGACCGACGGTTACTGCCAGCCTTGGTGGAAGCAAATACATGCTTGTCTTGGTTGATGACTACTCAAGGTATACTTGGGTGTACTTCTTAAAGGAGAAGTCGGAAGCCTTCCGTTTGTTCGTGGAGTTCAAGGAGTTGGTAGAAGGCCGGCTTGGCTTGCGGGTTAAGAAGTTTAGAACTGATAACGGGGGGGGGGGGGAGTTTGTCTCCTCCGAGTTTTCTAACTTCTGCAGGAAGCACGGGATCCAACGGGATCTTACTTGTGCTCACACTCCACAACAAAATGGGGTAGCGGAGCGGAAGATCCGTCATTTGACGGAAACCTGCAAATGCTGGCTGCATGCGAAAGATATCCCAAGGTCCTTTTGGGCGGAGGGAATGTCTTATGCTGCTTATGTTATCAACCGGATGCCACTCAGCCCTATCAACATGAAGACTCCTGTTGAGCTGTTGCTGAAGGAGAAGCCGAGTGTGGGACACCTTCGGGTGTTCGGTTCAACTTGCTACGTGTATGTCCCGGATGCTTCACGGACAAAGCTGGATGCGAAGGCAAGGAAACTTGTCTTTGTTGGCTACGATGAACGGAAGAAGGGATGGAAATGCATGGACCCTGTGACGAAGAAGTTCGTGGTGTCGAGAGACGTTGTCTTTGACGAGCTGACGTCATATGGAGGTGGCTCGGTGGAGCTTACCGGAAGTAGCAAGGTTGAGGAAGCACCGGTGAAGGCTGCTGAAGGCTTCAAAGAGGAGCTTGCTGTTTCACCAGCAGCTCCTGTTGCTTCGAACTCCGAGGCTGAGCCTTCTGGCTCAGGAAACAGGGGGAGCACTGCTCAATGCTTGCCCCAGGTAGGAGTGGAGCCTGAAGAAGCAACGGAAGCCGTGAGCAAGGAGCCATGTCTTCGGAGATCGAAGAGGGTGGTTAAGCCACCGACTCGATACTGTGATGGGAATGCAGTGAGCTTTGTCTCCTGCTTCTTTGCAGGTCCTCTGGATGAGCGAGAGCCTGCAAACTTCAACGAGGCCACTGGAGTGAAGGAGTGGGATGATGCCATGAAGGAAGAGATTGATGCTCTGAAGAAGAATGAAACCTGGGATCTTGTGCCCAAGGTTGATGGCATTACTCCGGTTACTTGCAAGTGAGTGTATAAGTTGAAGAAGAAGGCTGATGGGAGCATTGATCGGTTCAAGGCTCGCCTGGTCGCTAGAGGATTCTCACAGCAGTATGGAGAAGACTATGAGGAGATATTCAGTCCAGTTGCGAAGATGACTTCTGTAAGAGTGGTGATCGCCTTGGCTGCTAGCAAGGGATGGAGGTTGTGGCAACTCGATGTGAAGAATGCCTTTCTTTACGGAGAGATTGACAAGGACATCTTCATGGATCAGCCGCTTGGTTTCGTCTCTGAGAAGCATCCGGACTATGTCTGCAAACTCAGGAAGGCTCTCTATGGGTTGAAGCAAGCTCCTCGAGCGTGGTATGGGAAGATTGCAGAGTACTTGCAATTCTGTGGATACCTGGCTTCCAACTCGGATTCAAGCTTGTTCGTCAAGAAGAAGGGAGAGCTAAGAGTCTTGGTCCTGCTGTATGTGGATGATATGATCATCACAGGGAACTCAGAGGAGGAAGTAGCAAGGATCAGGGGAGAGCTTGCTATACGCTTCGAGATGAAAGACCTAGGAGAGTTGCATCACTTTCTTGGTCTTGAAGTGGAGAGGAAGGAGTGCGGGATTCTCATTAGCCAGAAAGGGTATGCTGATCGTATTGTGATGCAGTTTGGCATGGGCGAAGGGAAGAAGTGCTCTACTCCACTGGAACCTGGGCTGAAGCTTCGACGGGATGAGGGAAGGGTTCTTCATGATCCCTTGGTGTTCAGGGCTCTTGTTGGGAGCTTGATTTACCTAACGATTACAAGGCCGGATATAGCTTATGCTGTTGGCCGAGTAAGTCGGTATATGGCTGAACCAAGGCAATCTCATCTAGTGGCGGCGAAGGGGATTCTGAAGTATGTCAAGGTGACTTCTGAGATGGGACTCCTCTATGGAAGGGATGCAGAGTTTACGTTGCTCGGGTACACGGATGCTGACTATGGCGGTGATTCGGATGATCGAAGGTCTACTTCAGGTTATGTGTTCACTTGCGGTTCAGCTAGCATCTCGTGGTGTAGCAAGAAGCAGGACTCGGTGTCGGTTTCAACCACGGAGGCGGAGTATAAGGCTTCGGCCTTGGCTGCTCGGGAAGCCGTTTGGTTGAGGAGACTCATAGAGGATGTTCATGAAGAAGTGCAAGGGCCTACTTTACTCCGGGGTGACAATGAGAGTGCTCTCAAACTGGTAAACAATCCAGTGTGTCACGCCAGGACCAAGCATATAGAGATTGATCACCACTTCATCAGGGAGAAGGTGTTGGAGGGGTCTCTGCTGGTCGGGCATGTTCGGAGTGAAGATAATCTTGCTGACATCTTCATGAAGCCACTGTCGAAGGGTCCCTTTGAACGCTTGTGCAGCTTGCTGGGCTTGGTCACCACTTCTCACTTCAAGGGGGAGTGTTGAAATTTGTGAAGTGGAAGTGGGTGACGGGACAGGTCGCGCGGCCTGTGGCGGACAGCTTTGGCGGACTGGGCGGACTGAGGTTTGCGGCCTGGTGAAAAGTCTGGTGGAAGCCGGCTGTGTTCTGAGCGGGTTATTGCATGGTGTCCGCAGTTTGGTGCGGCCTGGTATCTGCGGATAGAGAGGCTTGCGGACTGATGCTTTGCTCAGTGGTCGCGGGTGCAAGCTTGCGCTGTTGGCGGGTTGGTTCGAGTTCGCGGGAAGCCTTGCGGACTGGTATGTCCGCGGTTTGGACTGTTGCGGACTGGGCCTTGAGCTTGGCTGAGGCCTTGTCGAGCTCAGGTGTTACAGCAGGTCTTGCTGTGGAGACCGGTTGGCGGACTGATGTTTGGAGTCCGGGAGGAAGCTGCTGCATTGGATAGGTGCGAGGAGCTCGCGGACTGGTTGCGGTCTGTGCTAGGGTGTTTGGCGGACGGGACTTTGTGTCCGCCATGCTCGCACTGGCCCTTGATGGTTTTAGACTTGGTCACACATTGTGCCAAGTTCATGGTGTCCGCCGTATCCGCCAAGTCCGCTGTGACCGGGCGGACTTGCTGTTTGCCTTTGGTCGTGGACTTGTGGCGGATTGAGGTGTGGGTCTTGCGGACTGCCTCGGGTTGGTGCGGACAGCCATTGAAGAGGGTTTGCTGTCCTGAAGCAGTTGAAGCTTTGCGGGCTGGTGCTTTGTCCGCTTAGCTTGGGCGGACTGGAGAGGGTTCGTCAATGGTTGCCTTGCTCCTGGCGGTTTTCCTTGGTGACCGGCTAAGTCCTCGCGGACTGAGCGGACGGTGGTTTGTATTCGCGCAGACTGGGGCGGTGTCGCTATCTCTTGGGCGGTGACCACACTCCTCACCTGGCCTATAAATAGGACCCTCCTGGCACATCTACAGTAACCTGAGTAACGTGAGTGAACAGTAAATTGGGTTGGGCGAGTGCTGCTGTCTGTGTTTTCCAGTCCGCGCAGATTGTTTCAGGCTGACGGTTTGCTGTGTGCAGGTCGCGCGGATAACTTCAAGGAGCCAGGAGTTTGGCTGTGACTTCGGTCAAGTGCTTGGAAGTGTGCGGTCTCTGCGGACTCAGCAGGAGGTCGCTCTGCGGCTTGTCAGTTCTGTTTCAACTTTCCAGCTTCAATAACCTGTCCGCCGGCTTCAGGCGGGTAGGGGAGTTCCTCTGTTCGGGTTCAGCAGGAGGCGAATAATGGTGTGTCCGCGCGGCCTCGCGGTCTCGGCAGACTCCGTGGTATTCGGCGGATTGCAGCATAGCTTGGGCGAGCTCAGCGGTCTCGGCGGTCTCGGCGACCTCGCGGTCTCGGCGGACTGGAGTGCTGTCCGCCCGGCTTGTTTTTTGGTTCTTTCTGTTTACAGCTGTAATACTAGCGAAATCATGTCTCGCTATGTATGCCTCGGATTGTAAAGAAGTGAATGCATAATAAGACCTTCTTGTGCTTCCATTGTTTTGTTGGGTGCAACCTCTAGTCCTTGGGTTTTCCGCAGGTTCAGCGTGCGAACTGGGTAGTTCCGAAGATATTAATTTGGCGTTTCGGCTATCTTGTTGACCACGTTGAGAAAATCTAACAGTTATGGCCGCCCCTAACCCTGCCCCGGCGGCCGAGCGTACTATGTCTTATTACGCCCGGCCTAACCTTGATGATACTAGGTCTAGTATTGTTCGCCCTGCGGTGGCGAATAATAATTTTGAAATAAAATCGAGTGTCATTCAAATGGTCCAAAACGTCGTGCAGTTCGATGGACTGCCAGATGAGGACCCGAATGTCCACTTGTCCAACTTTTTGGAAATATGCGACACCTTCAAGATTAATGGCGTCACTGATGACGCCATTCGCTTGTGCCTATTTCCTTTTTCCCTTAAGTCCAAAGCCAAGGCGTGGTTGAATGCCCTCCCATGAGAATGTATCACCAAGTGGGCTGAGTTGACGGAGCGGTTCCTAACGAAGTACTTTCCGCCTGCAAAAAACTGCAAAGTTGCGGGCAAACATTTCTTCGTTTGTGCAAAACGATCCTGAGTCTCTATATGAGACTTGGGAATGGTTTAAGGAATTCCTCCACCGGTGCCCGCACCACGCGCTGCCAACGTGGTTGCAAGTCCAAATTTTTTTATAATGGGCTTAATTTTCAGACGCGTCAAATGATTGAAGCGGCTGCCGCATGCACACTAAAAAACAAAACCCCCGAGGCCGCCCAGGCTTTATTCGAAGAGATGGCTATGAACACCTATCAATGGAACGTCCCGTAGGGACGCCCAAAGCCGGCGGCTGGTCTTTTTGAAGTGGATGCCACTGCTCTCTTAACCCTTCAAGTTGAAAGGTTAACAAAGCAGGTGGCGGAGATGTCTGCTGCCTCCTCCACTCCACCTTGTTTTATTCCCTCCAACATCTGCGTGGCCGAAGAGTTCGTGGACTTCATAGGAAATTCGGGTCGTCCTTCCTTCAACCCCCAAAACATCAAGTTTTTGGCGCCGTTGCCAGGGAATGAACCCGGGTTACCCACGTGACAGGCGGGAATACTCACCACTATACTACAACGACCTGTTGCTGGGGAAAATGTGAGTATAAAAAAGTAGTAGTTTTAATTTTCTTAAAAAATACAAAATCTTTTTTTATGTATATATTAAAGACATAAACTTAAAAAAGAAGATAATAGTTCAAAAAATTCAAAAATATTCAAAAAAATTGAGTAAAACAAAACAAAAATACAAAAAAAAGATAATAAATAAAAAACACAAAATGATGATAAAACTATAAAAATAAAAAAAATGTTTTGAAACAAATAAATTAAATATTTCATCCTTAACTTTCCTGCTATCCAAAAATTTTGTTTTGAGTTTATTTATATGTGAATTTTACTAATTTTCTGTTTGCTATTCGTTTGTTAATTATTGAGTGAAAAATTTAAATAGTCGGGATTAAGTTTTAAAAAATTCATTATGCTTTGTTAAAAATAGCGAACTTGTTTTAGGGACTACTTCTAATTTTTTATTGATAGGAGCACGTGTACTATGTTAGAAAATAACGACTATATGATTCAATTATGTTTACTTTTAGATTTCTGAAAAATTGGAACATACAATTTATTAAGGTTGCTCTCAAAATTGTTTTTAATTAAAAATCTAGTTTTCCTTTGTCCCCTTACCTATCATGACCTAATTGGCATGATAAAATTTTTTATCCATAAAAGATCCTATGCCAATGGGAATAAGATTTCGTTCCGTAAATATATGCAACCAATAATTTAAAAAGATTATATGTTATGGAGTAAGCGGATAAAATTCATTACTCCTACACATATACATTGGATTAGTTTTATTGTTATGAAGTTGAATAGAAAAATGATATTAGGAAAATAAGATTTCATTTTCCTAATAATCCAAAAAGAAAAAAAATGGAGGTTCGAGAAAAAATTACCTCACCTCAAAATCAAAACCCTCTTCATAAACCAACATCAATCCCCTTAGCCAATTTCACGATTCTAGAATTAATTCAAAAATCTTTTTGAGAGCATAATTTGTAAATTACATTATTTCCGGTAAAACTCCTATAAGCTAAAAGTTCATATAATTCCAAACTAGTTTTGTTAATCTAACCAATACAATTACTGCTTTCTATTTGATTACATAAAGAAGTCTTTTGGCCAAAACTTTTGCGCTATTTAAATCATCTACATAATTTTATGACATAATTCTTACACCCCGTATATTTATTTAGATCACTCTTATAATTGATTAAGCGGTAGCTAAACTTAGAGTTTTTTCTATTCCTTATAAGTTCACCTCAAACTTTTGCTCTGTAATAGCAAAAGCTTAAGTATGGGGGTTTTTGATGAATTGTAAATATACGTATTTTTGTGTACATTAATTTAGTCGTTTTCATCGTTTTTACTTATTTTGTTCAATAAAATGCTCCTATTTTTGTAAATTTACTACTAACTTATTTTATTTTTCAGGAAAGAAAATAAAAATCTGCCAAAACAGTGCTGACACGCACGTGTTCCCGGGGTCACGCCCGTGACTAGGGCATGACTCCTCTTCCCGCTCGACGATTTTTCAACTCGACACTTTCCGCTCTACGTTTGTCGAGTGTCAACACCAACCGACATGCCCAGCGTCATGCCGTGACCTGGGGTGTGACCACTCCATCTGGCTCGAGAAGACCTGCGCGGCGACTTTTGACGCGACCCGCGCCTAGATCCACCTCCCCGACACGCCTAATATCACGGCTAATGTCACGCCCGTGACACAGGGCGTGACCGCCACATCTTCAGCTTGAAGTCAACTTTGTCGTCAAATCGCCGGCTGCCTTCGCAAATAGTATTGACACGCCCGCCGACACACCCGTGTCGGAGGGCGTGTACTTAGATTTTTTTTGCTATAAATACCCCACTTCTGTAATGACCAAGGGTTCACATTTTTGAGTCACTTTAGTGTGTTTTGTGGGCTGCATCCGTGGATTCCTTTTCTATGTAAGGAGATTTCTCCCCCCTTCCTTTCATGTTTGTTTTTGCTTTAGCTTTTGCTTTGTAATAGCTTTGTAATAGTCTATTTTAATTAATAAAAATGTTAGTTTTCTCTTCTTAAATGGCTTTGGAATGAACTTATGTGCCCACTTTTCTTCTCATTTTATCCTTAGTTTCTCCTTTGTTTTTCTCTTTATGAAAAGTGTGTGTGTGTTTATGAGTGTAACATGTTTATTATTCATGTTTTTAACTTGTCTTCATGTTAGGTTTTGTAGTAGATTTCATTTCCAAATCAAATGTGGTATGATAAGTTTTTCTCTTTTTCATCATGTCCTTTTCTTAAGAGCCTTATGCTTTCATTCTTATGTATTTTTAAAAGAGTTTTGAAAGTGATTTTGATTTTCTTTACTTAGCTTTTTTTTGTAGGATTGTAAATTTTTTTTTGTTATTTTCATTTTCTTTTCACTTTTTAATAGCTTTTATGAAAACATAAGAATGAAAAAATTGTTATTTTAATTTTTAAAGAACTTTGGTTTTTGATTTGTTTTGAAAAACTTTTGTTCTCTTAAAATTCTAATTTGTTCTTTTTATTTGTTTTTGGTAAAATGTGAGTATAAAAAAGTAGTAGTTTTAATTTTTAGGTAACTTTCATTTTGTTTTCAAAATTGTGTCTGAGAGTGTAGGAGTTAGGATTTCATTTTGATCTTTAAGATTTCATGTTGTGTGTGCATGTATGAGAATAATCTTTATGCTTTCTTTAATTTATGAAGAGTGTGTGAGTGTAGGTGTTAAATTTTAATGCTTTATTTTCATGCTTTATTTTATCGCTTTCTTCAATTATGTAGAGTGTGTGTGTGTAGGAGATAAATTTTCAAGCTTTATTTTCTTGCTTTCTTTCAATTTATGTAGAGTGCGTGCGTGTGCGCATTTATTTCCGCCCACTCGTTAAAAGTTAAATGACGTGTTTTTATTTCCCGCCTACTCGTTTGAGTAGGACTTGTAATTTTCTTTATTTCCGGCTACTCATTTGAGTTAAATGACATGTCTTTATTTCTCTGTATGTTTTTGAGCAATACTTGTAATTGTATTTATTTCTACCTACTCGTTAAGAGTTAAATGGCGTGCCCTTTATTTCCCGCCTACTCATTTGAGTAGGACTTGTAATTTTCCTTTTTTGTAACTTAGTTTCTATTTATTTATAATTTGAAGTGTGCGTGAGTTCTTTTTAGCTAACTTTTCAGCTTTCTAAATGTTTGTTATATTTTATGTCCTCTTCTTATAATCCTTTAGCGTTTAGTCTCGAACTCGTGCCTCATCAAATTATAAAGCCATCCCCATACCAATGTGTGGCTAATCGCTATTAGCCTCGGCATTGAAGAGCATTGAGACATTTAAAATAATTCGTAATAATTAAAGCTCTTTATTTTCACTTTAATTTAAGCACTTAAGGTTTGCCCCGGGTTAATGACGCGTAGGACCACAAATCGATGTGTGGGCCCATTTCCGTTATCCATACGCTAGCTAGCCGAGAGGCCGTGCGTATGGACAAATCACCCATGGGTAAATAGAGTTGCGTGCATACCCTCGAGAGAGGACAAGCGTAATTCTACCGGATTGGGTTCCCAACCCAATAACGGGGTTCTTAGCATAAAGCGAGCGTTAAGAGGAATTCTTCGTCGGACTAATGTTAGGTCGAATAGTCTTAGCGTTCAGGTGAGCGATATCCCTATAGCTAGGTGAGCTCACATTTGTGTAACCTCCATGACCAAGTTGCCTTTTATTAATTTGAAAACTAAGTCCTATAATTATTAAAAGTTATTTTTATCTTAATCTGATTCGATGCCGAGCGTTAACCCTCTATCGAATTTTTCTAAATCATTTTTTCGCTCTTTTACTTTTTCTATCTTTACTTAATTAAAATCTCAACCTTACTTTTAGTAAAATAATAGTCCTCCTGGAGGAGTAAGAATAGTCAACCCGACCCTGAGAATAATATGACCTCGGTATTCCCCCGAATATCGAGTACTACTTGCGATAGGTGACCTTGCCTCGTCTAGCACGCCCGCGGCGATCGACTCACCGAACCAACCACAGTAAGAGTCTCTTCGCGGGCCCATCAATGATCGTGTGCCGGTGGAGTATGGGCTAACGACGAAGGTTAGGCCCATTCGGATCGAGGATCGCGACGATAAACAGTTGCAGAACAAGACAATCGGGATGGTCAATGTCTGGTGGGATAATTATGGTCATGAGGAGCTAACAAGGGAGCAAGAGCAGACAATGCGAGCTGAGTTTGGACTTATGGCCATACAATTATTCTTTTCAAGAGTGGCTTCCAAACATCGGCGTGCAGGCCTGCCACACATGAACAAAACACAATATTGTTCAACTTAGCCTTCAAGGCCTAGCAGTAGCAACAACAACAGCAGGGACTTCAACATTTATATGTCCCACTCGGCTCTCCAGCAGCTGTACAAGGACAACCCACCCAACAGTGGCAAATAAGGCAACGATCAACATTCAGCTGACCAATTTATAACGACCCTACCCCTTTCCCGGGGCAGTGGTATTCCTTCACTGCAGGCATAACAATTCATATGCAGATATATACATATCACACATTGTGCTCTCACGCACAAACATTCCATCACAACTATCAGCCACGCGGACCGACTATTCGTGCACTCAAGGCACATTCTTGGTGTACCGACGAACAAGGGTCCCACCACCATATCAGGGCTGAAACCCAACGGTAAAATTGAGCATTTGCTCTCCCTGGCATGCAACTAGAGACTTTAGTCTTAGTGGTACGTAGGCCTAAGACTCTCGCTATGCGCTCCAACAGACCGCACTTTCAGGTCTGCAAGTCGGACGGACATAATGTAGGTCGAATCAACCATCCCCCATTGCTCAAGTTGGCTTACCATCAATGAATACCAACGTACTCGCGGCTAAGTAAAAGGCGCGGATCGGTTTCACCTTACCTGTTTGGCATAAAGCCTTTTGAAGAGCTCATCAAGCTCACATATAGCCAGACTGTCCCTAAGGGACTGGCTTCACATTCATAGGTTAGCTAGGAGCCACGCCTCGCATTAGCGACAGAACTCATATTCCATCCCTAGGCTTAACCGTACATTCATAGTATACACTTGAGAGTATTTTCCTGGACTGCCAAGCCAGTACTTCCTGCTACTACCCTTCACAGGCACAACCTATCAAGCATCATAAGCATTACAAGCATCAGAGAGTCTTTTACTGGACTTCCACACCAGTACTTCCTGCTACTGCCCTTCACAGGTCCAACCTATCGAGCATCACAAGCGTCACAAGGGTATTTTCCTAGACTACCACTCCAGTACATCCTGCTACTGCCCTTCACAGGTCCAACCCGTCGACTCCATAAATGACACGTTTAACCACATAGTCTTCTACGTTGTACAGATGCATCATCATGAATCCAGACCAACCTTTACAAATGGGCTTCACACAACATGCCTATTCCATACTCCATTTCCGGATCTATATGCCAAACTATTGGGGATTCCAAGAATCAACCCAAGGGAATCCCTTAGAAATCCACCCTTTGGTGGGGGAAACCTATGCATATGCCAAAAGGAAGGACTTCACATGTCCTAGGAAGAAAGATCGTTACCCTTGACGATCGCTTCAGAGCCATGGAATTCTAGCCAGCTGGAAAGCACCACAACGACCTTGCCTCCACAACACTGGCCTCAGATCTCAGCAGCTCCACCGATGGCCAGCTCCCCTCTCCTCCTCCTTCCTCTCTCTTCTCTCTCTAGTTTCTTAGAAAGAGAGTGGCTAAGATGAAAATGAGATTTTCCTTCTTATTCTCGGCCTTAAAGCAGCAGGGAGGAACTTGGGGCCTCAGATCCTAGCTGTGGAAAATGGACGGCCACGATTCATCCACAAAATCTCTAATTTTTGGCTGATATGGCCTGTGACACGCCCGTGTCACAGGTCATGTCATGGGCATGTCACATGGTCGTGTACTCTTCTGGATTTGTAGGTTGTGTGCCGCTTAAGGTACACGGCCTACAATATGGGTATGTTAGAGGTCGTGTCAGCCAAAAATTAGATATTTTGTGGACGAATCGCGTCCGTCCATTTTACTCAGCTAGGATCTGAGGGCCCAAGTTCCTCCTTACTGCTTTAAGGCCGAGAATGAGAAGGAAAATCTCATTTTTATCGTGTCCACTCTCTTTCTAAGAAATTAGAGAGAGAAGAGAGAGGAAGGAGGAGAAGGAGAGGGGAGCCGGCCATCGGTGGAGCTGCTGAGTTCCGATTTGAGATTCGAGGCTAGTGCTGTGGCGGTAAGAACGTTGCAGTGCTTTCCAGCTGGCTAGAATTCCATGGCTCCGAAGCGATCATCAAGGGTAACGATCTTTCTTCCTAGGACATGTGAAGTCCTTAATTTTTGGCATAAGCATGGGTTTCACCCACCAGAGGGTGTATTTTTAAGGGATTCCCTTGGGTTGATTCCTGGAATCTCTAGTAATATGACATATCGATCTGGAAATGGAGTACGGAATAAGCATGCTGTGTGAAGCGCATCTGGACAGGTTGGTCTGGATTGGTGATGTTGCATCTGTACACTAGAGAAGACTCAGTGGTTAAACGTGTCGTTTATGTAGTCGACGGGTTGGACCTGTGAAGGGCAGTAGCAGGAAGTACTGGAGTGGTAGTACAGGAAAATACCCTTGTGATGCTTGTGATGCTCGATGGGTTGGACCTATTAAGGGCAGTAACATGAAGTACTAGTGCGGAATTCCAATAAAAGACCCTCTGATGCTTGTAATGTTTATGATGCTTGATGGGTTCTGCCTGTGAAGGGTAGTAACAGGAAGTACTGGCTTGGCAGTCCAAGAAAATACCCTCAAGTGTATACTATGAATGTACGGTTAAGCATAGGGATGGAAAATGAGTTCTGTCGCTAAAGCGAGGTGTGGCTCCTAGCTAACCCATGAATGTGAAGCCAGTCCCTCGGGGACAGTCTGGCTATGTGTGAGCTTGATAAGCTCTTCGAAAGGCTTTATGCCAAACAGGAAAGGTGAAATCGGCACGCTCCTTTTACTTAACCGCGAGTACGTTGGTATTCGGTGATGGCAAGGCGACTTGAGCGATGGGGGGTGGTTGGTCCGACCTGCGTTATGTCCGTCTGACTTGAAGACCTGAAAGTGCGGTCTGTTGGAGCACATAGCGAGTGTCTTAGGCCTACGCGCCATTAAGACTAAAGTCTCTGGCTGCACGCTAGGGAGCAAATGCTGAATTTTACTGTTGGGTTTCGGCTCTGATACGGTTGTGGAACTCGGGCTCACCGGTACACCAAGAATGTGCCCTGAGTGCAGGGATTATCGGGCCGCGTGGCTGACAGTTGTGATGGAATGTTTGTGTATGAGAGCACAATGTGTGATATGTATATATCTGCATATGAATTGTTATGCCTGCAAAGAAGGAATACCACTTCCCCGGGAAAGGGGTAGGGTCATTATAAATTGGTCAGTTGAATATTGACCGTTGCCTTGTTTTCCACTGTTGGGTGGGCCGTCCTTGTACATTTGCTGGAGAGCCGAGCGGGAAATATAAAGGGTGAAGTCCTTGCTGTTGTTGTTGCTGCTGCTAGCCCTTGAAGGCTAAGTTGAACAATATTGTGTTTTGTTCATGTGTGGCCGGCCTGCGCGCCGTTGTTTGGAAGCCACTCTTGAAAAGAATAACTGTAAGGCCATAAGGCCAAACGATCTTGTATTTGGAGGACATTCCTATATGTATATATGTTTGTTTATAACAGTGGACATTCATGGTTGTAGTTCTGAATTTTTGTTAAAAGCTTCCGCTAGCATGCTATGAGTTAAGATGCGCTACTCTGATATCATCTCGTGACTTTGCCGCCTGTTTTGTGGCATATGATGTGGGGCCCCGACCGGACCTTCTATTATATGCTATATGAACGGCTGGAGTCGTTACACTGGATCCCCTGGAACAGTACCCAAACTCCCAACTGGTGTCCCTGGTATTATGCCCATCAGGTTGTTAGTTTAAATCTAAGTATTGATCCCCTCCCCTCCCCTATGACACCTAGGCACTGCACGAGAAGGAAGGAAAGGGAAGTACGAAAAGTGGGGAGTAACAAAAGCAGGTGACAATGGACCTAACTATCGTATGATAAAAGTATCTATCATATAAATGTCAAGTATATGAACATAAAATAAAGGAAGCAGTGTAGTAAGTGCAACATATAAAGTATAAGTAGAGCATGTAATCATACAAAAAAGTAACCTTAGTTTATAAGAATGCCCATACAGACTTATGAGTTAAGGGGTCATTTTGCATGGCTCCCATCGTATAAGCTATCTCATACTAGTTTATACAATGGGGTTTCAGGTTATATGCAGGTTTGTGTGTTGTGATATGTTATGCCATGATTCATACAAGTGCAACACATGCACACGACTCTATGCATGTTGTGTGAAGCCTACCCGGACATGTTTGTCTGGATCTGTGATGTTGCATTGCATAGATGCCAGAGAAGACTCCGTGCAATTGATTGTTTTTCGGGTTTTCTACACGGTAGATTGCAACAGGGAGCCTTGGGGACTAACCCTAATGTGCACCCGGAAAACTGGGCAGGTGCGTGAACTTGCCAACAAGGAGGCCTGAGAGCCAACTTGAACATAACTGAGTTATGTGAAATTCTGTGACGAAAATGGGACTCGGGAGAAGTTTGACCTGCGCAAATGGCTTAAATTGTCGTTGCGACGTGAGCACGGGTTAGATGGAACCGTACCCATATCTATGTCGTTCGGGTTAAAGAGACCTAAGGTTACGTGGCACTTGCCGTTGGCATAGATGAGAGTCTTCGGCGGTCCATGGCTTAAATTGACGTGACCCATGCCGGGAAAACAAATTGCTCATATGTTTGGCCGTCAAAGTGGCGGTGGTGCGTCCGGAATGTCCATGGCTTTAACTGACGTGACATCGACCGGTTCACCGAGAATGTGCCCTGAGTGCACGGGGTGTGTGGCCGTGTGAGCCTACGCCTGTGATGAAATGAATACTATTATATTGCTCGCTTGTGCTAATAAAACTGCAGGGAAGGAGCATTGCCGCCCCGAGTTGGGGGCGGGATCGTTATAATTTGGTCAGCATTGCTGACCGTTGCCTTTTTGTTTTCCACCGTGCGGTGGTTATGTTGCTTGCAGGTGCTGCTGGACCATGCGGTCAATAGCGGGCTAAAGCCCAAATGCGAAGCCGGCCCTTGAAGGCCTAATTGGAAGTGTTTACTGCTTTATTCATATGTGACCGGCCTGCGTGCCGTGGTTTATAAAACATGTAATGTGAAGTGAAACATTTTGTAAGGCCTTAAGGCTTATTTTGGGTATTTTGTATAACATTCCTAATTTGTATTAGTGGACATTCATGCTCTAATGCTGGGTTCTTTATTGCAACTTTTATAAACTGCTTCCGCTAGAATGCTCTGTATAGGACAATGAGATTGGTTGGATGGTTTCCATAAGTAACCACCCGGTCTGTCTGTGGCATACGGCGTCGGGCCCCGGCCGGACCTACTGCTATATGCTATGTGACGGATAGGGGGTGTTACACAAAGCATTCTAGCGGAAGCAGATTAATAAGTTGCAATAAAGAACCCAGCACAAAAGCATGAATGTCCACTAATACCAAATAGGAATGTTGTACATACACAAGTACATGCCTTAAGGCCTTACAAAATTGTTCACTTCATATTACATGTTTTACAAAGCACGGCACGCAGGCCGGTCATACATGAATAAAAGCAGTAAACACTCCAATTAGGCCTTCGAGGTCCGGCTTCGCAAATTGGGCTTTAGCCCGCTATTGACTGCTTGGTCCAGCAACACCTGCAAGCAACAAACCACCGCACGGTGGCAAAACAATGCAACGGTCAGCAATGCTGACCAAATTATAACGATCCCGCCCCCAGCTCAGGGCGGCGATGCTCCTTCCCTGCATTTCATTAGCATAAGCGAGCAATATTTCAATATTCATTTTATCACAGACGTTTGCTCGCACGGCCACACGCCCCGTGCTCCCAGGGCACATTCTCGGTGAACCGGTCGATGTCACGTCAATTAAAGCCATAGATATTCCGGACTCACCACCGCCACTTTGACGGCCAAACCCATGAGCATTTTGTCTTCTCGGCCTGGGTCACGACAATTTAAGCCATAGGCCGCCGAAGACCCTAATCTATGCCAACGGCAAGTGCCACGTACCCTTAGGTCTCTTTAACCGAACTACATAGAACGGGTACGGTACCATCTAACCCGTGCTGACATCGCAACGACAGTTTAAGCCATATGCGCGGGTCAAACTTCTCCCGAGTCCCATTTCCGTCACATTTCACATAACTTGGTTATGTTCAAGTTGTCTCTCAGACCACCAAGTTGGCAAGATCACGCATCCGCCCAGTTTTCTTGGTGCACCTTTGGGTTAATCCCCAAGGCTCCCTGTTGCAATCTACCATGTAGAAAACCCGAAAAACAACCAATCACACGGAGTCTTCTCCGGCATTTATGCAATGCAACATCACCGATCCAGACCAACATGTCCGGATATGCTTCACACATCATGCATATGTCCGTTCTCGCTTACGGACTCTACACAGTGGGTACTTTACATATCTACCCGAAGGAATGCCTCCAACTCACCGCAAACTCACGAGAGCGGGCTTCCTATGCAAAGAAGGAGAGCTTCACATGCTCAAGTAGAGAATCGTTACCCTAGTGTTCTTCCTTGGCGCCATGGAAATGTAAGCGGATGAAAAGCACCGCACTCTCTTTGCCTCCATGGATCCGGAGTCGGCTCGCGATTTGGAGCTTTGAAGCCCCTCCAATGGCCGGATCTAGCTTCTTCTTCCTTCCTTGGCTCTCCTCTCTCTCTATACTTTAGAAAGATAACCACTTAAGTAAAACTGAGGGTTTCAAAGGTCCAATCCCGGGTATATCCCATCAGGAACAACCCCCAGCCGTTGGATCACCAATTAAAGAAACGAACGACTTTGATTCGGGCCTGAAATGTACAATCTGGACCAAACCCGGCCTGGCACACGCCCGTGTCTAGGGCCGTGTGCCTCATTCGCCGTCAAAATCGACGCGCCTGGAACAACACACGGGCATCGAATATACCCGTGTTCGACCTGACATGCCCGTGTTCCACCTGACACGGCCGTGTGGCCGGCCGTGTACCCCCATCGATTTATCCCAAAAACAACCCGAGAACTACACGGGTTCTAGGACACGCCCGTATCCTAACCCATGTCCACTCGAACATGCCTGGGCTCTAGGCCGTGTGCACTGTCTCGACACTCGACACTTCGTCGAGCGAAGTTCGTCGACCTCACGACATGGCCTTGGACATGCCTGTATCCTAGGCCGTGTGCCTTGTCTCGACACATTGTCGAGCAAAACTCGTCGACTCCCCGGGACGAGTGTCGACACTGGTCGACATGCCCTGCGACACGCCCGTGTCGCAGGCCGTGTGCCAAGTCTCGACACTTCGTCGAGCGCAAAACATGTCGACTTCGCGGGCTGAGTGTCGACACGGGTCGACACGCCCTGCGACACGCCCATGTTGCAGGCCGTGTGCCCTGACTCGACACAACGTCGACTGAAATTCGTCGACCTCTCGACCAACTCGACGACACAAGCCTGACACGCCTTGGGACACGCCCGTGTCCCAGGCCGTGTGCCTCCTGCCACAACCCAAAACTGGCACAAAACGTCACCCGTCACTCTTTTGAGTTTCATGGCGTTACAGGAAGAGTTTCATCCATCGGAAGGCATCCGAATACTTAATATTGCTTAAAGGATTTTGATACTTAATTAACTCTTTAATCAAGGTTAACACTTAACCAATGTGTACATCCACAAACAAACAAAACAACATACATAATCTGAACATCTAGAACACTTATAAATCTTTAGATCTACATGTACTGGACATGATAAACATGAACTCCACTTACACAATAGACAAGCTCGTCACTCAATGTGTGAGATTCAAAATCTACCACATAACTTGTTTCACAAACCGATAAGAGTTATGGTTACTATTAAGGATTATCAACAAAGAAATCACATACATTCTTTGTGGAGTTCCAAGAATAGATTTAAGCATTTTAGAACACTTCTAAAATCTCCAAATCTACATGCCATTTATTTAGAAACTTCTGAAACGATGAATATTGTCGGCAACCTCCCTCTGATACCACTATTGGGTTTCACTAGACGACACAAAATTTGTGCACGCAGCGGAAAAAGAGAACAAGAAAAATCCAAAAGGTTCGGATCTGACAATATTCATGAATCAAGAAGTAAAGCTTGCTATGAATAAAATTAGCTTCGAGGGATTTAGTCTATACTCTACCAAGATGCTCTAGAAAAGTCATCTGGCCACTTAGCAGCTTGCGTTTTGAGCGTAGAAATAATATCTTCACGTCTACAGGAAATCCACACGATCAGGAGAACCCGCAACTACTTGTCGAACAAGAACCAGGTCGAGCGAGGACACTCAACATCTCCACAGATTGCTAGATCAGTTAGAGGAGAGGCGGCGACAACACTGGCCGAGATAGGTATCAGCGACAGCGGCGGGATCGTTGAAAGGCTTTTGTAGGCTTTCTAGGGCTTCCATCTTATTGCACAGTCCGGCTCGTGTGCTTGACAGAAAATCGCATCTAATTGTGCAGAGGAAACACTAAAACATCCTATTTAAACCAAGGAAAAAACAAAACAGCCTCGTCGCTATTGGAATACCCAGACTTAGAATCTAGAAATTCGACCAGACAACACTTGTCTCGACGAATCGTCGCATATCTATAGAATACACGACGAATCATCAAGTAACAACTCATACTCAATGAATTGTCGATGTTGAAACCGAAATTTTGTCTTTGTAGAGTTCGGGGTCCCAAACTAGGGGTGACCGTGAACGTACTACACTAAAGTGAATGATCTAGGCACAAGATTAGGAACTCCAAGGACAGACCCAAGGTCTAATCGCGGAGGTCCCATCGCATACCCGAAAGACTAATAAATTCTTCCCCTCCCATGCCAAAGACTGAGCTAAGGCACCTTCGGAGGGCTCTCTTGGCCGACCGAAATATCTAAGGAGAAACTCAAGACCAACTCTCTCCTATCCAGAGGTGCCTCCTTGGGACTATGTAAAACGCTCTTCATGTGCCCTACCAATGGCGTAACCTTGCGGAACAGTTCTACTTTATGCAGCCCCAATTGGACCGCCAATAATGTAACTCCGCTGTTCTGAAAGGCTATTAACAAACTCTCAAGGGCTTCCCAGCAACTTTACCTTGAGGTCCCCATGGGGCGAGCGGTTCATGAGAATACCGCTTGCCTAAGACGAAAAAGAAATTAACATACATAAGGCATCACATGTGTTTTAATTTACAGGACTATAAATTCCATACTTCGGCACGCAGACCGGCAACATAAGCAAATTAGGCCTTCTAGGGCCGGCACAAACTTGGGCTTAAGCCTGCTACTTCCCGCTTGATACTGCAACACCTGTATGCCAATGTCTCGACAAGCGGCTGCTAGCTAAACATCAGTCGACTAAAAGCGAACCAATTATATTGCACCTACCCCTTTTTCGGGGTGATGATGCTTATTCCCTGCAAATAGATAATATACAACTTCCTCAGAGTCTCCTCTGGGAAGCCCAAAACATCACCAATCTAGCTTACACGTCAGGATGGGCTTCACACCGCATGCCTAAATCCATACTCACGCTTCCGAATACTAAATGCAATTAACTGTGGGGATGTACATATCAACCCGTAAGATATCACCCTTCACCCACCCACTGGTGGAGAGGGACTTCCATGCAAATATGTTAATTGGGGGCTTCAACTGCCCAAGAAGAAACTCTGTTACCCTTGACGCGTGTTTTGATGGAGCCGCAACCGTATATCTTGCATGAGGCTCGATGCTCAGTGACTGTAGCGACTGTCCATGCTTGGATCCAGTCTCCACCTTGGGGTTGGAGGCTCCAGGATATTGTTTCCCATGGCCAAGCGTCTCCCTAGCTAATCATGTTCTGGACGACGCCGAGAATGAGACTCCCGACTATTCTTGCTGAAGGCGGTGCCGAAAGAGGAGCTCCTGGACGACCTAGCTCTAGGTGGAGACGGGAGGGTAAATCCCAACCTGTCTTGCTGTGGGCAGCGACGGGGAAGATCCCGGCTAGCCTTGCTCCAGGCGTCTGCGACGGGGGAGAGCCAGGGCTCGGCTTCTACAGGAAGTGATAGGAGAACAACTCCTCGGTTTCTCTCACTCCATGCGGCGATGGCCGAGAGTAGGGGGTCGGCTGCTGCTTGATCCAGGCGGCTGCGACCAGATATGACTGGGGATCGCAATCGGGAGCCGGTTCGTGCGCCGCCTCTACTGAAGAACCCCAATCAGGTTTTTAGGGTTGCCCCGTCCTCTGTCCTGGACCCAATCCTCCTCCCTCTTCTTCTCCTACTTATATATATATAATAAATATATTATAATATTAAACATATAATTATATATAATAAATATATATTTATAATATTAAACATATAATTATATATAATAAATATATATTTATATATATATAGACCTAATCAACTTAAAGCCTTTACATATAAAATCTCCACAAGCATGTACGAGTGCTCACACGTCCTAGAACGGGGCTGTACCAAATCATCGCCCATAGCATACCCCTACCATGTTGTCTGGGGAGGGTCCCACTTGGCCGGGTACGGGGTTGTACATAATCCCCGCTCTTTTCGAGCGAGTTCCACACTCGGAAAGAAATGTCCAACCCCAAGTATCCGGCGAGTGGGAGCCGACCCAAAAAGAATTGAGAGAATTCCTCACTTGGAGATAAGGGGGGGGGGGGCTACACCAGGGGCTTACTTTTAATAGTCCTATTAGATATTTCAACATGAGTATCACTAGCCTGTGTTTTTCCTCCAAGGCTCATCATCAACAACATACGTAATATTTAATACACTGCAACATAACTAATAATCAATTCTTTTTATAGACGGGGAAAAGGCACACCTGTTCCTAAAATTAAAGACCCCCGAAATATCCACACATAAAAAACAACTACAATCCTAAAATTCACTAACAAAATTACAATTTGTCCACGTCTTTATGAGTGGCCCTTATCAGTATCATTGAAACACTTAGTATTTACTTCTCCAAGATTTGAAATTTCCTCTATAGATTTAAAGAAATAAAAATAGCTTCTTCCTGATACTAGTCACATGCCACCTTCACACAAAATCTGGTTGTGAACATAATTGAGCTAAGGGTCAGCCTATCTAACTTTCAGGAATGATGATATGCTTAAGGTGAGGATGATCTCATAAGAAATTTCCAACATATCATAAGATTTATGTTCTTGAAAAATCAGTACCACTCCAAATCTTCAAAACTGACAAGTTTTTTTATTAAAACAAAGTTGTTTTCTTCTTAAGAAAAAATAAAACAAGTACTCTTGGTCAGGACAAAACCACATGACTCTCAACGCAAAGGAAACATGGCCAACTCTTTCAAGAAGAAATAGTCCACCATTCATGTGACATGTTCTTAACTCCCCATTATTTTTATCACAATTACTTAATTGTTCAAAACTAGAATATGTATGAGATACATGGTCAGTATAAAACAAATATTTGAGAGCAAGGCTCTTCCAAAGGAAAAATACGAGAGCAGAAGTAAATTATTAAATTTTTTTGTGCAATGAACATGGGAATCGAAGGGCGATGGAATATACAGCTCGAAGTAACTTTAAACTCCAAACAACCCCCCAACCACCGTGTGAGCCTACAACACTGCCAGCTAAGTGAGAGCCTGGTCAGTGGGTCTGCTTGGGGTCTCCTTTCCAAACAATCTCCAACCACCGAGTGAGCCTACAGCCCTGCCAAATAGTTGAGATACAGGCCAGAGGGTCTTCTCGGGTTTCCTCTCCAAACAACCTCCAACCACTGTGTAACGCCCCGAAACTCGAAAGAGCGACGAGAGGCATTTTGGGCCAAATCTGGTATTTGGCAGGGGGCACACGGCCTGAGACACGGGCGTGTCCCAGGGCATGTCAGTCTCGAGTCGATGATTTGGCTGCGATGTCGACATTTTGCGCTGGACGATGTGTCGAGACGGGGCATACGGCCTAAAACACGGGCGTGTCTCAGGGCATATCGAGCCCGTGTCGACGATCGGCACGGGGAGTCGACATTTTGCGCTCGACGATGTGTCGAGACAAGGCACACGACATAGGACACGGGCGTGTCCAAGGCAGTGTTGTGTGGTCGACGAACTTCGATCGACGAAGTGTCGAGACTGTGAACACGGCCTCAAGCCCAGGCGTGTTCAGGTGTGACACGGGCGTGGACACGGGCGTGTCCAAGACCCGTGTGAGTCTCGGGTTGTTTTCGAGGCTGTGTCTATGGGGGCACACGGCCGACCACACGCCGTGTTAGTTGGAACACGGGCGTGTCAGGTTGAACACGGGCGTGTCGGATGCCCGTGTGCTTTTTAAGACACGTCGATTTTGATGGCGAATGAGGGACACAGCCCTGGACACGGGCGTGTCACAGGCCGTATTCAGCTCAGGTTTTACTTTTCAGCTACGAATCGTTGACATTCGTTTCCTTATTTTGGGATCCGACGGTTGGGGGTTGTTCCTACTGGGATATACCCGGTATTGGGCCTTAGAAACCCTCATTTCACTTGAGTGGTTCTCTTTATAAAGTATAGAGAGAGAGAGGAGAGCAAAGGAGGAAGAATAAGCTTAGATCCGGTCTTTGGAGGAGCTTCGGAGCTCCAAATTGCGAACCGACTTCGAATCTACGGAGGCAAAGAGAGTGTGGTGCTTTTCATCCGCTTACATATTCATTGCGCCAAGGAAGAACGCTAGGGTAACGATTCTCTTCTTGAGCATGTGAAGCTCTCCTTCTTTGCATAGGAAGTCCGATCTCGCGAGTTTGCGGTGAGTTGGAGGCGTTCCTTCGGGTAGATATGTAAAGTCCCCGTTGTTTAGAGTCCGTATTCTAGAACGGACATAGGCTTGATGTGTGAAGCCTATCCGGACATGTTGGTCTGGATCGGTGATGTTGCATTGCATAAATGCCGGAGAAGACTCCGTGCGATTGTTTGTTTTTCGGGTTTTCTACGTAGTAGATTGCAACAGGGAGCCTTGGCGATTAACCCTAAGGTGCACCCGGAAAAAGGGGCGGATGCGTGATCTTGCCAACTTGGTGGCCTGGGATCCAACTTGAACATAACCGGGTTATGTGAAGTGTGATGGAAATGGGACTCGGGAGAAGTTTGACCCGTGCATATGGCTTAAATTGTCCTTGCGATGTGAGCACAGGTTAGATGGAACCGTAATCATTCTATGTCGTTCGGTTAGAGCCGTTGGCATAGATGAGGGTCTTCGGCGGTCTATGGCTTAAATTGACGGGACCCATGCCAAGAAGACAAATTGCTCATATTTTTGGCTGTCGAAGTGGCGGTGGTGAGTCCGGAATGTCTATGGCTTCAACTGGCGTGACATTGGCCGGTTCACCGAGAATGTGCCCTGAGTGCACGGGGTGTGTGGTCGTGCGAGCCAACGCCTGTGATGCAATATATATTTATATACTGCTTGGTTATGCTAATAAAATGCAGGGAAGGTGCATCGCCGCCCCGAGTTGGGGGCGGGATCGTTATAATTTGGTCAACATTGCTGACCGTTGCTTTTGTTTGCCACCGTGCGGTGGTTTGTTGCTTGCAGGTGCTGCTGGACCAAGCGGTCAATAGCGGGCTAAATCCCAAATTGCGAAGCCGGCCCTCGAAGGACTAATTGGAGTGTTTACTTGCTTTTATTCATGTATGACCGGCCTCGTGTCGTGGTATGGAAAACATGTAATATTGAGTAAACCATTTTGTAAGGCCTTAAGGCCTGTACTTGTGTATGTACTACATTCCTATTTGGTGTTTATTGGACATTCATGCTTATTGCTGGGTTCTTTTAATTGCAACTTATAAACTGCTTCCGCTAGAATGCTCTGTGTAGGACGTTATGATTGGTTGAATGGTTTCCATTGAGTAACCACCCAGTCTGTCTGTAGTATATGGCGTCGGGCCCCGGTCGGACCTACTGCTATATGTTATGCGACGGATAGGGGGTGTTACAATTTGGTATCAGACTACTGGTTTTGGTCGGGCTTAAGATGAATTCATGGACGAATTCTTTTTAAGGGGTGGTGAGAACATGTGTGTGCGTCATCGTTATAACAGTAAAAGAACCCATGAATGTCCACTTAGGAATGAAAATACACGTGTTTGGGGAACCTGTGTGTTCTTATAATTGTTGTTTGCAATTTTATTTGGTCGCTTAACGGTGTTTTGTACCACTATAGGTGACCAGAAGTGGCGCTGGGCCGTCGGAACGTCGAGTTTCTGAGGCTAGCAGTGCACCTAATGAAGCTCCTACAACACCTCCATCGGCTGAGACCATATGATTGGTGGCCGAAGCAATGCTTGCCATGATAAATACGCAGCCTACAAGGTAAATGCAGCAGCCCACTCCTGCGATGGAGCAGGTACCGCTGCAAGCGGCTGAGCAGAGAAGAGTGGAGCAGGTAGTAGAGGAACCGTTGGTGCCAAGGAGGGCAACCGAGAGACAGCTCAAGCATGTCATGAGCTTTAATCCTCCGGTATTCTCGGGGTTGGGAACCCCATCTCAGGCTGAAGACTTGCTCTCTAGGGTGAAGAGAGTCATGACAGCAACAGAGACAGAGGAGTGGCAAATGACCACCATTGCTACGTTCCTTCTGGATGGTGAAGAGAGATTGTGGTGGGAAGGATTGGAGCTGTATCTATTGAGAGGTAGGCAACTTGTTGATGTCTCGATGGAGGAGTTCTCGAGACTATTCTTGGCTAGATACCTCCCTTCAGTGCAGAGGATAGCGTTTCAGAACGAGTTCCTGAAGTTGGTTCAGGGTGAGAGGAGCGTGGATGAATATCTCCACAATTTTACTCAATTGAGTTGTTATGCTAGCTCCACCATAGCGGATGAGGAGCGCAAGATGAATCGATTCTACAAAGGGTTGTGAGATGAGTTGAGGCTACTACTCTCGGGGCCGATGATGCAGGGTTTCTTGACCTTGGTCAACACGGCCCTGTCCTTGGAGAAGGACATGAAGAATTTACAAGCAAAGAAAAGCTTGGGTGACAAGAAGTCTGAATTCAAAGTGCCGACTACTTCAAAGTCTGGCAATCGAAGATTCTTTAAGAAGTCTAGGACTTCGGGTCCAACTCCTTCTTCTGGTGCTTCTGGGGAGACTACGGGTCGAACCCCTGGTGCTTGCTATACTTGTGGAAAGTCGGGGCACTTTGCCCGCGATTGTTGGAGCGAACGTCCCAAGTCCGAGAGAAAGCCGGGAGGAACTTACGAAGAGAAGGGCAAGGCGGTGGAGTCGACTGCATCCCACTATGCTCCGGCCCAACCAATGGTGTATAATCTTGTCCAACATGAGGCCATCAAACAGGCGGATGTGGTGACAGGTACGGTTTAATTTATAGCAAGTTAATTTCTTTAAATACTTGTTATGCACATGTTACCTTACCACTGCTTGTTTAGGATTTGTTTTGATTTGTGAAAATCCGGCAAGAGAACTCTTCGATACAGGAGCTTCACACTCCTTCTTGTCCGAAGGATTTACATCACGCATCGGAGTACCTTCTTCGATGGCAATGGACAAGTTAGATGTGCTGCTACCGAATGGGTGTTCCATGTGCGCAGATAAAATCTGCGGTGTTAAGATTCGTATTGGGAATCAGGAGTTCGATCTGTAAGCGTCGTTACTTCCGTTGGTGGAGTTTCAACGTTATATTTGGCATGGACTGGCTCTCGAGCAGCAAGCCTATATCGATTGCGGTAGCAAGGAAGTTAGGTTGGGAGAAAAGTCGTGAGATGACTTTTACGGGCTTAAAAGGATCGAGCAAGATGTTGATGTCTGCTCTTCAGGTGGTGAAGGCGGTTCGTGCTGGTGCAGAGCTGTTCTTTACACTAGTGGAGGTTGCAAAGCGAAAGCCTATGTTGGATATTATATCAGTGGTAGCTGAGTACCCTGATGTGTTCCACGCAGACCTTCATGGAGCCCCGCCTCAATGGGAGATTGATTTCACGATAGAGCTCGTACCAGGTGCAAATCCTGTGTCACGCTCTCCATGTTGTTGGAGCAAGGGTTTGTGCGCCCAAGTTCTTCGCCTTGGAGCGCGCCGATCCTCTTTGTTAAGAAGAAGGATTGGAGCTTGAGGCTATGTATTGATTATCGTGTAACAACCCCATCCGTTCATATGGTATATTCTAGAAGGTCCGGCCGGGGCCCCACAGTATATAGCACAAAACAGGCGGTGAAGGTACAGGATGATATCAGAGTAGCGCATCGCACCTATCACAAATCATTCTAGCGGAAGCCTAACTACAACTGGAACTCCTCATGAATGTCCAAACATAAAACTTCACATTTTATACCATATAGGAATGTCTTACAAGAAGTACAAAAGAGTTGGCCTTATGGCCTATATAGGGCTTTCACACAGTGGCCTAAAACAATTGGCGCGCAGGCCGACCACACGAAAAGAAAACACACAACAACATCGAGCCTTCGAAGGCTCGCAACAGTAGCAGCAACAGCAGTAGGAACATCAACCTCTATGCGTCCCGCTCGGCTCTCCAGCACCTGTACAGGGACAATCCACCCAACGGTGGCAAACAAAAGCAACGGTCAGCGTTCAGCTGACCAAATTATAACGACCCTACCCTTCTCTCGGGGCAGCGGTTACTTCCCTGCAAGCATAGCAACATCACAAGGATGGTAATCTATATATATCATCAAATGTGCTTTCACGCACACAAGCCATCACAACCGTTCGCCACCCGGCCCAACGGTCCGTGCACTCAGGGCACATTCTTGGTGTTCTGGCAAAGCTCTTGCCCACCACCGTATTAGGGTCACAGCCCAATGGTAAATCTCTTGAGCATTTACTCCATGGAATGCAGCCGGAGTTAGTCTTCCTACACCGGGATGGCCCGTAGCCCCCCATTGTATCATGGCGCGCAGGCGAAGACTCTTGCTATGCGCTCCAACAGACCGCACCTTTTGGTCTCACGTCGGACGGACATAGCGCAGGTCGGATCCTCCACCCCCCGTTGCTCAAATCGCCTTGCATTCTCCGAGTACAGCGTACTCATGGCTATCAAAGGCGCGGGTTGGTCTCACCAATCCTGTTCCTGCATTCAAGCCTGGGCATATCTCGATACCCATTTCCTTAGCACAACAGCGGGTCTTTCCTGGGCCTCCCAGTACTTCCTGTGACTCTCTTCACAGGTGGACACCGCATAATCACAAATGTCAGGGGTCTTTCCTGGCTATCCTGCCAGTACTTCCTGTTACTCGATTCACGGGTGGACACCCTACGACATCAAGCATCACAAAGGGCATTTCCTGGTCACACCAGTACTTCCCGTGCTTCATTCACAGGTTGAACCCAAAAACATCACAAGGCTACTTTCCTGGGCTACCACCCCAGTACTTCTGCTACTCCTTTTCGCAGGTATAACCCGTAGACTCCTTAACCTACACGTTATCACAGAGTCTTCTCCGGTTCGTATGCAACATCACCAATCCAGACTAACCTGTCCAAATGGGCTTCACACAGCATGCCTATTCCGTACTCCATTTCCGGATCTATATACTAACAAAGGGGATTTCAAGCATCCACCCAAGGATTTCCAAAATCAGCCACCTCTTGGTGGGGGAAATCACAAAGCTATGCCAAAAAGAAGCCTTCATATGGCTAGGAAGAAGAGTCGTTACCCTTGACGACCGCTTTGGTGCCATGGACTCAAAGCTAGCTTGCAAGACTCGCAAGATCGTTTCCTCCGCAACGCCGGCTTCGGAACTCTTGTCGGTAAACCGCACCACCACCAGCAGCAGCCCCCTTTCCTCTTCCTCCTCCTTTCTCTCTCTCTTTCTCTCTTAACTTGAAGAAAGATTAAGGCAAAGGAAATGAGAATCATTTCTCTGATTTCGGCTTTAGGAAAAAGAGGAAGAGGCTTCAGCCCTTGCGATCCCAGCTGAAGGAATGGACGGCCACGATTTTGCCAAAAAACACAGATTTTGACCCGACACGGCCTCAGACACGGCCGTTGTGCCAGGCACGTGTGCCTCAAGCGGTGGTCAACCGACTTATCCAAACCAGTGACACGCCCATGGAACACGCCCGTGTCATGGGCCGTGTCACCAACACGCATTCGAACACGCCCGTGTCTGTGGCCGTGTGCCTGGGTGAAAAAATCCCAAATCATCCCGAGACTTCACACGGCCTGTGACACGCCCGTGTCCCAGGCCGTGTGCCCTGACACGGCACAAAGACACGCCCTGTCGAAATCCTTCGGCGGGCTGAGTTCGTCGACCCGATTTGACACGCCCTGTGACACGCCCGTGTCACAGGCCGTGTGCAACTTCTTGACACTCGACACACACGTCTCGACACTCGACGATCGTCGAGTAAAAATCGTCGAGCACGCACACGGCCTTGGACACGCCCGTGTCCTGGGCCGTGTGCCTCCTCTCGACACATCGTCGAGCGAAAAATCATCGAGACAAAGCCCGATCGTCGACACAACCTCGACACGCCTGCGACACGCCCGTGTCGTAGGCCGTGTCCTTTGACACGCCCTGGGACACGCCCGTGTCCCAGGCCGTGTCACCCAAAAATCCTGTTTCAGAATTTGGACTGTTACAATCTCCCTCTACTACAAAAATTTCGTCCTCGAAATTCAGACACAGGAAGACAACAGTAAACAGCAAGAAATATGTTACAACATACAAAATTTTATGTTACAACAACCTCTTTCTATTATTACACAAACAGCTCAGGGAACTCTTCACGCATGGTTTGTTCGCGCTCCCATGCACAGTTCTTCACGGCCAGAATTGTCCCACCGGACTTTCACCATGCCGCAGTCTTGTCCGTAACTGTTTCTCGACTCGATCTTCGATCTGAATGGGTCTAACTTGCATTGTTAGCCCATACTCCACCGGCACACGATCATCCGCGATCACTTGAGCTGGATCTTTCACGGCCTTCCGAAGCACCGAGATGTGAAAGACATCATGCAACCCACCCAAGTCTGCCGACAGAGCTAGCCGATAAGCCGCTTCACCAACTCGCTCAACCACTTCAAAAGGACCCAAATATCTTGGACTCAACTTTTTCAATCGTCGAATCCTGGAGACGCCTTTGAATGGCTTGATCTTCAAGTAGACCCAATCGCCAACCGCAAATTCCACGTTCCGGTGCTTGGCGTTGTAGTATTTCGCTTGTCGATCTTGAGCAATAAGTAATCGCTCTCGAATCGTCCGTATGGTTGAGTTTGCTTCCTCAACCTCATTTGGTTTACAAACCTGGGCATCGCCCTCTTCTACCCAAGCCAAGGGAGTATGACACTTCCTGCCATATAGAGCTTCATATGGTGTCATCCCAATGCTCTCCTGGTAGCTATTATTATATGCAAACTCGACCATATAGAGATGATCTTCCATCTCTTTCCAAAGTCAAGGGGGCACATTCGGAGCATGTCTTCCATTATTCTGTTGGTACGTTCAGTTTGGCCATCCGTTTGGGGATGAAAGGCCGTACTGAAAGTCAACTTCGTGCCCAACAGTCGGTGAACTAGCCTCCAATCATTTGACGTGAATCTCCCATCTCGATCACTTACGATGCTCCGAGGAACACCGTGAAGCCACACAATTTGGTCAACATATAACTTTGCCAAACTTTCAACTGAATTATCCCGCCTGTTCGGGAGAAAATGTGCTACTTTAGTTAGCCGGTCAACAATCACCCAAATGAAATCATTTCCTCTCTGCGATCTTGGCAACCCGTGAACAAAATCCATGGAAATATCATCAAATTTCCACTCTGGGATCGGCAGTGACTTCAAATAACTGCCCGGCTTTTGGCATTCCGCCTTCACCAACCCACATGTTTGGCATTTGGCTACATAAAGGGCAACATCTTTCTTGAGCCCTGGCCACCAGAAAAGCTTCTTCATATCGTTGACCATCTTTGTGCTCCCGGGGTGAATGAAATACTTTGTATAATGCGCTTCATACATCAGTTCTTCCCTCAACTTCCCCACACTTGGGACACACAAACGGCCCTCTATTCGTACAAGACCGTCAATCCAGGTGAATTTTCCCTCTGGCCCTTCATTCACATAGCGTAAGAGATCTTCATCCAACTCCGTTGCCCGTCGAACTCGGTCCGCCAGGTCACATTGCACCTCGATCCAGTTCAAACATACAGTGGCAGTGGAATTCTTGTCAACACAATAGATCTCTAACGCCTCCAACTCCTGGATAAGGCGTTTATCATGCCTTTGTAACAATTCGCTCTAGCCGGAACTCTCCGACTCAAGGCATCCGCGACAACGTTTCCCTTCCCGGGCGTATAATGAATCTCGAAAGTGTAGTCCCCAAGGAACTCCAACCACCTTCGTTGTCGCATGTTCAAGTCTTTTGCTCAAAAAGATACTTTAGGCTCTTATGATCAGTATAGATCTCCACCTTCACTCCATAAAGGTAGTGTCGCCACAACTTGAGTGTAAAAATCACCGCCGCTAGTTCCAAATCATGGACGGGATAATTTCGCTCGTGCACCTTCAGCTGGCATGAGCCATAAGCAATCACCTTTCCATTCTGCAAAAGAACGCAGCCTACGCCGCTCCCTGAGGCATCACTATAAATTACAAAGCCATCGGTTCCATGTGGCGAAGTCAACACCGGCGTCGTGGTCAACCGAACCTTCAGCTCTTCAAAATCTCGTGCGCACTCTGGCGTCCAAACGAACTTCTGATCTTTTCGCGTCAAGGTGGTTAGTGGCAAAGCGATCCGCGAGAAATTTTCCACAAATCTTCTATAGTAGCCCGCAAGTCCAAGGAAACTCCTGACCTCGGCCACGAAAGACAAGCTTGGCCACTCCTGTATGGCTCTTATCTTCGCTGGATCCACTGCAATGCCCGCTCCACTCACCACATGGCCCAAAAATGCCACTGACGATAGCCAAAACTCGCACTTCGAGAACTTGGCATAGAGCTGATTTTGCCTCAACGTGTTCAACACCAACCGCAAGTGAATCTCATGTTCAGCTTTGGACTTCGAGTACACCAGGATGTCATCAATGAACACTATCACAAACAGATCCAGGTACTCGCGAAAAATACGGTGCATCAAATCCATAAACACCTATGGGGCATTACACAGTCCAAATGGCATGACTGTGAACTCATAGTGCCCATAACGCGTTCCAAATGCGGTTTTGGGAATGTCACCTTCCCGAATTCTTAACTGGTAATAACCAGACTTCAGGTCCAACTTCGAATAGACGGTCGATCCCACCAGCTGATCGAACAACTCATCAATCCGGGTATCAGATACTTATTCTTCTCGGTCAGCTTATTCAGTTCACGGTAATCGATACACAACCGCAACCCACCGTCTTTCTTCTTTACAAAAAGCACAGGCGCGCTCCAAGGTGACATACTTGGGCGTATATAACCTTGCTCTAGCATTTCTTGGAGTTGAACCTTCAATTCAGCCATCTCTTTTGGCGCAACGCGATATGGCGAGCGGGCCACAGGTTTCGCACCTAGCACCAACTCGATCGTGAAGTCAATCTCCCGCTGGGGTGGTAGCCCAGGGAGATCCGCGGGAAACACATCTGTAAATTCTGCCACAATCGGAACCTCGCACAAAGTGGCCTTAGGCTCAACAGCCTGAATTAGTGCAAAGTAACACTCCGCACCCTTCCGAACAGCTTTGACTACCTGGAGTGCAGACATCAACGTCCCGCTCACTCCTCGCATACCCGCGAACTTGGTCTTCTGTTCGGTATTCTGGCCCAACGTAATTCTTTGGACTGGCAATCAATCATAGCATACTGCTCCGCAAGCCAATCCATCCCAAAAATCACATCGAATTCCGATATTGGCAAAACAATGCGGTTAAACGAAAATCCCGACTTCCTAACTGAACCGCCACATCGCAAGCTTGATCCACAAGCATCCAACAGCCATTCGGCAGTACCACTCTGACGCTATCTGTCTTTTCACGACTGGGTATCCCAAGCTGCGTCATAAACTCACTAGACAAAAAGAATGCGATGCACCTGTATCAAACAGTGCTCGCGCCAGCGTGTCCCGAATCATCACAAAGCCTATGACAAATATGTCACACACACAAACCGCAAACATAGGGGTACTAAGCAAAGCATACAACCAATAGCATATGCAAAACTAAACTCATACCTGTGACCACGTCACTCTGCTTGATGGCCTCTTGCAGGCCAAGATTGTAGACCCGGGGTTGCGCCTGCGAGGCAGAGGAATCCACCACCGCCTTTCCTTTTTCCGCATAAGATGCTCCCGCCTTCTTTTCACTCTTTGGCGGCATCCGACATCTCGCGCAATATGCCCCATTCGGCCACAATTGAAGCAGACCCGAGTATCTGGCTTGGAGGTCGCCCCTGATGTTGCTCCCGTTGCAACTGATGAAGGAGCTTGTCCACTAGGCTTGGACTTCTTACCCCATCTCTTCTTATAAAATGGTTTTCCCGATCGGGGCGCCTTCCACTCCGGTTGCGTCACAGCCAAAGTTCTCTTCCCTTGCACCCTCTTCATATCCTTCTCCAGCGCGGTCGCGGTGTCAACCAACGCTTGGAAACCTTGGTTCACAGAACTTGACACAAGGAACCTCAGCTCGTCCCTCAGTCCTTCATAGAACCGATTAGTCTTCCTCTGCTCATCATCAAAAATAGAACCCGCATACCGCCCCAAGCGAGTAAATTCATGTAAATAGGCGTCAACACTGCCATCACCTTGTGTTAACCTTTGGAACTCATTTTCCATGGATATCCGCTGAGCCGCAGGAAGGTGCTTCGCGAGGAAGAGCCTGGAGAATTCTTCCATCGATACTTGGGTTAACGGACGACCCGCCAAATGATGCAACTCCATCTCATCCCACCATAATCGAGCTTCGCCTTCAAGCAAAAAGGTAACTAAAGTAACTTTCTGGTGCTCCGCCGTTCCTATCGCCGTCATCACTCGCTTGACACGCGATAGCCAATCCTCAGCCTGCGTCGGGGTTCCCGCTCCCGAGAACGTAGGCGGATGGAAATTCAAACCGCGTAAGTTGCTTCTCAGCCGCTCGAGGAGCCAAATCCACTACAGGTTCAGGCCTTGCCGCCACCTGTTATGGCCTCACAGCCGCTTGTTCTTGCCTAAGGGGCTGGCCTTGGATCATGGTAAATAAGGCCTCTGCAACTAAACGCACATGTTCCGCAGACGGTGGAGGAGTAGGCACCGCGGCTGGTGCCGTACTTTCATCAGAACGCTGGGACTCAGACGGCCCAGCTCCACTTTGTGTCACCTAAGGTGGACAAGACACACACATTAGCGGTCGTACCCAAGCAAACAACACAAATAAGAACACGCAGGTTCCTCAAACACACAAATATGCATTCCTATCATGGACATTCCGGAGTTCATTCGTAGACTTGGGTTTGCATAAACACGTGCTCGCCACCCACAAAAGAAGTCGGCCACGACTTCGAGAGGGAAAGACCAAGACGACCGATACCAAAATGTAACAACCCCATCCGTTCATATGGTATATTCTAGAAGGTCCGGCCGGGGCCCCACAGTATATAGCACAAAACAGGCGGTGAAGGTACAGGATGATATCAGAGTAGCGCATCGCACCTATCACAAATCATTCTAGCGGAAGCCTAACTACAACTGGAACTCCTCATGAATGTCCCAAACATTAAACTTCATTTTATACCATATAGGAATGTCTTACAAGAAGTACAAAAGAGTTGGCCTTATGGCCTATACAGGGCTTTCACACAGTGGCCTAAAACAATTGGCGCGCAGGCCGGCCACACGAAAAGAAAACACACAACAACATCGAGCCTTCGAAGGCTCGCAACAGTAGCAGCAACAGCAGCAGGAACATCAACTCTATGCGTCCCGCTCGGCTCCCAACACCTGTACAGGGACAATCCACCCAACGGTGGCAAACAAAAACAACGGTCAGTGTTCAGCTGACCAAATTATAACGACCCTACCCTTCTCTCGGGGCAGCGGTACTTCCCTGCAAGCATAGCAAATCACAAGGATGGCAATCTATATATATCATCAAATGTGCTTTCACGCACACAAGCCATCACAACCGTTCGCCACCCGGCCCAACGGTCCGTGCACTCAGGGCACATTCTTGGTGTTCTGGCAAAGCTCTTGCCCACCACCGTATTAGGGTCACAGCCCAACGGTAAATCTCTTGAGCATTTACTCCATGGCGTGCAGCCGGAGTTAGTCTTCCTACACCGGGATGGCCGTAGCCCCCATTGTGTCATGGCGCGCAGGCCGAAGACTCTTGCTATGCGCTCCAACAGACCACATCTTTTAGTCTCACGTCGGACGGACATAGCGCAGGTCGGATCCTCCACCCCCCGTTGCTCAAATCGCCTTGCCTTCTCCGAGTACAATGTACTCATGGCTATCAAAGGCGCGGTCGGTCTCACCAATCCTGTTCCTGGCATTCAAGCCTGGGCATATCTCGATACCCATTTCCTTAGCACAACAACGGGTCTTTCCTGGGCCTCCCAGTACTTCCTGTGACTCTCTTCACAGGTGGACACCGCAAAAGCACAAATGTCAGGGGTATTTCCTGGCTATCCTGCCAGTACTTCCTGTTACTCACTTCACAGGTGGACACCCTACGACATCAAGCATCACAAAGGGCATTTCCTGGTCCACCAGTACTTCCTGTGCTTCATTCACAGGTTGAACCCAAAAACATCATAAGGCTACTTTCCTGGGCTACCACCCAGTACTTCGTGCTACTCCTTTTCGCAGGTATAACTCGTAGACTCCTTAACCTACACGTTATCACGGAGTCTTCTCGGTTCGTATACAACATCACCAATCCAGACTAACCTGTCCAGATGGGCTTCACACAGCATGCCTATTCCGTACTCCATTTCCGGATCTATATGCTAACAAAGGGGGATTTCAAGCATCCACCCAAGGATTTCCAAAATCAGCCACCTCTTGGTGGGGGAAATCACAAAGCTATGCCAAAAATAAGCCTTCATATGGCTAGGAAGAGAGTCGTTACCCTTGACGACCGCTTTGGTGTCATGGACTCAAAGCTAGCTTGCAAGACTCGCAAGATCGTTTCCTCCGCAACGCCGTCTTCGGACTCTTGTTGGTAAACCGCACCACCAGCAGCAGCCCCCTTTCCTTTCCTCCTCTTATCTCTCTCTTTGTCTCTTAACTTGAAGAAAGATTAAGGCCAAGGAAATGAGAATCATTTCTCTGATTTGGGCCTTTAGGAAAAAGTGGAAGAGGCTTCAGCCCTTGGATCCCAGCTGAAGGAATGGACGGCCACGATTTTTGCCAAAAACACAGATTTTGACCCGACACGCCTCGGACACGGCCGTGTGCCAGGCCGTGTGCCTCAAGCGGTGGTCAACCGACTTATCCAAACCAGTGACACGCCCATGGAACACGCCCGTGTCATGGGCCGTGTCACCAACACGCTTTGAACACGCCCGTGTCTGTGGTCGTGTGCCTGGGCGAAAAAAATCCCAAATCATCCCTAGACTTCACACGGCCTGTGACACGCCCGTGTCCCAGGCGGTGTGCCCTGACACGGTACAAAGACACGCCCTGTCGAAATCCTTCGGCGGGCTGAGTTCGTCGACCCGATTTGACACGCCCTGTGATACGCCCGTGTCACAGGCCGTGTGCAACTTCTCGACACTCGACACTCACATCTCGACACTCGACGATCGTCGAGTAAAAATCGTCGAGCACGCGACACGGCCTTGGACACGCCCGTGTCCTGGGCCGTGTGCCTCCTCTCGACACATCGTCGAGCAAAAAATCATCGAGACAAAGCCCGATCGTCGACACAACCTCGACACGCCCTGCGACACGCCCGTGTCGTAGGCCGTGTCCTTTGACATGCCTGGACACGCCCGTGTCCAGGCCGTGTCACCCAAAAATTCCTGTTTCCGAAATTTGGACTGTTACATATCAGGAGCTCAAAAGTTGACGGAGAAAAGAATAAGTACCCGATCCCCCGGATCGATGATCTTTTGATCAGATGGTCGGGGTCGACAGTGTACTCAAAGTTGGACCTCAAGTCCGGGTACTATCAGCTGCGAATAAGGGAGAGTGATATCCCGAAGACAGTGTTTAGTACGAGATTCGGGCATTTCGAGTTTACGGTCATGCCGTCTGGGCTGACTAATGCACAGTCAGTATTCATGGATTTGATGAACAGGACCTTCAGGGAGTACTTAGACCATTTTGTGATCGTCTTCATCGACGATATTTTGGTGTACTCGCAGAGTGAGGAGGATCACTTCAAGCATCTTCATTGGTTTTGGAGATGCTAAGGAGGAATCAATTGTATGCCAAGTTCTCGAAGTGAGAGTTTTGGTTGTCCTCAGTGGCGTTCCTCGGTCATATAGTCAGTGGGGGAGGTATTGCAGTGGATCCGGCGAAGATTGTTGCGATACGGGAGTGTCCTGAGCTTTCTACGGTAGCGGAAGTCCGGAGCTTTTTGTGGCTTGCCGGCTATTATAGGCGCTTCGTAGAGAACTTCTCGGGATAGCATTACCTCTCACTACTTTGACGAGCAAGAAGTAGAAGTTCGTTTGGAAGCGGAGGAGTGCGCGCGAGCTTTTGAGGAGTTGAAATGTCAATTGACCACGACGCCTGTGTTGAGTTCGGAGTGGGACCGA